>OY744518.1:129759782-129857282 GCA_963556195.1 Sepiola atlantica
ACAGCTTCCTATTCCAGTAGCTTCTTTCCAAAAAACACTGGCTTGTGGAACTCTCTTCTTGCTGACTGTTTTCCTCCTACTTATAATCTTGGTCTTTTCAAATCTAAGACCAATAGGCATCCCCTGTCTTTGCGATAACCATATTTGTTCTTGTTAGCTCCTTACATCAAGTGGCTTCATGCCTTATTTGGAGCGATTTTCATTAAAAAAATTTAAACTTATCGAAGGAGCATTTTAGGCTTTATGCATTTAAAAACAGCAACTCTACCATTGAAGCTAAGGTCAATAGGCATCTCCTGTCATTGCGATAATCATATTTGTTCTTGTTAGCTCCTTACACAGACAGACAGACAGACAGACAGACAGACAGACAGACAACTTTCCTTTATTTAATAGATTATTGTCCCGTTAGTATTCTGATTATTATTACAACAAAAATAAAATCGATTCTTACCGATGCTACATCCTGTGATGAGACAACAAGCAACGAAGGATCCAGCACTGGCGCCAGCAATCTTACAATCCTCCAAGAGGTCGGGCACATGTTGCTTCAAGCAAGCAGAAACGCCTAAATGGTAAACTCCAAGGAACCCACAACCCGAAAAGGAAAAATGGTGAGGCATTTTAGGGCCTGATTCATTGGACCTAAAATTAAAAAAATAAAGATAATGATAATAGTGAATTGATATCACATCATATACGACGAGTTGGCTTTATCGGCTTGCTATTGATTGGCAAAGTTCGTTACTTGAAATGATTGAAACATGTATTTAAAATAATAAACATTTAATTCATAACTTTGTTGTAAGTATGAAACAAAATCTTTCTTATTTATTCATATAGATAGATAAACATTACCATATTGAATTGATATCACATTATATACTACAACAAACAAAAAAAACTCGGTTCTTCAGAAAATTTAGGACAATATTTTATAAATAATTATCTAAAATACTCAATCTAATCTATTTTTTTCATTCCTTGGCTTAATGTGCATGTGATTATATATATATATATATATATATATATATATATATATATATATATATATATAAGTAGAGAACTAAAAGCGAACTTGTAGGAAAAGTAAAACCTATTGTGAAAAGTATACAGCTCAATATACCGGATAGAGCAGATAGATAGGTAGAAGGATGAAAAGGAATTAGAAAAGCGACGGAGGCAGATCTTTTTTCAATTCAGTTGCTCAATGCAAGGTATATTCTGCAAAAAAAGCAATTTATTCAATTAATTTTTTCCTAAAGCTAGGCTTTTCAAAAATCAAACTCTTATCATCAGAGGAGATTGCTGGGATAGATAAGTTGGCAAAAGCCAAGATTTAAAATCTGAAAAAGTAAAACTAAGATTGTGGGGAAAAAAAGATTGTGGGGAAAAAAACAAGGCAAAAAGCTGCCCAAATGCAAGCAAGTGTCCGATTGTAAAAAAATCCGGTGTCAAAAAGTCCAGCGGTTTAAGGAAAAAATTAATTGAATAAATTGCTTTTTTTGCGGAATATACCTTGCATTGCAATTGAATTGAAAAAAAGATCTGCCTCTGTCGCTTTTTTAATTCCTTTTCATCCTTCTATCTATCTATCTCTCTCTCTCTCTCTCTCTCTATATATATATATATATATATATATATATATTATTAAGTCACCTTTAAGAAAATTAAAGTTGAGCACTGTTAGAAGATATTTAAAAGAGACATTCACTTAGTTACAAAGCAAGACTCCAAGTAAGTTCGTTGAGTTCTCTAGTCTGTCTTGATGTTTACGCTGTAATCGGCATAAATATAACTTAAATTCTCCATATCACATGATAATTTTCGATGACTGCGAGGATAGAGTGAAAGCGTGTGGAGTCAAAGGTGGCTCTGTGAACCAAGTTCGCGCCTTGTGACCGTCTGAAATTATCACTTCCCTACATTGACAAGAGTAAAAAGCTTGAAACGACATCGTCTGCAGGTAAATATAATTATATATATATATATATATATATATATATATATATATATATATATATATATGAGTGATTTTCCACTGAACGACTTGGAACTTACGTTTTTTTTAATATATAGTTTTAATGGTTGAGAAACTTCCAAGACTATATATATATATATATATATATATATATATATATATATATATATATATATATATATATATATATATATATATATATATTTGATACTGCCATTTGGTACTGGTTCCAAGATGGCAGCTTGAGAGTCAGCTTACGCTGTGTCAGATGTTTGGGAGGGGATTTTTTTCTGAGTGTCATCTTTAAAGTGAGTTTTTTCGTTTTTTTTTACTTGCATTTCTTCTCATCTTTCTTGCTCACATTTGTTTTGGAATAATGTGCTTTTCAGAGACAATCATTTAACACTAAAAAATGAGTGTTAAATGATTGTCTCTGAAGAGCAGCCTTGGTAAACCAAAGACTATATTTTTCTTAGTGGGTTGTGAAACGCACGTGAGTCGAAAAGAAAAAATATAGGCATCCACCAAAATAACGAAATAAGAAAATAAATGAAAAATTATGATAGTGGACTGATTTTTTGGGTCATTGGAATGTAGCTAACCAACCAGTATATATATATATATATATATATATATATATATATATGATGAAACACATGTGTATGTGGATAAGAATTTAGATAAATATTTACCATAATATCGTTTATGCTAGGATGGGCGCTTCAAGAAGATTTATTATTAGATTGTCAAATTTAAATGCATAATGCTAAGTTCCACCCAATCGAGTCATTGAACACTGTTTATAACAGCCTTCTAGATATGTCCGCTTGCATAGACATAAATAGATCTTAATTCTCTTCCTTTCACTGTGGTTGTTATCATGGCAGAATGATCCTAGGCGTTCAGACAAATATTAAAATGCTGACTTCAGTCTGAGGGTTTCGAATCATGTGACTGGCAGAACAATCATCCTCCACACTGATAATTCCCGGAAGAGGATGAAACATGTGTATATGGATAAGAATTTAAATAAATATTTGTTATAATATTATATACTAGTAGGATCCGTCGCCCGGCGTTGCCCGGGAGAAATATAAAAGAATGAATTAAAATTTGTCAACATTCGACAGAACGCAAATAGGTCACATCCGAAAATTTTAATGTTAAGAATAATTGTCAGTTTGGAATCATGAAAGGGGGAAGAAAGGAATGAAGGAAGGAAGGATACGCGGTTGTAGGAGTCTTCCTAACCATCCCCGGTACCGGTATTACCCCAGAATTTTTCTTTTTGATTAAACACCCGCTCTATCTATGATAATGAACGATTTTAAAATTAAAGAGGCCTACAGAGCCCTATTAAAACACATTTCACCCCTATTATCTTTGTATAGAAATTCCTATTTTTTGTCAGGAAAGAAAGAAGAAAAATGAGTATGCCTCCTGATCACTAGTTAAACACACAAATATAATTAAGGAGGTTTACAGAGTACTAATAACCCATATGTGTTCGAAGAGAAATGATGATATTCACAATAGTTATGAAAAAGAAGAAAAAGACGTCACTGTGACATCATGTGCGCAAGAATGATTCAGCAAAAGTACTACATATTACATTGATTTATTTTCAAATTACTACATGATAACGTTGAATTTTAAAACCCAGCACATAGTCCTCCCTTCCTCCCTCCGCCATAGGCAAAAGTTTAACAGTGTAAAAAAAAAGTTTGTGAGTCGCCTGGGATCGAACGCTTAACCTCTCAGTCTTGGATGTTCGTCGATACCCTCCTGACCAGGGAGCCAAGTAGAAAATCTCTTGAAAAATAGGTGACTTAAACCAATTCTGCAGCTGGCATGCGTTTTATTTTACGATCCGCCAGAAGGCGGCGATATGTAGGGTCCACCCATCACACGTTTTGGGTCATTTCTATACGAAGAAATCTATGTTTTTTTCCAATATTTGGATATTATGCATGCGAAAGAAATTGTAGCCACCATGTTGAATAATGAAACACTATAAGAAATTGTTTGTTAATTGCATTCTCTAAAAACCGGAATGAGTATAACTGTATACGTAATAGGTCAAAATAACATAATTCGATATTCTCGAAAATCAGCAGAATTAAAGAGAGCATCCATTAAATCAGCATAATGTATTTTATTATGTAGTAGATTAATAGCAGAGAATAGTAAATAACAAGGGTCACGTTTTTAAAAAGTAGATATTGTTTATTAGTTCCCGGTGCTGATGGGGAGAGTGTTAGTACAAAAGTGTTAGCAGGAAAAGTTTTGCTACCACCTCTATGATCTATGTTTTGGGGAGAGTCTGAGATTTTGGGCCAAATACCTATTTTTCGGCTTTGGAATCGTCGATTGACCAGCATTTAGCTGACAAAGCATGCTATGCCAATAAGTATAATATAGAGTGGTTTAAGGTCTTACATTGGGTGGATTTCATATATCATTTAAAAATCTTGGAATCTGTCGCTATCGCCTTACAAAAGCCTTCTCTTTGCAAACAGAAAGATTTCACAAGATCTCTGATTCTCTTTGGGGAAAGTTAGTTGGCAATTTGATTTTGTTTGCCTTCAAAACTAACCTGCTTTTTAAAGGTTTTTTACTCGATTTATAGAATTAAATTAATTTTAAACGCTTATTCCCCATATCATCGGCATTTAATTTCCCCATTCTTGTTCTTTCTCGTGAATTTTATATTTTGTATATCAACGATTTCTCCTGATGAGATGTTGGTCGAACGAGCTCTCGAGACTAAATTTCCGCTTTTATTTGAAGCCATTTATAAATTTTTTACCTCGAAAAAAAAATATAATAATAATAATATATATATATATATATATATATATATATATATATATATATATATATATATATATATATATATATATATATATATATAGTCTCGGAAGTTCTTTTTACCTTCAAAACTGAAAAAAAAAAAAAAAATTTTCGTTGAAAGATTTTAGTCTAGTAAGTCAATCAATCTACTGCAATCACTATTTTAGTTAACTTCCAAGAATTTACTCTAATATAAATATATTTTTATATATGTTTTTTTTATATAAGGGATCGTCAGTTGTTTACCATGAAAACTGTTTCGGGATTTTAAAAACAAAACAGTATTTCTTTATCATGGCATCCCAGCAGTGTTGATCAGACACCACCTCCCTATTTAATAATTATTTTTTAATTTAAAAAGTTTACAAATATTTGATTTAGTTTTGCCTCCAGATTTGTTTTTCTAAAGTTTTAAAATATAGTTTCTCCTTACCTGTGTTGTTCCTTTCAAAGTGAGTATTTGCTATTTTACAGAACATCTATTTTATAGAGTTAGATGATTCCATTATAATAACCCCCCTTTTTTCCCCTTGGTTATTTTCTTTGTCTACAAATGTTTTAAAATTAAAAATATATATTTATAAAAATATTTCATATATACATATATATATATATATATATATATATATATATATACATTTATTTATTTATTTCATCATGGACTATTTACATATGTTATACATTTTTGTAGTAGAGTTTTTGATTTTTTTTATCAATTTCTTTGGATTTATTTCATATAATTTAAAAGCGTCAGGATAGCGTGTTATTGCCTTATTTAATTGTCTAAATATTTTATTTTTATCTCCACCTTGTTTAAGCATTCTTATTACTAATGAAGTGACTGGAGGTATAAAATCCATTAACCTTAAAGTAACGCGGGCTATTCTTAGAAATTCGGACATTATACTCCCATAAAATATATACATAGGACAGGTACTACTTTTATGTGGCATACGAACGATATGAAAGGGAAAAGAATTTCTTTTATCAAACATTTTATAAATAAATCTACCATCCTCAATTTTTATATCTAAATCTAGAAAGGTAGCATGTATTCCTGTATGTTCACAATTTAATTTTAATTCCCTAGGATATATTAAATGTTTTGTATTTTCAAACTCCTCTCTATCATTTATACAGACCAGGTCATCAATAAACCTCCTGCAACCGTGGTAACTATACGTTCTAGATATATCATTTTTTATTAATGATGATATATATATATATATATATATATATATAAATCTTTCTTCACCGGACATCTTATGAACGGACATTCACCAACTGGACAGACTCCATATTTTGATAACCTTTTTAAATGCACACTCTTACTTTCCACTACTTTATATTGTTTCTTAAATTTTTCAAATTTTGAATTTTGGCTATTCCACTGCCAACTTATCAATCTATGTAATTCCTCTGATGATAAGATTTTAATCTTTGAAAAGCTGTGGCTTAAGGAAAGAAAAATAAACATTTTTTATCGAGTACACCTTGCATTGAATAATCGAAGATGAAATAGTTTTGTCATCCGTACATCTTTATCTGTCTTCCTTCATTTACCGTTATATATATATATATATATATATATATATATATATATATATATTATTATTATTATTATTATTATTATTATTATTATTTCATGTATCCACATGAAATGTTATAAGGAGATATAATCTTTTATGTATCGATTTTCAGTATTTACTTCAACTGTGCTCAATACGTGAGTAGAGTAATTCCTCTTAAACCCATCCCCCCACCCCCATTGTTTCCGGTCCTCTCCTTGTGGCGATCATTGTTCAACTGACGATCTCTTTAACCCTTATCCTCGAGTGGCTTTCAGGCCTTAATAAGAGCAAGCCTCTGTGTAGCTTAATTACCATAAATATATTTCCTCAGTACCAGATGGGTGACCATTTGGGAATACTAGGCGCTGTATGTAGGAGGACGGATGGAAGCACCTTCCTGCAAAAATGAATGTTGTCAAAATTCTCTCCTTGATTGGAATATACATGTGACTGCGGACCGCTTGTGAATTTAATATTTCCCAGAAATCCTTGAAGGAGGAAGCCAGCTCAACTCGCCCAGGGTAAATGCTGCACAAGGAGATGAGGAGCACTAATGTGCGTTCAAAGCCAGTTAAAAATTTTAATGGATCATTTCAAGGTTAGTCCACCGAATAAAATCTACTTCCTTGGCATTTTGGCTAAGATCAAAGTGTAGTATCTGTTCCAATGGATACTACACCCTATAGACCGGTATCGTTTTGGCCTTCGGGTCTTGATTCCGCCGGTCTGTGGGTTTGTCCTGCACAGTTCTGGGAGGTCCACCCTCCCAGTCTTTACCTTCTCACATTTTGAGAATGGTCAGTTTATTGCTATCGCCTGAGGCGCTCCTACCGGGGAATGCTCACATGAGTTGGCTTTAAATGTCACAAAGACCCCCGACTCCCACTTTCCCCCTTCCACAGTGGGCTTTCGTGCCTAAGGGTAGATGCATTCTGGGAATATAATTTTAATTCCCTGAATTAATGTTTCCCGGAATGTATTGCCCTAAATACAATCTGTTCTGATACTACACTTCATCTTTTCTGTCCTCATTCAGTGAAGGACAAATCCTTCTAGATTGAGGCAATTTTAATTTTTTGTCCCAATCCAGAGTGTCCCCTTTTGGGGATAGCTGGATTTTCCCCATATTAAAAACCGACTTTGTGTCCAACTCTGCCCGCGTGTAGACGCAAAGAAAAGGTTTGTAAGATTGTAGTGAACCAAATTAATATTATTCGTGCTCTATTTGATAACATTGAGCACTCTATATTCCCCGCAGCAACACAAACACAAAAAGATGACTACTTCACCGACATTTATGTAGATTAATTTTTTTTCATGGAAATTGAACCGAGTGTGACGTAAAAAGGATAACGGTGTTAAATGTTATCAGATAATAATTCGCAATTGTTGAGATTAAAAAGAAACTTTGAAAATCTGATGCAATCTTTTATAATTGTGACGTAGCTTCAGTTACAGACTGACAATCTCCAAAGATTATATGTTGAGAAATAAGCGGAAAAAGTGAATAACTGCACAACACTATATATAATACTAAATACAATATATATATATATATATATATATATATATATATATATATATATATATATATATATATATATATATTCCATGAAAAATGACAGTATACTGAAATCATATGTCCTTAATAGGATTAAGATGAAAATTCATATACACTAAATGTACAAAAACAAGGAAATTCCCAAACTTTTACAATTTTACTGTCATTAAGGGTATGCGAGCACAGTATTTTACTGGTAGGAATTTTTCTTCAGCGCACCTCACACACTTCATCCACTCATGCATAGAGATTTATACTGTAGTGATGTGATAATGAAATGGTTTGGTTGATATGTAGTCATACCCTTACTGACAATAAAAGTGTAAAAATTTAGGAATTTCCTTGCTTTTGTACATTTAGTGTATATGAATTTTCATCTTAACCCTATTAAGGGCATATGATTTCAGTATACTGTTATTTTTCATGGAATGTCACTACTTTTGTAAAGGCTATGCCTCAATACAATGGTCATTTTTAAGGTCTTTTGGAATTTTCTGGAAAACTAAGATATATGGTAAACTGAAATTAAAATACCATCAACTAGACCCTAGACCCTCTATCTTTGCCAAAAATCGGCTGAATCCATCAAATAGTTGATGAGATACAGGGTGGCACATACGTACGTATGTACACACAGATAACATGATTTCATGATTGAACTTTCTGGGTCTCTGGGTTGCCTTGACTAATGATGCTGAAATTCTACACACTTATAGAACCTATCAAATAAAAATGTTGTGCAAAGTTTTAACTAATCTGGTGTATTGATTTTTGAGTTATGATTGATCAAAGAAATGAGATTTCCAGCATAGGCCATTCGTGTAGTCTATTAAGGGATAGAGCGCTCTCGCGTCTCCCTTGATATATATATATATATATATATATATATATATATGCAGCATCTTCTCTTGCAGGCGAGTACTGTTGAATATAAGAGACAACTTATGTCTGGATATCCTTTGGTAGATCCTTTCAATAGTCAGAATCAGGATCTTAGTTTCGGAGGGGAACTTGTTGATGAATTTGCCATTCCCCTCCGAAACTAAGATCCTGATTCGGACTATTGAAAGGATCTACCAAAGGATATCCAGACATAAGTTGTCTCGTATATTCAACAATATATGTATTGTTGGGTGTACGTACACCCTTATTTACAAGTTGGAACATATTTTGGATTATCCTTTCTTTTTATTAAATCACTTTAATTAATTACTGTTAATATCGAGAACTATTCCATATATATATATATATATATATATATATATATATATATATATATATATATATAGGAAAAACAGAACAATCAATTTACACCGAAAAACAATAAGCATTAATTTATTATAAGCTGTTTAAAAAATAGTTATGCAAATGAGGTTAATAAATACTTGTGTTTGGGCCTTTTTTGGTTACTATATATACAGTATTTCCAAAGTGCATTATGTAATATTTACTTAAATTAGAGTAACCCGTTTTGATGGTAATATAGTTGTGATAAATAAAAAAAAAACTTTCGCATTTATTCATTTAGATATATATATATATATATATATATATATATATATATATATATATATATATTATAATTCAGTAGAATACAAAATTTATGACATATTTGAGATTTTGTAATGATCATGCTCTGAAAAATTCCACACCAACATTATTTGTCTTTGCGTACATATGTTTCCGAAATTTTAATTTTTTTATCACATCTATAGCTGGGTAGAAGATGGTCAATTATATGATTATCTTCATCAGCGCAATAGTTCTTTACCAATATTTAATTGAATTGTTCAAACAAAATAAAGGCAAAATAAGTGGTGACAATAATGGGGGCTTCTTTATTATTGGGGAAGATTAAGTTTTCATTTTCATAGAGTCAGTTGAAAGGGGAGATAATTCAAACTGTTTTTTTTTGTTGTTGTTGTTGAAACCATAATCTATTAGGAAAATCCAGAGAATTAATAAGAAAATTGTTGTGACCCTGTTAGGGGCCGAAATAAAGACACGGAAACACGGGGTTACAGGAACAAAGATATATTATTGAAGAAAAAGAATATATATACAAGAAGTGGTATTCTGGACTGTTGGGTTGGAAGAAGTCAGTGAGTTGGAATGCTTCTTGCATTTTATTATGGATGGGCGGGTCCATTTGTTCTTCGTACCGGTACGGCACCATAACAAAAATAAATTAAAAAAAGGGTACTTATGCAGTTTATGGACTGAGCCGAAATAATAACATTATAATTTAGAAAGCTATTCTTAACATGGATAGGTGGGGGGGGGGGGGTTGATTAACTATTCTGTACTTTCACCTAACAATTTAATAAACAGAATAGTTAATCAACCACCAACCTCACCATGTTAAGAATGGCTTTCTAAATTATAACATTATTTGAGTCCGGTCCGTAAACTGCATAAGTACCCTTTCTTAAATTTATTTTCTTACTTATTCTCTAGATTTTCCTTATGGGTTATAGTTACAACAACAGCAAAAAAAAAACAGTTTGAATTATCCCCTCTTTCAGCTGACTCTTCTAAATTAAGGATGGAAACTTCATCTGTCCCCAATAATACAGAAGCACCCAATAATGTTCAAAACATTCAAAGATATATATTTTTAAAGATGGATTCATTTTTTGTGAGGCAAGGCAAGCTACAATGCATAGTTTAATGCATAGTTTTTAAATAAATAAATATATATATATATATATATATATATATATATATATATATATATATATATATATATATATATATATATATAGGAGAAGAATTATCTTTGAAAACTAATGCGTTAAGGACTTTAAGATACTTTGCCTGAATTTTGAATTCTAATAAAATTTGATTTGCACCTTATTTTATTATTTCATTTTATATTATGCTATATATATATATATATATATATATATATATATATATATATATATATATATATGATTATTTTTATTTACACAGACATGTACAAAATCTGTGACACTGGCATGTCGATGTTATCGATCAACAGCTATTATAAACTGAGATCTCATCAGGCAAAGTTAGAATCCGATCTTAACCTTAGGTCATATTTGGAAAGGTAATAAAAATAATCATATATAAAAGCTCTATTTGATATTGACCACTTTTTATAAACCTGATTGAAATTCTGTGGATGTTTTACCTGGATTATTATATATATATATATATATATATATATATGATAAACAAAATGATATAATACTCCAATATAATGAAAAATGAAAATAGGAAAACCCAAAATATTATTTATGTATTCATCAACGTTTCGTCTGTTTCAGATATTTTGTATTTTGAGTGTTATTTTCTTCAGATCAATCATCCTGAGGAAGTCTTGAAATAAAAACGAAACGTTGATAAATACATAAATACTATTTTTGGTTTTCCTTTTTTTAATTTTCCATTATATATATATATAAGTAATAAGTAGTAACAAGCCGCGCGTGCGTGGTCCCCCTCTGTATGTGACTCGATGTGGCGAGTGTAAAATGCAATAAATTTGGGCAATTTGGGGCATTTTTGACCCCTCCCCCCCTTTGACCCTCTGTTGGCGCGAACCAGAATTTTTCTGAGGTCAAGGATTCTCATTTTATATCCAGAACAATTGCCTCTACATTTTGACCAAGTTTCAGAAAAATTGAATGGATGTATCAAACGTTATGGTAGAAAAGGGTCATTTTTTGCAATTTTGGGGGCTTTTGACCCCCTGGGGGCGCGAACCAGACTTTTTCCAAGGTCAGCGATACTTATTTTCTATTAGGAACAATTGCCTCCACATTTTGGCCAAGTTTCAGAGAAATTGAATGGATGGATGAAAAGTTATGGGGCAAAAAATGTCATTTTTTGCCATTTCGGGGCCTTTTGACCCCCTGTGGGGGCTAACCAGATTTTTTTTCAAAAATCGGAGAATGTCACTTTCTAACCTGACCAAAGTTACAACTTCATGCAAAATTTCAGAGAAATTCAATGGATGGTTGCGGAGAAAAATCCGGACGGACGGACATGCCTCAAAACATAAGCCCCCCCCCCCCCCCGATTTATAAAATCGGGGGGGAAGGGGGGGGGGGGCAATAAGTATTAACACTGCACATCTAAGGACAACAATAGGTTTATGGCTCTTAAAATTCATACTAGAATTGTCCACCTGGACCCGTGACGCAACGGATAAAGTGCTAAGTAATAATCAGTTCTAAATTATTGTATTCTGAAGGTTAAAGGTTCAATCCTAAGAATACAATTAAGAATTAGTTCAGACTTCTACCCAATCATGGCTGACGGAACGAGAACAATCTATTCGCATGGATTAAATAAAAAGTTATGTTCGAAATTCCATACAAATTCCTGAGTTCGACAAGATTCACCTAAAGAAGGTTGGAGGTTACATCGGCCGAAACGTTGTGAGAATAACATCCAAGATGCGAACAGTAGTCTGAATAATCCCAAAAAATCCAAAAAATACAGAAATAAACAAAAAACAAAAATGTAAAAACAACAACTTACATTTAAATATAAATAAAATCCAAACTCTGTGTTCTTAATCTTTTTTTTAAAACAACAGCGGTAGTTATTCAACAATTTATCCATCGAAAGAAATTCAACGGTCTAAAACACGTCGGTTCCCGCCGAGAGGAGAGTGACTAATGCAGTTATTAACGTTTTGTTAACCGAAGTAACACACTGGACGATTAAAGATAACAATGATGCCGTAACTAATTACAACAGTTTTAATTAATGAATAAACATGGCGTCCGTTAAAATAACACGCATCACCAGTTGATAAAGTAACAGTTGCCGTTGAATATACTCTTCCTTTTGACCTCGAATAAACAAGTGTTTATGAAAGCCAACCACTTAACATAGTTTACACATCTTGAAATTGTTTACATAATTGTTTACATAAACCCAGGAAGTGGGACTGGAAAACAAAAAAAACTATTATCTGACCGAATACAGGAAGGGGGATGTGTTTTACAGTGTCGACTCTGTGAGAGTTGTAGTGGTCATGGAGCCAGAGTCAGAGCAAATTCATTGTTTAAAGAGTCAGAGCCGGTAAAAGTTTTTTATTTTTTAATTTTTTTTAAACATATTTCACCCCAAACAAGGCAGGCCGCCACTGTAGACGTAAGGGGTTACTGAGAATTAGGGTGTAGGTTTTTTGATGTCATCCTATGTTGGGAGCTGTGTTGCGAGATATCTGTTTACATTAGTTTTAAACCTCTGCATGTCGGTACAGTCGGGGAAACAGGGAGCAGGGAGGGAGTTCCAGAGGCCGGCAGCACGTGGAAAGAAGCTATTGGAGTAGAAGGCTCTCCGGCATCTGGGGACCTCCACAGTGAATGGATGGGATTTTTCTGATCGTCGAGTTAGTCTAGGGTATTTACGTCGAGGGGGCATCAGAGCAGCCAGTTCATCGAAGCACAATCCATTGAAGTATTTGTAAAACAAGCACAAGAATGCAACATTGCGGCGATGGGACAGGGGCTGGAGCTTGGTGGATAGTGAGGGACCCTATTAAGTTGGCGACTTTTTTTTAACCTTGTCTAAGAGGGAGAGACTAGTGGATGATGCACCAGGTCAGATGTGGCAACAATACTCCATACATCGGCGGATGGTGGTTTTGTAGATATACAGGATAATGTCAGGTGTGAGGAGTTTAGTTGTCCAACTGTGAATTTGGAGCCATATTCATAGGGCCATACTCAGTGGGGAGTTGTGTAGCGAGATGTCTGTTTATATTACATTTAAATTTCTGCATATTGGTACAGTCAGGGAAACAGAGAGCAAAGGCTACCAGTTCGAGGAAAGAAGTTATTAGAGTAGAAAGTCTTCGGCATCTGGGAACCTTCACAGTGAAGGGGTGTGATTTTGCTGTTTGCCAGGTTGTTCGGGGGTATTTATGTCGAGGATATGCCAGTGCAGCAAGTTCGTCAGAGCACATTCCATTGAAGTACTTGTAAAACAAGCACAGGGATGGGACAGGCGCTGGAGCTTGGTAGACAGTGTGAGACCTATTAGATTATAGACTCTTTTTAAGAGGGAGAGACTAGTGGTTGGTGCACCAGCACAAATGTGGCAACAATACTCCATGCATGGGCGGATTGTTGCTTTGTAGAGATATAGGATACTGGCAGGTGTGAGAAGTTTTCTAGCGTGGCAGAAGAAGCCCACCTTGATGGAGAAAGTTAACGTTCCTGTTGTTTTTAAAGAAAAAAATTTTTTTTCTATTTTTTGTTTTGAAAGACGGCGGCGCATGATAAAAGAAATGTTAGTGCTTCTGTATTATTGGAGCAGATGAAATTTTCATTTTAGAAGAGTCAGTTGAAAGGGGAGATAACTGTTTTTTTTTGTTGTTGTTGTTCTAACCATAACCCATAAGGAAAATCCAGAGAATTCGTAAGAAAATAAATTTGAAAAAAAAGGGTACTTATGCAGTTTACGGACCGGGCTGAAATAATAACGTCATAATTTAGAAAGCCATTATTAACAGGGGGGGGGGGGCTGATTAACTATTCTGTACTTTCATCTAATAATTTAATAAACAGAATAGCTAATCAACCACCAACCTCACCATGTTAAGAATGTTTTCTAAATTAATACGTTATTATTTCAGTCCGGTTCGTAAACTGCATAAGTAGCTTTTGTTAAATTTATTTTCTTACTAATTCTCTGGATTTTCCTTATGGGTTATCGTTATAAAAAATCAGTTTGAATTATCTCCCCTCCTAACAGGCTCTTTTAAATGAAAATTTAATCTCTCCAATAATACAGAAATACCGAAATGTCTTAGTTGTAACTTTTTATTTAACGTGGTTGGCTCTGATACCCTGTTGTGGGTCTTAATATACCAGAGCTTGGTGAACTCCTGCCGATCAATCGACTATGTTGGTTTGGCCACGTTGAGATGAGCGACTCTTGGATAAGAAAATGCAGAGACCTTGAGATGGAAGGTCAAAGGAAACTTGGACGACCCGAGAAAACTTGGATGCAAACCATTAATAAGGATCTTAGACTGTGGAACTTGAACGAAATGAATCCTCAAGACTAGCCAAGCTTGGAGACTGTGATTGCAGACTGTTAGACTAGTTGCAATGAGGACTTGTTTTATTTTTGTTGTTTTACTTTTGTTGTTTTACTTTTGTTGTTTTACTTTTGTTGTTTTATTTTTGTTGTTTTACTTTTGTTGTTTTATTTATGTTGTTTTATTTTTGATGTTTTACTTTTGTTTTATTTTTGTTGTTTTATTTTTGTTGTTTTATTTTTGTTGTTTTACTTTTGTTGTTTTATTTTTGATATTTTACTTTTGTTTTATTTTTGTTGTTTTACTTTTGTTTTATTTTTGTTGTTTTATTTTTGTTGTTTTACTTTTGTTATTTTATTTTTGTTGTTTTACTTTTTTGTTTTATTTTTGTTGTTTTATGTTTTTTGTTTTAATTTTGTTGTTTTACTTTTGTTGTTTTACTTTTATTGTTTTACTTTTGTTGTTTTATTTTTGTTGTTTTACTTTTGTTATTTTATTTTTGTTGTTTTACTTTTTTGTTTTATTTTTGTTGTTTTATGTTTTTTGTTTTAATTTTGTTGTTTTACTTTTGTTGTTTTAATTTTGTTGTTTTACTTTTGTTGTTTTAATTTTGTTGTTTTACTTTTGTTGTTTTATTTTTGTTGTTTTACTTTTGTTGTTTTAGTTTTGTTGTTTTACTTTTGGTGTTTTAATTTTGGTGTTTTACTTTTGTTGTTTTATTTTTGGTGTTTTACTTTTGGTGTTTTATTTTTGTTGTTTTACTTTTGTTGTTTTATTTTTGTTGTTTTACTTTTGTTGTTTTATTTTTGTTTTACTTTTGTTGTTGGATTTTTACGAAATTATTCTTTTTTAAATAGTTTTTGTTTTTAATTTTCGTTTTACTTTACGTATATATATTCCGTTTCAATAAAATATTCTATAACGACATAATAACTCAACATGAAACGTTGACACGAAAAATCCCACGAAAGATTGTTTTATTTCTAATGTGTAGTTTTTTTTGTTCACTATTTTTGACATCTTGTCATCTCTCTTATCATTGTTTAATTACGTATGATGATAAAATCCTTTAAGATATCGTTCTAACGCAAACATTGTTGAGTAATCTATATTATCTGCCATTGTTCATATCATACCTGTTATGAAAGTTGTGAATCTTTCGTCAACAACATGTGAATTATATAAATAATACATTATATATATATATGTATATATATGTGTATATATATATATTGTGTTTATTTAGGCAGCATGTTCTCATTTATGCACACATTGTTAAAAATAACAGAATTCGTCTGTTTAATTATACCTTTTTTTTTAATTTTTCTAATGATCTTTTTTGTATTAAAATCAAAAAAATTAATAAATGTTTCATAGGTTTCATGAACGTTTTCGATTCTTCATCGAATTATCCAACGTTGCTGAATTTAAATCGTCAACGACTTCCTGGAACGATGCGAAAAACGTTCTATGCGCGTTTCTCTGCCGTCTTTTTAAAATACTCTTCTTTCTCCAACTTTTTTGTTCATTTGCTTTTGACACCTGAGGATGATTCGACAAAGAATCGAAAACGTTCATGAAATCTGTGAAACCTATGGAACATTTATTAATATTTTTGAATTCAATACAAAAAAAGACCATCATAAAAATTGAAAAAAATTATAATTAAACAGACGAATTCTGGTATTTTAACAATGTTTGCATAAATATATATATATATATATATTATTATTTAAAATAAAAAAAACCATAACAATGGTGGTGTTAAAATAAATAAAATTTATTTTAATCTTAGCTTTCGAGAATTACAATTCTCCTTGTCAAAGAGTGTTTTTCTTTTTCTTCTTCTTTTTCTTCATCGTCCGATGGTAATGGACTTCTGGGTCAGAAAATCACGTTATGTCTGAAGGCGAGGTTGCACCAATATGAGTGCAGAAAATATATATTTTAGCATATGCCTTCTATTCTTTATGCATACCAACCTCTTCCAATTGAAAGCTCGATGATTGTCAACATGTAACAACAGAGCATATATAAATAAACAAGAATATAAATAAACAAGATGTGAGTTGCTTGTTCTTTTTTTTTATTTGTGTATTTTGTCGCATCGCAATGTATATTTTTTATAATTGAGCAATTTTTTTGTCTTTCTGATGAGTTCAGAGAAGAAAGATCCGATATTGACATACAAATGTTGGTTGGTCTTCTAGTGAACGAAATGGAACCGTAAATTGTACCAAAAGTGGTTGTTTTGAAAAAAAATGTTTCGTAAGATAAATAAAATCTTGGTCTTTGGAATGGAACAAAATCTTGCTTGTATATATATATATATATATATATATACATATATATATATATATATATATATATATATATATATATACAATAATATTTTTTAATAAATAAATATTAAATATTTAAATACCTAGAGACATCGATGTTTCATGCTAACGCAATCTTCAGTCTAGGAACTAATTCCCGACGGTCGGTAGGCGCGAACCCCGAACACAAATCGCCACTGATTCGTAGTCGGTGATCTTAACTAAAGGGCCATCGTCAATTAGATAGTAAATATAGAGTAACTTTAACTGTAAATAGCGACACGTGGCCGCCATTTACCAGGCAGCTAGAGTGATCTTACGAAACGGTGTTCGGATCGCGCATATAGCTATTAGTACTGCTTGTTATTAAAGCTACTCGAAAGTGCCCAGCCCTTGTGGGGAGGGGGGGGCTGATAAACAATAATATTTTTTAATAAATAAATATTAAATATTTAAATACCTAGAGACATCGATGTTTCATGCTAACGCAATCTTCAGTCTAGGAACTAATTCCCGACGGTCGGTAGGCGCGAACCCCGAACACAAATCGCCACTGATTCGTAGTCGGTGATCTTAACTAAAGGGCCATCGTCAATTAGTTAGTAAATATAGAGTAACTTTTAACTGTAAATAGCGACACGTGGCCGCCATTTACCAGGCAGCTAGAGTGATCTTACGAAACGGTGTTCGGATCGCGCATATAGCTATTAGTACTGCTTGTTATTAAAGCTACTCGAAAGTGCCCAGCCCTTGTGGGGAGGGGGGGGGGCTGATAAACAATAATATTTTTTAATAAATAAATATTAAATATTTAAATACCTAGAGACATCGATGTTTCATGCTAACGCAATCTTCAGTCTAGGAACTAATTCCCGACGGTCGGTAGGCGCGAACCCCGAACACAAATCGCCACTGATTCGTAGTCGGTGATCTTAACTAAAGGGCCATCGTCAATTAGTTAGTAAATATAGAGTAACTTTAACTGTAAATAGCGACATAAAGTTTAGCAAAAAGTATGTTTTGGGCCGATATATTTGATGTTTTATATACTTTTATATAAATTTTTTTAATATATTTTCAAAGTTTAATTTTATTGTCATTGCGGTAATGGTCCTCTGAGGAGAAGATTTTCTTTGAAAACTCATGAGTTAAGGACTTTAAAGTACTTTGCTTGAACATTGAATGCTAATAAAATTTGATTTGCACCTTATTTTATTCTTTCACTTTATCTAGTGCTATATATATATATAATGCAACTTTTATTCCTATATAATTTTATTGCTAACTACCATATCACAGAATGGTTCTTGGGTTTAGTGTTTGGATAGTATTATTATTATTTATGTTATAATTAATATTATTTGATATGCAAATTACCATATCACACTGTAGTCTTAAGGGTAATATATTATTATCATTATTATCATTATTATTATTATTATTATTATTTATGTATATATTAGTGAAATTAAAGCTGAATTATTTCTACATTTGATTATTGGGGAAGTGGTTATTTGATCAGTACCACTGGAGAGCCATAGATATTATAACTGTCCTGTTTTTAAATCTCCAAAACAGTTACATGGTAAACAGCTGATGATCCCTGTTTTAATATTTCACGCTTAAGTCAAGGCCCCCTGTTTTTGTTTCACTGTTAGATACTTGAATCCCCTTTTTTATTTGTGAATTTTCCAGCGGTAAGTCAGCTTATGCAAGTGCTAAGTCTGCGATATCTTGGATTTAGTTAGTATCCCTGGGAATTTAAACTGCATTTTCTTTCTTTGTTTAAAATGACTCAAACCTTCTTTAGACTATATATATATATATATATATATATATATATATATATATATATATATATAAATAAAATATAGTTGGCTTTCCTCTTCCAAATCAGTCAGAGTAGGCAAGAAAACCAATCCATCAAATGCATCGAAAATCAACACTACCTATACACCTAGACCGTGTTTCCAGCAACTTACACATATTTTTAACGGCTGCCATTAATTCCTATTATTTATTCCATACAACTAACTCTATGGACTGCATGCTCCAAAGAGAGGGTAGCATGCTAATTTCTCTCTATCAATTATTAACTCTTTGCGGGAATGCGATCCACTTTCACCGCTTTAGAATTTGTAAAACAGCCAATCAGCGATCAGCTTATATAGGCATAAGATACATTTCTTCAGAAGTGCGTCGTGCAGTGCCCGAAGTTAGTCATTTACAGACATTCCTTTAAAACTTTTACAAATAAACAAATCGTTTCATTCACAACATAATATATATTATGTGCTTTCGAATCAAATCCATCGCCCCAAAAACAATTTCTTTTCACATTTAGGACGCTGAACCCGTACATAAATGATTTACACCAAAATAATACTTC
This sequence comes from Sepiola atlantica, assembly GCA_963556195.1. Lineage (NCBI taxonomy): Eukaryota > Metazoa > Mollusca > Cephalopoda > Sepiida > Sepiolidae > Sepiola > Sepiola atlantica. The sequence continues at coordinate 129,779,489 of OY744518.1, forward strand.
TATAAACGAACGATTTACTACAAATTCAACAGATAAGTATTTTTTTCCTTTTTAAAACCCTGATCAATCGTAGCATTTCATAAAATATTACTGTTTTGATGTTTTCCACATACCGTAAATAAATTATATTTTACCTTTTTTAAGAAAAAATCTCCGTAAAGACATATTCCTATTTCTGATGTTATTCTTGTTTATATAATTACGTTGTCGAGAAAGAACCTGATAAAACTGGATAATTAATTTTCTATTGTTTCACAAGCAATCAGTAAAGATGGCAACAAAGTGTGAAAAAAAAAACAAATGAGATTTTTATTGTGCAGTTTTTTACTTTGTACATTTTCTTTTTTACTGTCCCTATTTACTTTCTTCCCCACGAGGGCAGAGTTAGACACAAGGTCGGTTACTAATGTGGGGGAAATCCAGCTCAATAAATACGGTCACTGGATTTAGACAGAAATCAAAATTGCATCAGTCTAGATGGACAGAATAACTAACAAGAACATTTCTTAAAGATTAGACAGAAATACATTTTCATTTACGTTTTCTTCAAAATAAAGTGGCCCAAAATGTGTGCTTATCGAACAAAACTCAAGAAAAAAGTGCTTCCAGACTTTTTGAACCCGAAAAAGAAAAAAACAACTCAAATCAAACCCGAATCAACTAAATCAATATTTGTGAATCAATATCTAAATATTTAAATGTGATTAAATGATGTGATTAAATGTGATTAAATTATAAATTATTAATTATAGATTATTTATTCTGATTATTATATTTTAATATAATAAATCTGATAATAATTCACACATAATATTATTATTAATATAATAATCTGATTATTATAGATTATTTATTTATTCACATATTATTTATAATTATAAATGTGATTAAATATTTAAAGTATCTCTATTTAAATATGCAAATATCTAAATCAAATCGAAATCAACTCAAATCAAACCCGAAAAAGAAAAAAACAAATCAAATCAAAACAAAACAAACTGCTTCTATAGAATTTGAACCGGCACCGTAAGTTAACCGATTTTGGCCGAACTAAACCATAGGTTATGCTTAGTTTACGGTTAGGGTAATACAAAACGCCGAAATTAAAACTTGAACTGGGGCAATTTATATTTTAATTCCAGATATGGCCTATTTGCGTTCTGTTGGCTGTTTAATTCATTCTTTTATATTACTCCTAGGAAGCGCCAGGCAAAGGGTCCTGCTAGTATATATATATATATATATATATATATATATATATATAAATTGACAGATCAAATTTATGGCATACTGTGACTTACAGTCAGTTTCGAAGCAAAGACAAGCTAACACATGTTTCTAGGAGTTTTAAAAACATACTTGAACAAATTCAGGCAGTAAACAAAAAAACTCCCGCCGTCAGAGAATGGTTGTCAAATGAAAACCGTACACCATCAAAGCGAAACTTCATGAAAAAAAATTATCAAATGTCCATGAAAAACAACACCAGAATCACCAAAAAAAACCCCAAAAAACAATTGCGAAATGGAAATTGAAACACTTCAAAAAAAGATTTCAAATCACCTAGATTCGAATGTTCAGAGACAATTTGTTTCTACATTGGAAACAGTTTATTGGATAGACTCTTAAAAGTCAATACAGGATTCAGTTAGAAGAATAGAGAAGATATACAGTGTAACCCGGATATAAGAGCACCGGATATAAGAGAAACCTGAATATAAGAGACATTATCTCTGGTCCCAAATTACAGCCTGTGTTAATGTCTATATATTAGACCTGATATAAGAGACCCGGATATAAGAGAAACCCGGCTATAAAATACTTCTTCTCCGGTCCCGTCCTCCCCAATATAAGAGAGTTCATTTTGAGTGACAGTGTGATGTCGTAAATCAGTCAAAAGACGTTGCTAAATTTTCTCACCTCATTGGTCAGTCTTTCTATGACCTTCACTATAGCCATATCCTTAAAATATTCATAAAAAAGGTTTCTTTTTTTGTTGTTGTTAGAAAGCGAACCCGGATATAAGAGACTTATTCTTCGGTCATCACTCTTATATCAGGGTTTAACAAAGAGATTTTTGTACAATAAAAAATGACTGCCTTTTTTAAGAAAAGGTAATTTTTGACTGAATTATTTGTGAAAACTGATTGAAAAGTATTTTTTATGTCTATAACTGTTAAATAAACTAGCGTTATATGTGGTGTTTCCATACTTACATAAACAAAATAGGCCATACCCGGATATAAGAGGAACCCGGATATAAGAGACTTATTCTCCGGTCCCTACAGCTCTCTTATATCCGGGTTACACTGTATGATAAATAAAATCTTACTGCATAACCGAGCAGAGATAAATGAACTCCATAAATATCTGGGAAGGTCAAGGAAAACAGGAGAGGAAGTAGTAAAATAGACTTGAGAGAAAGAGGGATAAATAAAGACCTGGCAAGAGATAAGTATGTTTGGAAGTCAATTTCTTAACATTTCTTAAATTTTTCTGGAGACTATAAAGAATTTTTCATGGACCATCAGTGGTCCGTGGACCACCGGTTGGTGACCACTGATCTAAAGCAAACTATTATATGTGTCCCGTGTCGTGCAGAGGTCTCAAGTATAAGTCCTAGTACTGAGAAATATTATGAGAAAGAAAGATAGTTTTAATAAGATAGGATGCCGTTCACTCGATTTTTATGCCCTGGACCACCGCCTCGTCACCTATCCCACCCCCTCTGCATGCCACTTTATGTGTTAGTAGTTTAAACTAGATTATATTTATATGAAATGAGTATATTTACATCATTAAAGTCGTTATCATTCTGTCATGTGAATAAAAAATAGATTAGTCACGCATGGATGCTAAAATATAAACAAGTTTGTTTTTTTTAATTAAAAAGTATTTTTAAAACTTCTCATTCAAAATAAACAAAAAATATTTTTCGAAAAAAAAAATAGCAGCTGCGAGTAAAATATAGGATTATATATGTAATAATCAGTTTCTTCCCCACTCACTTCCTCAAAAATATTATGAACTCTATATTTGTTTTATTTTATTTCAGGGCAACGCCTAGTCTTTTATTTTCCCTTTCCCTTTAATAATATAATGAAACCTATATTAATTCCATGAAAAATGCCAGTATACTGAAATCATATGCCCTTAATAGGGTTAAGATGAAAATTCATATACACTAAATGTACAAAAGCAAGGAAATTCTCAAATTTTTACACTTTTATTGTCATTAAGGGTATGCGAGCACAACAGGGCTATGTATTTTACTGGTAGGAATTTTTCTTCAGCGCACCTCACACACTTCATCCACTCATGCATAGAGATTTATACTGTAGTGATGTGATAATGAAATGGTTTGGTTGATATGTCATACCCTTAATGACAATAAAAGTGTAAAAATTTGGGAATTTCCTTGCTTTTGTACATTTAGTGTATATGAATTTTCATCTTAACCCTATTAAGGGCATATGATTTCAGTATACTGTTATTTTTAATGGAATGTCACTACTTTTGTAAAGGCTATGCCTCAATACAATGCCTTCTCATAAGGTTTTTTGGAATTTTCTGGAAAACTAAGGTATATGGTAAACTGAAATTAAAATGCCATCAATTAGACCCTAGAACCTCTATCTCTGCCAAAAATCAGCTGAATCCATCAAATAGTTGATGAGATACAGGGTGGCACATATGTACGTATGTACGTACACACAGATAACATGATTTCATGATTGAACTTTCTGGATCTCTGGGTTTCCTTGACTAATGATGCTGAAATTCTACACACTTATAGAACCTATCAAATAAATATTTTGTGCAAAGTTTTAACTAATTTGGTTCATTGGTTTTTGAGTTATGATTGATCAAAGAAATGAGATTTCCAGCATAGGCCATTCATGTAGTCTATTAAGGGATAGAGCGCTCTCGTGCCTCCCTTGATTTTAGTGTATTCTTCAACAACGCTGAGTTTCGTGTCTTCCCCTTCTCCATCAAGCATATACCACATTCAAAATGTGCTACTGTATTATTGCACACACATGCTCTATCTAGGATATTGAGCACTGTTTCTCGAAAAACGTAGAGCATTTTTTCTGGGATATAATAGTATAACAAAATACAGTGAAAATTTTTCTCCCGGGCAACGCAGCGTTTAAAAACACCTGCTCTATGTAGGATTGCTCTATCTAGGTTATTGATGACTCCCAGACAACGCCGAGTAAACACACCTGCTCTATCCATGATATTGAGCAGTTTGGATTACCACTTACCAAATATAATACTGTATTATTATTATTATGGCTCTCGGGCAACACCGAGTTAACAAAAGACAGAGAAGTTCTTTCTCCCGTGCAACACACCTGCCTTATCTAGTGTTGGATAATGACCCTATGGGAATGGACGTATCTGTTGGAAATCGTTGGTTGGACTTGCGCGAATTAACGCGGGTGCAGTCGAGTGCAGAATAGGGCTTGTTCTCACAGTCAGAGCTAACATACGTGACCCCAGATAAAGCGTCAGTCTGCACCTGCGAGAGGCTCTGTGACGTCACTCGTTCTCGTGAGAAGCGAGTTTTCGTCAGTCTGGGTTTTTGGAAGCAAACCGATGAGACGTGATTGTTAAAATGTAATTTACAACAGATAAGGGAAATATTTCTCTTAAGGGAATACAAGCGAGAGAAATCCTTCCCCCCCCCCTCTCTATGAATGGTTAAGAAAATAATTGTTAACTAACTACGATAAAGTAGTGATTTGCTCTCCCCCACTCTCTCGACGTAGTGAATGACTCCCAGTTGAAATAACAACGCTTGTAATAAAATGAATTAAATTTAAAGAAGAGTTTGTCTTCGGAGTGCGTCATGAGGCTTTTGTTGCACACAACGGACGGCGTAGTTCGCGGCAGGAAGGAAAGAAGAAAGAATTCATCCACTAGACGACACGACCAACCTCTACAAGCGAGGGAGAAATCTAAGGTATGCAACACTAGGACGTTGAGCACTTTTGGATTACTATATACCATTTACCAAATGTAAAACTGTAATCTTACATTTATTGCTTCCGTTTAGAGCGCTACTGAGACTATGTAAATAAAATTAAGGAGGCCTCCAGAGCACTACTAAAACCATCTTTTCTGAGTTTCTTGACACTCCCCCCCCCCTAGTCCGGAGAGAAGCTTAAAAAATGTTAAATAATTTTGAAAGAAAATGCCGAGTGGAAGGAATACATTGAAATTACAGTGATTTTTTTCCAAATGATGGCCGAAAAACTACGTCCGAGTGACAAGGTCATAAAACCACACATAATCACCTAAAAAAGTAGAACCACTACTTGCCCCCACCCCTCAAAAATATGCATAAGATTTCTATCATAGCAAAGAAAAAAATGGGTTAACTGTCTTAAAACGCTAGAATAGCCTGGAAATAGGGGATCATTTTATGTTAAATTTATATGCGAAACTGACCCCTCACTCTAAATTCTAAACCAATTGTTTTTTCTTCTTTCTGCTAAGTTTTTCAGGGTGTTTACACGTAATCGCCTAAAAAGTAGAATCTCATTTTTTGTTTTAATACATAATTTTCCAAGCAGTTATCAGATATGTTTTGCAGTTCCCCCCTTTTTACATGTATTTTATTGGTTTTATGTTCATGTTAATGTAAGTTGATTCTATTGTTAAGACTGTGTATCATGAAGAAATAAGCATTTTCTTCATCTTCTGTAAAAACAAATTGTATATGTAAACAAAAGTTAACAAATTTTGTAAAACTTATCGAAATTGTTTCTCCGAACATTATTTTTTTCACAAAGTATTTGAGTTTGTAAAATGTAGAATTTGTTTTCTGATTGTATTATCTGATTATATTTTCTGTAATCAATTAGTCAATATAAACAAATTGACTCATGATTTTTGAAATATCAAAAATGTGTCTAATTGAATAAAGTGATTTTTTGTGAATTTAGTTTCTTTTATATTTTTGTACTTTTTACATGTATTTTATGGAAATAAATCAATTATTATAAGCTGCTTCCTAATAATATGTGTAGTAGTTGCTAATTACTAAGAAATTTCTTGCTAAAACTTTTCTCGGTAATTATTATTTAGTGGTAATTTTGGTCTTCACATGTCCGTCCCCAGTCGCATGTTTGCCAGGCCTGTATTATGGATCGCCTTGATAAGAACGCATTTTCTGTATATTCATGGTTCCAGCCCTGAACCCCATGATACCATTTTAATTTTCGCTTTTTAATTATTTCAATGAAGTAAAATGTTTTGATCTTTATTTTAAAGATATCCAATGCTAACATAGACCTCATAATATTATTGTAAAAAAAAACCCTAATCAATATATACCTACTGTTATGTATAGAATCCCTATTTCGAATATCAGAAGAACGAGTTCAGTGGTTTAAGAAGAAGAAAAAGAATCATCATCATCATCATCATCATCATCAGCATCAGCATCGGTTTAACTCCCATTTTACATACTGGCATGCATTGGACGGCTTTTAGAAACCGACTTCCAAACTAACCTATCTCTGACCAGGTCTTTATTTATCCCTCTTCCCCCCTCAAGTCCATTTTTATCACTTCCTTCCATGTTTTCCTTGGCCATCTCCTGTGAATTGAACCTGCTACCTGAACTGTTCTACATCTACCAACCCAAGACATCTCACCCATTCTTTCAACGTGACCATACCATCGAAGTCTCCTGCTCTGCACATATCTCCCTGTCCAGATTTAATCTTCTCCTGAGGTTATCAGACCTAAGCCTGTCTTAGACAGCCATCGTATCATTCTCGTATAATTTCTCTCCATGCAACGCATGTCCTCAACCTTGACTGCCCAAGTTTCACTTCTATACATCATCACACTGTGTACACATGTCTGATAGAATCTTCTCTTGGTCGGCAGTAAGAGTACATATATATATATATATATATATATATATATATACTTCTTTGTAATATAGCAGGAAAAATCCCAGCAGAGTGCTCGATTAATTAAGAAGCTGAAGAGAGCCGGATGGCTAAGTCCTTCTGTGCTTGAAACCGACGGTACGAATGTTGTACTAATTTTTCTGTACCAAAATAAATATATATATATATATATATATATATATATATATATAATATTTATAAATAAATATTAAATTATTTATACCTACATGGAGTAAGGTACACGATAAGTCATGAAAATGAAATGCTGGGTAGACAAAATGTTTGAAAAAAGACAAACAAAAAACAGGTTTTTCTCAAGACGTTCGATAATACGAACGAAACCGGTCAAATCTCTTGTTTTTGTTTTTCTCCTGCATTCTAATCTGTTTTCAAACATATATATATATATATATATATATATATATATATATATATATATATAGTAAATTGCTACAAAAGTTTTCAACTAACAATTTAATGTTAAAACATCCACTTCCTCCTCACTACCCATATACTCTTTCTCCCACACTAACACCCTTACCTGATTTTTGGACTTCTAACTACCACCACGGCATCGAATATATAAATATTGACTATTATTTCATCATATTTATTCTTGATAAAGTCTTCATATAGGGTGAAATATTGCCACCCAGCCATAGAGTTAATGGTAGGGTTAAAGGAGTTTCTTTTTAGTTCTGGAAAAACGCTAATCTTAAATCATAATTCAGGATATTTGTAAAATAAAAAAATTAGAAAAAAGTAATCTGCAAAAAATCTGAAAATAAACTCAAAATTTTTTTAAACACTCAATAAACCAGAAAATGACCGCGTATTTGGAAGTTCTAGAACTTAGGGTGAGTGGTAGGGTTATGGTTTGTTTTTGAAGAGGTGGGGGCTTTGCCACTCGGATTTAGAGGTTTTAGGGAGTGTCACTCGGACTTAGGGTTAGTGGTAGGGTTAGTTGTTTTGGTGGGAAAGGGGGAGCTTTACCACTCGAATTTAGGGTTTTTGAGGGACAGGTGTAACTGTTCTCTTTAAATGTCTTATTTCCTAGTTTCTTTTTGATAAAATTATATTTTGTCACTATTTTTTTAAATAATGAAAAGTAATTTTTAATCATTTTACGTTAAATTTATATGGGAAACTGATCTCACACTCTAAATTCTAAAATAATTGTTTTTATTTTGTTTTTGTTTGTTTTTGGGGGGGGTTCTCTGGGTTTTGGAGGGTGTTCAAACGTAATCGCTTAAAAAAGGTAGAATCTCATTGGGGTGGGGGTAGCTGAGGGTGTTACAGTTAATCTACAATAATACCAAATATTTTTTAAGCTTTTCGTTTTGTTTGTTTCGTGACCGTTGGGAATTCGCAATTTCGACCCTTGTGTTATGAATCATTCCCACACCTATGTCTGGCTTGATCCATCAGACCTATAGTCCGGCTCGATCCTAGGAGTTGCACCCTCCCGGGCATTACCTCCTTCTTTGGGAGGAGGGTCATTGCTGATCGTTTTAGGCGACCCTACCGGAGAATGCCGACGGGTCCATTCCCAGCTATTTTTGTACCCGACCAAAGTGCCCTCTTGGGGGGAGCTGGATTGCTCCACCTTCTAGCCTTATGTCAGATTTTGCTGCAGTGGGAAGGAATTAAATAAGGCTATTGCGTTTCGGTTGTTTTAAAACTAGTGACCGAATTTTACCGATGAAATATTGTCCGCCATAGGACCCGATCTCTACAAGCACCCAAACCGCTAAACTAAGAAATTACGGAGTGAAAAAATATGGTACTTTGTAATGAATCAGTGTTCAGAGGATTTCAGTACGTACGGAGTCAATCCCGAGTATTGACGTAGAATCCCGAATTAGTCCTAGAAAAGACTGAAGCAGTTTACGATTTGAAAGTCGCGAAAAAAAAATGGAAAAAAAGCAGACGACACTAAGAATGCGAAGGGTTAGGTTAGGGTTAAAAAAAAGATTACCCCCTTTGAAGAAAAAATAATAAAGTTGAAAAACCTTCCTCAAAACAAAAAAAATAAAAGAAAAGAAAGTGGCTTTTAAATCGTAAACTGTTTCAGCCATTTTCGGGACTGACGCGGGTTCCCCGTCAATACTCAGAGCTGACTTCGTAAGTAAGTACTGAAATCCACTGGATACCCATTCTACCGAAAACATAAAGCAAAACAAAATAAATCATTTTAAAAAAATAAAGAAAAAAAAGGGAGAAAAAAACAGACAAACTTACCGATATATCGATCAATCATCCAGGTTGTTCAGTCGGAGAGATGAAAACTTTTGTTTTTAAGGAAAAAATCGCCTCCTATTGTTTTGTCAAAACGCAAACAATAATAAACACCTCGAAAACAAACTAAAAAAAACAGTGAAGATGAAAGAAGGCGAATATGGGTTGAAAGTTTAAAAAAAAAAAAAAGACAAAAAAAAGATTCGTAAAAATGGAGATTTAAATTAAAAAAAAAGTGAGTTTGTGCCAATGAAGAACTTTAAAGTCTTGCAATTCCCCAAAAAACTGTAATAATTCTAATTTAGCGAAAATAATCCGAATCACATTTAGTCACGTGGTTTTTTCTTTCTTTTTTTGTCTTCTCATTTATCACAACAAAGTATAGTCTCAATAAATCCGCTACGTTGTGAACGACAAGAGAGACATGTGACTAACACTTATCGGTTTTTGCACTTAAACCGATTGAAAGTCACACATATGCGGGAAATTGTAAACAAGCCCCCCTACCACCATCACCACCACTAACAACAAAAATATGTTTACAGCTAAGAAAATGCGAACGTTCTCTTAATGTTTTTTTTATGACATTGAATATAAAGATCAGTTTCAAAACATTTGAAATTATTCTTTTTAATTTATATTCCTTTTATAGATCGCACCTCATGGCGGACGATATTGGCGCGGTAAAATCCGATAACGAGTTACAACAGCCGCCGAAAGGCAACGACAAAAAATGAACACCAAGTTCCAGAAACGGGGGGAAAAAAAACAAAAAGCAACAAACAAACAAATGCTTCTATAGGAGGGGATCCATATCGGCCCGAATGTTTTCGATTGCGATTTACGGAACAAATCTGAAATGGCCAAAGCAGTTTACGATTTGAAAGCCGCGTAAAAATGTAAAAAGGCAGACGACACTAGTTTAGGGTTAGGGTTAAGGTTTGAGTTCGGTTAGAGTAAGGGTTAAAACAAATTTTTAAGCCTCTTCAAGAAAATAAAGTTGAAAAAACTTCCTTTAAAAAAACAAAAGAAAAGCAAAAAAGTTGAGTCACTTAAGGATTTAAAGAAAATTATTAAACCTGTTCTTAACACGGAGGTGGTAGGAGGGTAATTGACCCTAACCGTAAGTCAGGAAAATATGAAAAAGTTGCTTCATTTAATGTAGGTACTAATTGATTGTTCGACGACGCCTCGGTCATTTCCGGTCTGTTCCGTAAATCGCTATCGAAAACATTCCAGTCGATATGCCCCCCCCTCCTAATGAAGTAACCCCCCCCCCCCCAATTTATTTACAAGTATTTTGGTGTAGAAGCCAATTATTGGATGAAATAAAGACGTGAACAAAGGAACAAGGATGTGTGCATTGGTTTGTGTAACTTTTCTTTATGACGTAATACAATTGAACAACACATTGCACAGACGGGTAATAGTTTTATGTAGGAGAAACACAGGAACAATACAAAAGATAATACATAGGGTTGAGTATATGTTGACAAGGTGAAATAATCTTTTCCTGGGGTTCGTAGATTCTCTGGTGGGCCGACAGCAGAGAATCACAGGATCACATATTGTCTGGTTGGAAAAGAGCCATGAACTGAAAAATTCGTAACGAAAACATGTCAGAAATTAATAAACCCCATGTGAAATGCACTTACCAAAATCGATTTGTCCGTAAACCCTTGATGTAAATGGAATGTTGTGTTTTTCGTGGCAGTTTTTTTTTAATCTTTAAACTGCCGAATGTGGAAAAAAATAACCTCTGTGAACTGATTTGTAGTTCGCCATTACGAGGGAAAAAAATGACTGATTTTTTTTTTTAAGAAGCAGAAGGTTGCGTGTTTTAAATCACATCGAGGTCACCAATTTTAGCTGTGGAAAACCAGTTTTTAAATGAGATATAAAGACGGGAACTAAGGAACAAGGATAGGTTGTTGGTTTGTGTAACTTTTCTTTGAGAAGTAATACAATTGAACAACACGGTGCACAAACGGGTAATAGTTTTATGTAGGATAAACACAGGAACAATACAAAAGATAATACATTGAATGTATACAAGACGAAATAAACTTTATCCTGGAGTTCATCGATTCTTCTTCCATCGGCCTGGCAGAGAACGCAGGATCACATCTTGTCTTGTTGGGAAACAATCTCGAACTGATATGTTCATATCGATCACCTGATCTAGCTTTAGCGATCACGTGTGAATCTCGTTACATGCAGACGCACACCTGGTGAAGAGGCGATGATTACAATGATCGTCAAGCCGAATCACAGCTCCAGTAGATCGACAGAAAATAGTTCATTCATGTAAGCTGCTACAAGTACTTTTGAGTTTATTCTTTTTTCTTTCTGTTCACGTCACAATAAACCACCATGTTTAGATGAGATAAAGACGGGAACAAAGGAACAAGGCTAGGTGAATTGGTTCGTGTAACATTTCTTTGGGGCGTAATACACTAGGGATATCCAAAGCTAACCATATAATTTACCCCTCTCCCCCCCCCCATATGTAACACGATGTAACTTTAATGTAAGGTTAATATTATTATCATAACTTTTTTACCATTGAAAAGAAGAAACATAAAATAAACTGCTGATGATTTTTTTCTAATTTTTTTCAGGGTACGAAAATAATGAAAATGAGAAACTAAAAACGTGCTTACATTATTGACGCCTTAAAACAACGTTCCTATGTAGTGGCGATTTTTCGCGACCTGATAGACACGTGTTTAATAAATCTAGCAAAAAATCAAGTAATGGTCAGATTTTCACGAAATTTTCGATACTTATTCAATGTTGGACTAATTTATTTTTAAAATGCTGATTTTGTAAAATATAAGAGAGAAACTATTTTTCTACGTGATCCCCCACCCCCTTATTTCATTTTATGAAATCTGAACAAAATATATTCAGGTCCATCGCAATTTTAATGTTGTATAAAGTGGAAGAGTCTTAAAATCACATAAAATTTACTTTTTTTTTTTATTAGTGCTGTATTTTGGTAAAGCATTCGTAAATTCATAAATAAAAAGTGGAAATAAATACGATTTTATTATGTTTTGAAAATTTTTTACTTCATTTTCTCATTAATTTAAACAATGATCTGTTGAATTGCAAAGAAAAAATGTTCTAAACAATAATTAATTTTTCAGAAATTTTAATTCATTTAAATGACTTCATCATTTAAACATTTTAAAGTTTAAACATCTATTTTGAAGATACGGTTTCCTAATTTTTCTAAATATTTGAATATAATATAAACATAACTGTTATTAATCGTAAAAAAACGACATTAACTTGGACCTAATAATTTGTGTTTTTTTATAGAATGTTTATTTGCTCGAGGTAGGCAAGCGTTTCGTCAAATTCCTTTGACTATGGAAGATCGAATAGACTTTATTAACGTATCAACTCGTTACAGAGAAAGTAGTCGCTTTTGCAAACGCACGTGTGTAAATGTTATTACTCTGCTTATGAGGGTTTTATTTTGCTTACATTCTTTAAGCTGAAGAAAAAACTCTGCCTTTGTACGACAAAAGTAAGTATTATATACTTTTTATCATTTTTCCTTTTTTTTAAATTTAAATGCTTTCAACTGGGCGGCGGTTGGCAAAAATCCATCAATCTTCATTCTATTTCGTAAGGTAAATAATTAATAAACAAAAAAAAATGTATTGGGGTAGGATACATGCTAATTGTTAATACGGAAGACTATTCTGTTCATAAGTGACTACGATTGAGTCACGTGAGCCAAAATGCTGGGGCTGGGCGGCGGTTGGCAAAAATCCATCAATCTTCATTCTATTTCGTAAGGTAAATAATTAATATACAAAAAAAATGTATTGGGGGTGGGATACATGCTAATTGTTAATACGGAAGACTATTCTGTTCATAAGTGACTACGATTGAGTCACGTGAGCCAAAATGCTGGCGCCGGGGGGGGGGGGGTCTGGGCGGCGGTGGGCGGCCTGGGCTGGGGGTAAAAGTACCACCCGAAATAACCATTTCCCGGAGTTCGTCGATTCTCTGCTGCACCGACAGCAGAGAAACCAGGATTACATCTTGTCTCTTTGGGAGTAAGTCACGAACTGAAATGTTCATGTCGATCACGTGATCTGGCTTTAGCGATCACGCGTGAATCTCGTTACATGCAGACGTGCACCTGGTGAAGATGCTATGATTACACAACCGCCAAGTCGAATCACAACTCAATTAGATCGACAAAAAAGCTGCTACAGTACGAAATAATATATATTTTGGCAAAAAAGCATTAACAGCCTAGAAATAAAAAACAAACAAAATATACACCAAATAACTTTTACCAAACGCAAGAAAATTTAATTTGGTGCTTATACAAATGAAAATCGCGGTTCCAAATAAATTAACCGGAAACCTCTTTGATATACTTATGTACCAGGCGAAAATCGGTATATACACCAAAAATTGACAAAAATTATCAAGCAGAATTTTAATTAAAAATAAAAATCAGTTTTAGATCCGCCATTGATTAGAGCGATGTCAGGGGACATAACTCAGTTTGTCATATAAAGAAGAAATAAATGAATGGCAGTGGGCAAAATACGATAAAACTGATTTTGATTTTTAATTAAAATTTTACTCGATAATTTTTCTTAATTTTTTGTGAGGATACTTATTTTTGCCTGATACGGAATTATAAAGAATAGTTTTTATTTAGAAATGCGTTTTTTATATGTGCTCTCATCTGTATAAGCACCCTTTTTATCGACCTGCATTGTTTTTAAGTTCTTTAAATTGTTTTCGCCGGCGTCTGTCTTTTGGAGACAGTAACAATCCAACATGACCGACCGATGTGTGTATTTGTTGGTGTTTCATTCCTTAAAAAATAATTTAAAAAAAAATGACCTATCGTACCACTAACTCTAAGTCCGACTGGCAACCCCACCGAACTGTGGGTTAGTGGTAGACTAAGCCTTTTCGGTGCTTCTGCAGAGACGGGGGCCACTGTTTCGATCGATGGCGGCGGAAACTGCCGACTCCTCTTCGGGAGAAATCGTGCGAAAACGTGAGTGACGGAAAGAAATTTGATTTTGGGGAAGATAACTGTTGAATTGACAATTGAGGATAAGTTAAAATTATGAACATTTATTTATTGAAACAAATTAAACATTATGTACAGCAAATAAATAAATAAATAAAACTTTGATAAACATTTGAAATTTAACAAAAAACGAATTAAATAAAACTTTGATAAACATTATGTACATCAAATAACTAGCAAACTTTTTATTGAAATAAAAAAAACGTAATGAGTAAAACTTTGATTTGAAAAAAAAAAAGTAATAAGTAAAACTAAGTAAAACTTTGATTTGAAAAATAAAAAAAACAAACGTATTAAGTAAAACTAAGTAAAACTTTGATTTGAAAGAAGAAAAAAAAGTAAACAATTAACTGAACGATAAATGTGGGGGGGAAAAAGTTTTAAACCGGGTACAATTCTGCGATCAGTTCAAAAATACTTCCAACTTCAATACGTCTGTATTTCTTTTGCAATTATCCCCGAGTAAATGCAAGAACTCTTCAAAGTTTAATCGGTTTACGTCCATTTCGTGAAAAAGTAATTCAACCCAATATTAGTTATCTCCCCCAAAATCAAATTTCTTTCCGTCGATCACGATTTCTCCCGAAGAGGAGTCGGCAGTTTCCGTCGCCATCGATCGAAACAGTGGCCCCCGTCTCTGCAGAAACACCGCCTTTTTTGCTATCTTTTAAGCCTGGAATGAGCAACCGCCTCCAAACAAAATCGACCGTCATTTTTATTTACTCGTGTTTGGCTAAGTCAAAGTAACGATAACATATTCGGAGATAATAAATCTCACAACCAGTTTCCTCACTTTAAAATTATACAGGTCGGTAGAAATTCAGTATTACGTATGAAATAGGGAAAAAAACAAATTTTCTAAATTATTCTACACAGTTCTTCCTGGCAAAAATACAAGATGGACGTTCCCTAAGCAAGTTGATCTAAAAAGTTGGAACAGAGAATGGTTTAGCCAAAGCGTGAAGAATTAAAGTAAAAGAATTATGATGTGAAACAAATATTTTTTTGGCACATGTTCGTCTTTAACCACTGTCCATTTTTCACAACTTTTTACTGACCATTTTTCTTTTCTTTTTTCGGTGTACACTTATCTATCAGGCTGCTAGAGAATTCCGGCGTTTTTGGAATTTTTTTTCAAATATTTTACATTTTAGGAGGGGGGATCAGTTTCCAATGTTAATTCAACGTAGACTGATCCCCCTCTTTTTGACCATCTCAATTTTTTTTTAAATCTTTTTCGGTGTACGATTACCTGTCATGTCAATAGAGAATTCCGGGGGTTTTGGAAAGAAATTTTTAAAAATTGTGATTTTAAGACGGGGGATCAGTTTTCAATGTAAATTCAACGTGGACTGATCCCCCTCTTTTTAACCATCTCAAATTTTAAAAATTATTCTTCTGCTTACAATTACCTATCATGTCACGAGAGAATTCCGGCGTTTTTGGAAAGAAATTTTTAAAAATTGAGATTTTAAGACGGGGGATCAGTCTTGTTCGTCTTTTACCATAGTTCGTTTTTCACAACTTTTTACGTCTTAAAATCTCATTTTTTTTAAAATTATGTGGGTCGAGAAATGACCTGATTACCGAAAAATAAAAAAAAATTGCGTTTGGTAAAAGTTATTTTTGGTATATTTTGTTTGTTTTCGATTTCTCGGCTGTTAACTATACTGTTGACCTATTTCTTCTTATCAAGCAAGGCAAGTCGGATGAACACAGACGCAGTGACACTACTACAAAATGAGGTGCTTGTACAGAGAAGCGTGCGTATTGAATTATCAATACTACAAAAAAAAACAGTATTATATACTGACGCAGTAGATTTAAATAAGTATCGTCACAAAAAAGTAGGAAAAATTATCGAGTAGAATTTTAATTATAAGCAAAATCCATTTTTCGGAAACAGTGAATTGACATGTTCGAAGGCCACCATCTTAAGGTAACCGGAGACAAAATCAGGGGACGTAACGTAAGCGCGTTTGGCATAATTGTCTCCGGTTACCTTAAGATGGCGGCCTTCAAACATGTCAATTGACTGTTCCCGAAAAATGGATTTTGCTTATAATTAAAATTCTACTCGATAATTTTTCCCACTTTTTGGTGACGATACTTATTTAAATCTACTGCGTCAGTATATAATACTGTTTTTGTGTGTGTGTGGTATTGATTATTTAATATGCACGCTTTTCTGTACAAGCACCCAAAATTACTATCTATGACAAGTTTCTCAAAAACCTCTGCTATGTATTTTTTTAAAAAGTATTATGATTTAAATTGTTAACTTAATAACGTTGGTTTTGGAAATAAAAGCAGCTAATTTCTTTTTTGAATATTAATAAAACTGGATTGAATTGCTACCGGAATTTTTTATTCTTATTCTTATTCTTATTCTTATTCTTATTCGTATTCTTATTCTTATTCTTATTCTTATTCTTATTCTTATTCTTATTCTTATTCTTATTCTTATTCTTATTCGTATTCTTATTCTTCTTATTTTTATTCCTGTTCTTATTCTTCTTATTCTTATTCGTATTCTTGTTATTCTTATTCGTATTCGTATTCGTATTCTTATTCTTATTCTTCTTATTCTTATTTTTATTTTTATTCTTCTTATTCTTCTTCTTATTATTCGTATTCTTATTATTATTCTTCTTATTATTATTATTATTATTATTATTATTATTCGTATTCTTATTTTTATTCTTCTTATTATTATTATTATTCGTATCCTTATTATTATTATTATTATTATTATTATTATTATTATTATTATTATTATTATTATTATTATTATTATTGTTGTTGTTGTTATTATTATTATTATTATTATTATTATTATTATTATTATTATTATTATTATTATTATTATTATTATTATTATTATTATTATTATTTTTTTTTTTTTTTTTTTTTTTTTTAATTTTTTTTTTTTATTTTTTTTTTTTTTTTATTTATTTATTTATTGTTAAATTCCTATCCTAAGTTTCTATTACCATTTTTTCGCTACCTGAAAGTAGGATTTTGTTAATGACCGCAAACTTACGATGGCTTTTATCAAAAAGCTGCAAACCAAATCGATGCAGTTTTTTTTTCGTGTGTAAAGGCCGAAATATCCCCTTCCCATTTTATTTTTAGGAAAGAGAAGAAAAAAAAGGAACGTAACAGAAATAAAGGAAAGGCAGTGGCTTGGCACACCAGTAATCTAATTCGCTTTCTCTCGTGCTTACTATAAGATATCCCAACGCAATTGAAATAGATTTTTAAAAATTACTAAAAAATAGGGGTGCTTCAACAGAATTTGAACCGAACTAAATTGACTTTTGCCAAATTAAATCTAAGGTTAAGGTTATTTTAGGTTTAGGTTACGGTTAGTTTAGCGTTGGTTAGGGTTTAAAAAAACAACAGCATTATTCTGTAGAAGTACCAAAATAAGAATTATGCAATCAAAATTAATTAATTTCAATCCATACAATTACAATATAACTCTTGGTCATTCACTCATCTTTTCAATTTAAAATATTTTGGTTAAATAGGGCAGGGGGGGTGGGGGGTGAAGAAGTGAAAATAACTTAATCCAAACAAAGTTTCAAACTCTGGTCACATTTTTTTTTTATTAATTGAGACTAAAAACAATTAAAAAAACAAAAGAATAAATTTACAATCAGTTACGTCATGAAAGCAATGAGATTTTTTTTTTTCCAATTAATTTTCCTTGAATTTTTCCATAATTTTATTATTGTCACTGATGACAGATTATTTTATTGGGAGAGGGGTGAGGGACGAATGTATCATGTATACGACCCCACCCCCTCTAAAAATGTTATTATTGCAGACATTTTATTTTAGTTCTTTCTACACATTTTTAGATTATAAAAAAAATATGTCGAAAAACTTAGCTGGTTAATGTTTAGGGTGCGAAACTATTTGCCACGAAGATTAAAATCAAACTATAATGATACTAAACCTTATGTCTAGAATCCTTATTACAATTTTGATCAAAATCCATTACATGATTTTGATTCTAGAAAATGTCTAAAATTTAAGGCTTAAGCTTAAGGGCTCCTAAGAAGAAATCGAAATTCAGGGAATCTTGCTTAATTGGTGCCTCATGACTATTGATCAAATTTAATGCAAATCTGAAATATTTGAATTTTCAAATGAGAGGTTGTGTCCATATTATGACCCCTAAAATGTGAGGGTGTGCCCCCTAAAATCCCTTTAAAATACTTCAAAGAAACTGAAACCTGGGGAATATTTGTAGCAGTTACATAATTACAATCTATTTTCTTTGGGACTTGCATGTTCTCGCTCGCGGAGTGATATATTCGTTGTGTGATAAGAACATTGTTTGTGTAGGAAGCAACTTCCGCTTCCGTCCAAACCTTTTCCCGCGATTTATAAACAGTCCCAGTTGAGATGTCGAAGTGAACAGACGGTATATTTCTTTTCTCGTCTCTAGCTATGACTTGGCTAAACAAGATGTAACTCGCGGACTCAATCCCATTTCTATAGTACACACATATTTCTACAGACTCAACATATTTTGTATTTCTGTTTTCATAGCTCTTTTTGTTGATAAAACTGTTGAATAAAATTGATTTAAATTGTAGAAGTTTATCCTTTTAACTTGGTAACCCGTTTTCTTCATATCCAACAAGGCCCGACGGATGGATATCTATGCAGCAACCTCATAACATTACAAAATGGCGATCCGACATCTTCTGTCCCTTTACATGTTTATTAATTGATGTCTAATTAGCTATTGTATAAATTTCACAAAAACCAGAGGTATCTGAAGTTTCATGAAGGGCTTCCACCCCTATTTGTCCCTGCATAAAACTAAATTAAACTAAATATCGCCCACATTACCCATCCTTACGCCTAGCAGCTGTGTTTCAAAATTATAATGATTGTTTAATAAGTTTATGAGTGAATCCTACGCATAGAAATATATAAACATATACACATAACTAACTTATATATATATTTATATATATAGTCTCGGAAGTTTCTCAACCATTAAAACTATATTAAAAAAAAAAATTTTTTTTTAAACTTATAGTCCCAAGTCTTTCAGTGGAAAATCACTCATGTAAGTCAATTTATTTTTTACAGTTATTATATTAGTTTGTTTCTAACACTATTTTAAGGGATCATCAGTTGTTTACCATGAAAAACTGTTTCGGGAATTTAATATATATATATATATATATATACACACGAGGGGCGTTCAATATGTAATGCCCCTGACCCACTTCCAGTTGTCTGATCTAGATGAAAATTTGCATGTATGATGATTTATATCTGTATGGGTTATGTTGAAAAAACAGCTCTGAACTAATTGTGGTTTCTGATCTACAGGTGTTTGAACTGAGTCATGTGTGAAATGGAGCCAGTTGAGTGTCGCGCAGTGATACGGTTTTTATATTTGAAAGGACGCACACCAAGGGAGACTTTTGATGAAATGAAAGAAACTTATAGTGATGATGCCCCATCATATGACCTTGTAAAACGCTGGCATTGTGAATTCAAACATGGCCGGAAGTCTGTGGAAACAGCTCCCAGACCTGGTCGTCCCTCTTCTGCCATTGATGAGGCATCTGTCCGTCAAGTTGAGGCTGCCATTTTTGAAGATCGACGCATTACTATTCG
The DNA here is from genome assembly GCA_963556195.1 of Sepiola atlantica. Lineage (NCBI taxonomy): Eukaryota > Metazoa > Mollusca > Cephalopoda > Sepiida > Sepiolidae > Sepiola > Sepiola atlantica. The sequence continues at coordinate 129,799,394 of OY744518.1, forward strand.
CCAAATAGCCCAAGAGGTCAAGATTAGTGCAGGATCTGTGAAAACTATCATTCATGACCATTTGCATATGCATAAGGTGTCTGCCAGATGAATTCCCAGGTTGCTCACACTTTTCCAGAAGCAAGAACGCGTCGAGTGCTCGAATATGAATTTCGAGATGTGTCAAGAAGATGAGTCAAACTTTTTCAAAAGACTGATTACACAGGATGAAACTTGGGTCCATCATTATGATCCAGAGACGAAAGCCCAGTCAATACAGTGGAAGTACTTGGACTCACCACCTGCAAAGAAGTCAAGGGTGCAGCCCGCCGCTGGCAAGGTCATGCTCACAGCCTTCTGGGACCAGGACGGAGTAGTGATGACAGATTTCCTGGCAAAGTGTACCACAATTACGGGAGCCTATTACGCTTCACTTTTGATGAAATTAAGAGAAGCTATCAAAATCAAGAAGTGGGGCAAGATCAGCAAAGGTATCCTACTCCTGCAGGAAAACACTCCGGTCCACAACTCGCATGTCGCCAGATCAGAAATCCTCCCCCATCCGCCTTACTCTCCTGACCTTGCACCCTCTGACTTTCATCTCTTCCCAGCTATGAATTTGTTTTTGAAAGGAAAGCGTTTCCCAGATGATGCAGCCTTGATTTCTGAAGTTACGACGTGGTTGGAGGACCAACCTGGGGTGTTCTACAAAAAACGGTATCCAGATCTGCATCAAACGATGGGAGAAATGCATAACTCTGGGTGGTTCCTATGTAGAGAAAGACTAAAAACTGTGCCAAGGTTTCATTAATCTACTGCTATGGGAAATGGGTCAGGGGCATTACTTATTGAACGCCCCTCGTATATATATATATATATATATATATATATATATATATATATATATATATATATATATATATATATATATATATATATATGGGAAATGAAAACGGAGAAACCAAAAGATGTTTTTTTAATGTATTTATCAACGTTTCGTCTTTATTTGTAAGACTTCTTCAGGGTGATAATTTTAAGAAAAATGTCATGCAAGTACATAGAAATATTGGGTTGACATGATGGGTTGATGAGAAGTAGTAGCCACTACTGGGAGCGCAGGACCAAGGTCCGGGCTGAGAGAAGTCGGTGGCAGAGAGTGAAATGAATGACGAAACGTTGATGAATACATTAACAAAAAAACATCTTTTGGTTTAAATGGTGGCGAACAGAGTAGGTAAAACATGTTTGTTTACTGGGTCAAATATCGTTGCGACTCCTCGAGAAAGTGGCAGCCGGAAGAGATCCATTGTCATCGTAACCGAGATTATCGGTCATACGTACATAACTCTTCATTATTCTTTGAAAGATAATCACACTAAATCATAATTTAAATAGCTTTATATAATTTTTACTTTCCATATTCAAAACACTCTAAAGTGTGTCCCACATCGATGTTAAATGGCCTAAAGCCACATGGTAGGCCGCTTAAGACATGGAGGGAATCAGCCTGAACTTAGCATGCGACACAATCGAAATGGAAACAGACAGGAGAAGTGTGAAGTCATTCACGAAACGTTCACGAAACGTCTTACATAAGACAGCATAAGACGAAAAGTGAAATAATAATAATAATAATATAGTTGTACTTAAGTTGTCTCCAGGATGTGTTTGTTTCATAGAAACGTGCAAACGTTGGACAGCTAGAATAAACTCCTTGGTGATAGCATACACTCTTATCGACAATCAAGACTCTGAGGCATGGTATATTTTAGACACAGGTTTATTGATCATCGACAAAGGTAAAACTGAAAAGGAATAAAAACATTGCTTCAGAAACGCGTAAATACAAAATAAAAACAAGTTATGGATGGGGAGTTTACTCAAATCTAAAGAGCCGTAAGTTTAATAAAATTACAGAATAGAAAATATTTTGAGCAAAAAAATAATGCTAGCAAGGAAGAAATACAAATTATGCTAAGAAATAGGCGAGTTACAAGCGATGAGAAATAAGAGGAAAAGGTAAACAAAGTTCGTTTAGATAAAAGAAATAATACTGTTTAATTCTATTTTTAGAGAGAAGAAAAGCAATAATTCTCACTGGCGATGCTTAAAATGTCGGAATATTTAAAGAGATAAAAAAAACTCTCCATGAGGGTCGCGAAGTAGGTGGCTACATAGAGCAGATGACAGCACTGGAAGAATCTCGCCGGTGACGAGTTTGAAAGAATCCTCTAAGAAAAAAGGGCCGCCAAAGGGAGATAAATGCGAGGGAATCTATTCTACGCTAGACAGAACAATACTTATAAACAAATTGTACAAAAAATAAAACAAGAAACAATTCTGACATTCGCACATGTTAAATATTCGGCATTTATTCTGACTATGAACAAATTTAACTACAGACGAATTTCTCATACAGGATTTTCTGGTATTCCACGTCATTTTCCATCCCTTCAGTTTCACTGGATCTTCTCCATATTAATGTCTTCCGTGACAGGGACCACACTGGGGATGCTTCCGTTAACGATGGAACTAAGCACACAACGAATGAAAACTGAGAAGGGAAGCAAAATTTTTGCCTTGCATCAGACGCCATTATTTTTCTATTTTTCATTTAATGCCGATTTTCAGGTTGCTACCAATTAATTAATTTAATTAATTAATTAATTTAATTAATTAATTAATTAAAGCTGCCTTTAATCTCTCTCCTATTGGGGGGAGGGGGAGAAATGCTTGTCGGTTGTTTCCTATTTTAGTCACATAAATAATGTATAGATTGGTTTCGCCATTTGTGTGTCCATGCGGTTTGTCGCCTGTACGTAACTTTGACAAGTACACACTGAATTATTAGATTTTTCCTTTTAAATAAATAAAATATAAATGACAGAAATGGGGAAGGAAAATAAGAAAAACGAAATTGAAAGTTAGCAGACTCCCGGGCAACGCTGGGTAGACACAGTTGATCTCTATCTTTATAAAGTTAGCTATGGCAATATGTTTAGATACTGGGCGTAAGGGGTCAACATGTGGACTATATTTAGTTTAATTCAGTTTTATGGAAAGTGGATAAAAAGGGGATAAATAAAGACCTAGCCAAAGGTGGGTTACTTTGGAAGTCAATTTCTTTAAGCCGTCCAACACATGCCAGCATGTAAAACGGACTTTAAACTGCTGCTGCTGCTGCTGATGATGATGATGATTCTTCTTCTTCTACAAAAATGTTTGATGATGATGATGATGATTCTTCTACAAAAACGTTTGATGATGATGATGATGATTCTACAAAAACGTTTGATGATGATGATGATTCTTCTTCTACAAAAACGTTTGTTGATAATGATGATGATGATGATTCTTCTTCTACAAAAGCGTTTGATGATGATGATGATTCTTCTTCTACAAAAGCGTTTGATGATGATGATTCTTCTTCTACAAAAACGTTTGATGATGATGATGATGATTCTTCTTCTACAAAAACGTTTGATGATAATGATGATGATGATGATGATTCTACAAAAACGTTTGATGATGATGATGATGATGATGATGATGATGATGATGATGATGATGATGATGATGATGATGATGATGATGATTCTACAAAAACATTTGATGATGATGATGGCGATGATGATGATGATGATGATGATGATGATGATGATGATGATGATGATGATGATGATGATTCTACAAAAGATATCTAAAATTATGATTTATGTCATTTTCTTGAGTAGAAACAATATTTTAAAAATATCAATATTTGCCAACAAATCGAACAAGTTACAGAGTTTGTTTACCTTGGGCACAAGCTGTCTTCATCTAACGAAAAGCAAACAGCTGTAAAAATCACAGAATCGGCTAAGGGTTGAGCCGCCTCCACAAGAAACAAAACCGCCCTAATTTCTGAACGCATACCATACAAAATCAAAGCGAAAATCTATAACGTATATGTCCTTCCTGTGGTTTTATACGGACTTGAATGTGTCAACTGGACTGTAAAATTACGTCAGAGAGTAGAAACTCACCAAAGCCACATCATGCGCTTCATTGTTGATCATAAACTATATGATCACGTTAGTATCGCAGAGTTGCGAAAACTCACTGGCATCTGGTCAATATCCTCTGTCATCAAATGTAAAGTCTTGAGATTGTTTGGTCACGTTATGTGTTCCAGTGTAGGGCTATGCAAAATATGTGCTGAAGGCATAATACAAGGAAGTCGGTTGTAAGTAAACAAAAGAAAAGATGGATAGACAACGTTTGTGAATGGACGAACATGAACATATACCAAGTGAACACCTTGGGCCAAGATTGTAAGGCTTGGGGGACACTTGTGGTTGTCTTGGTCCCCGGTTTTGGATCGGGTATTTTAGACGACAGTTGCGTCTTTAAGGATTGCCAAGCATCACATTAAACAATTCATATTTGTGACGAGACCGATTCGATAAAAACATCTATGTTTGGCAAGGATCACCATTTAGCAAGTGCTAACTTTGAACAATAGAATGTTGTTAATAAAAAGGAGAAACTGTAAAGTAAAAAAAATAAAACATTTATATGGCAACAATTTTACAAAGATGTAAAATATAAATTATAAGGTTGAAAAAGTGTTTGCATATGAAAACGACATGAGCGTTAAATTTGTTTTCAAAGTTCCGTATGCGTTCGTGCATGTGGGTGCGTGTATGTATTCTTACATACTTGGGTTAAGCTGTTATTGGGGAGACAACAGGTGTGCTTAAAAAGTGGATGCTGGGATTCACACTCAAGTCGGGTGCTTTTGTTGTTGTCTTCATCGAGAGTCTAGGCGAGTCATTTGATGTCGCCAGCGAACTTCGATTTCTTTTGACCAATTCACTGTTTTTATAAAGTTTCATTTCACACCTACTTGTTACCTTCCAGTTAAAAAACATGTATGAACACTTTTCACTGAGTTTAAATCTGCGCCAACATCTGTATGTAGTTATTTTATTAACACATGACCTCGGTGATTTCCTCTTCAAGAAGAAAGAAAGAAATGAAAAGAAGAGGAAAGAAGAGGAGAGAAGAGGAGAGAGTAAGCGGAACGAACCTAGAAAGAAAAGGGATAACTAAGCTAGCGCTCTCCTTCAATGCCCGTTCGTCTTATCGATTTATTGATCTGACATACACTCAACCATGTTCTGAAACTAGCGGAGAAAATGGTTAATAATAAAGTGTAGGGGAATAAAAACCCTTAATATATATATAGAAGGAGATCGGTGATCTGGTTTTCCCCACCCTATCTCCTGCTATTGCGGGTCCCCCGTGGTTGGTCTCGGGTGGGGGTGTATGAGATCTCTTCTCTGAACCCACTGTCGCGGAGCGCTTTGTTGTAATATGGTGCTGTTTGGTTAGGAGATCGGTGATCTGGTTTTCCCCACCCTATTCCACCAATACCAAGACAAAGGTAGGCCACCTTTTCCTCAAATTACTCACCAAAAATTTCCCACCCACAAGTGACCTATACAGACTTTTTAACAGAAATTCTGTTATGGTCAGCTATTCCACTGCACCTTCAATAAGAAAAATTATCTCTGCGGAACCCAAAGCAATTACAAAATGCAGGCTGCTCATGCCAAGACAAAAACAACTGCCCCCTAGAGGGAAATTGCAAAATCGATTCAATCATATATGAAGCAACCGTCACAAACCAGAATACCGGTAGTGCAGAAAAATACATTGGGATGATGCAGGGAAACTTCAAACAAAGATTATACGCACACAGAAACTCCTTCAGATACAAAAAAAAGGCAAATACACCACTCGCGACCCGAATATGGCAACTTAAAGAACAAAATACATCCTTCACCATCAAATGGAAAGTAATTGAGAGAAAGCCATCCTTCTCTCCAGCTATAAACAGATGTCCTCTATGTGACGCTGAAAAATACCACATTTCAAGGGCCATCATTGATCCGAATACAGCCTGTTTGAATATCCGCGATGAAATCTTTAATGGATGTATCCACAAGAGACAAGCACTACTCATAAACTGGACTGACTGATTCACATAAGTCTAGTCACTCCCTCCCCCCTTGCTTCCCATCATTACTAATATAAACAAATTAAAAAATACGAACAAACACCTCATCAACCCATATCCACATAAATTTCAAGAGCAAAAACTTCGACTTTCACAAAAATATTTAATTTATTTATCAGTCATTAGACTAATCTAACAAATACATTTAAACGACCTCAAACCTTTATATTTCCAACAAAGTTACCTCCCTTAGATCCAGCAATTTCTTTATTAAAATTACTTCGGGTTGTCTAAAAGAATTTTAACACGATATTAATTAACGGTTTTCCCTTTAACCTCTTTTTTTCTCTTTTCCTTTTTCTCCCTCCTTTGAGAACGCACATCTTCAAACCCCAAAACAGTAACGGCCAATGATACAAATTCATAAAATTGGCTCACGGGAATTACATAGAAACTTTTTTATTTTTTTATTTTTTATTTTTTAATTTTTATTTTTTATGTTATATTTTCAAATTTTATTTTTAATTTAATTTTTATTTTATTCTCTTTAATTTTATATTCTTATATCTCTCCAAATCTCCTCCGGTTTTAAATATCAACAGTTTCATTACACTAAATTTAAATTCAAACATACATACACAACACGCTGAGCAAATAACGCGTCCCAACGAGAGTGTCATGTGACTTCACATTTCCAAAACAGATGACAACAGAAGCTGAAGAGAGCCGGATGGCTAAGACTTTCCGTGCTTGAAACCGACGGTACGAATGTTGTACTAATTTTTCTGTACCAAAATAAATAAATATTATGCTCTTAATTTTTAACTTTAATTCTTAATTAATCGAGCACTCTGCTGGGATTTTTCCTACTATATTACAAAGAAGTTTATATATATATATATATATATATATATATATATATATATATATATACATATATATATATATATATATATATAAGCAAACATTGTTAAAATAACAGAATACTTCAACTTAATTATACCTTTGTTATTTAAAAAAAAATTCTAATGTTCTTTTTGTGTTAAAATCAAAAAGATTAACGTATATATATGTATCACAAATGTTTTCGATTCTTTGTCGAATCATCTTCAGGTGAAAAAAGCAAATGAACAAAAACGCTGGAAAAAATAAGAGAATTTCAAAAGACAGCAGAGAAACGTGCACGTGAAGTCAGTAACGCGCCAAAAGAACATTCTCACACTGTTCCAGGAAATGTGTTAACGATTCCAATTTCATGTAAGTTCATGAAAACGAGAAATAACCTTTTTGTATTATTTTTATACTTTATATTTTCCTTTCCTTCGTTGAGGAGTGAATCTGCAAGCGTGTCTGCAAAAGTTGTTTGAAGTTGTTGAGTGCAAGTTGATCTTTTTGTTGAAAAGGGCAATGCTTGCATTGTGTTGGGGGTTGAGATAATTTCATTAGATATTTGGCGAGTGGCTCCACTAGTATCTAAGATAATTAGTTGAGAATAACAGGAAATGAAAGGTCAGTTGGGGTCAAATTGATGAACCCGGGATGAGGATTGCTAGACTGTGGGAATATAATAGAAACGGATATGATGTCACATGGCTCAAAGAGAGAGTGTGAGAGAGAAGAGTTTAGTCCGTTTGGGAGCACACAGCATATGGACATGTAAAATAATAGGGGTTGACAAAATATAATTAATTAGTGATTTTTCTCTCTTTCTCCTCCTCCTCACTAGTCAGTTATCTGGGACAAAGATTAAGTTGAATAAATGTTCACTATGTTCCATTAATCCTTGTCTCGGATTAGTCTTTTTCGAGGTATGAAAGAACTTAGTTGTAGGCGGCGTTGCCTCAGTTGGGAAGGATCACTTGTACAAAAAAAACATGCAGCAAACAATGTAGGAATACAATTTGTGGACTTTAAGGTTTTTGTAATAATTTTTGACAACTTGGTTGCGTGTGTAACACAAGGTTGAAACCCAACAATTGTTTGTTTCATGTTTTCTTGCCTCGTGGGAAGCTTTAGATTGTAGTTGACCATTCCATCGTCACGTGATCTGGCATCATACGTATTAGGAAAGATGTCATTAACCTTGAACCATAAGGGTGACAGAGAAACGACCATAGCCTCCATCGAGGAAGTATACATCTATACAAGTTGATACATAAGCCATCTAATAATTATTTTGAATATTTCTATATTTAAATGGAAATAACTTTGTGTCCAAAACTTATCTCCCTTGTCAAGAAAGATTTGGAAGCATGAGCTATCTGCCACTTCATTTGACCAGAAGACAAAAAGAAAACAAGAAAAATTAAAAAATTGGGGGGACACCTCCAAAATCAGTTCTGACAATTAATCCTCCTAATTTCATAGTAATTCTTCCAATTGTAAAATTGTTAATCTCCAAAGAATCGTTTTCATCCATTTATTTCTTCATATTTGTATCTTACAACTCACAAACCACTTCACAACAATTATACTATCTATCTATATACAATTGAAACTGGATTTTTTAATGTCTTTTTTATAAAAACTTTTATTCACCCCAAACAAGTAACTGAGACATAAGGGACTACTGTGATTAGGGGATATATTTGTAGGGGGCATCCTAAGTAGGGAGTTGTGCAGCAAGATGTTTGTTCACATTTCATTTAAAATGCTGTATGGTGTTATAGTCGGGGAACAGGGAGATAAATTCCAAAGGCAAACTGTCCGAGGAAAAAAGCTATTAGAGTAGAAAGTTCCCAGCAGCTGAGAACCTCTACAGTGATGGGGTGAGATTTTGCTGCTCGTTGGGTTGGTCAGAGGTATTTACATTGCGGGGGTGCAAGTGGAAGTACTTGTAAAACAAGCACAGGGGTGTAATACTGCAGCGATGGGACAGTGGATGGAGCTTGTCAGACAGTGCAGGACTTATTAGGTTAGACACGTTTTTTGGACCCTGTAAGGGGGAGAGGCTCGTGGTTGATACCCCAGCCCAGAAGTGGCAGCAATACTCCATGCATGGGCTAATGGTTGCTTTATAGAGATATAGGATACTGGCAGGTGTGAGAAGTTTTCTAGCCCGGTAGAGGGAGATCACCTTCTTTGCAGCAGACTTGACAGTATCTTCTATGTATTCATTCTAATTCATGTTGCCTGTGAATTTTAGGCCGAGTAGTTTGAACATTGGACTCTCAGGAAGAGTGCTATAAGCTACGACGACCGGTAGCTGGAAAGGTTTGTTTGTCTGTCTCCGTGTACACTAAATGACGTCATAAAAGAATGACATCACAAAGAGAATGACGTCATCCACTTAACTGCTGTGGATTTTGGCTCAACTGTTTATTAAAGGAAAAAACTGGCTTTTTGTGCACTTGGGGTGGATCAAAACGGGACGTTTGATAAATTCAGAGAAATGCATTTGATTGGCTCAAAATGTTTTTATTTGTTTTATTAATAGAGGCGAGTATATGCGCAGAGATATATGCGCAGAAACGATTTTAAGCATTTTCATTTTGGGGCAACTAAAGGATAAACTTTGCTGCCATAATTCTTATCCACACATACATGTTTCATCCTTTTCCGGGAATCATCAGTGTGGAGGATAACTGTTCTGCACGCCTAACAGCCATAGGGAAAGAAGAGAAGTAAAGTCTATTCATGTCTTTACAAGAGGACATATTTAATAGGCGTTCACAACGGTGTTCAACAATTGGACGGAACCCGGAGAATCTAGTATACTGCTAAAACTCGTTGGATGTTGCTTGTTTGTTTGTTATCTTAACTGCCTTTTAGCAGGGATCAAAATGTAGCATCTGTTCCGATGGATACTACACCTCATAGACCGGTATCGTCTTGGCCTTCGGGTCTTGATTCCCGCCGGTCTATGGGTTTGTCCTGTGCAGTTCTAGGAGGTCCACCCTCCCAGGCTTTGCCTCCCCTCTTTGGGGAGGAGTAAGTTTATTGCTTACTGTCTGAGGCGCCCCTACCGGGAAATGCCGACGGGGCTACCCAGGCATTTTTTGTAGGCCAGAGTGCTCAAATTCTCGAGCGCTGGCTTTTCAAATCCCACTTTCTTGATCTTGTGTCACATCTTACCGCTGTGGGAGGTAGATAAATAACTTAACTGAATGATGCCATGCACTAGAATAGATTGAAGATATGGGAAAACATCCTTTATGATGTCATAACTGATGACGTAGCAAAAGGATGGCGTTGTTAAAAGCAGGAGCAGCTAGCCAATGTTGTTTTTACATATCGACTCTCGATCAGACAAAATCTCCGATCAACAGTTTCTTTCCACCAATCATAGTCGTGAGAATATTCACTGCCGAAAGTTCACACATACTATAAAAACCCAAACGTATAGCTTTCTTTCTTGGCCTTTTGGCTAAGATGAAAGTGTAGTATCTGTTCCGATGGATACTACACCCTATAGACCAGTACCGTCTTGGCCCTCGGGCCTTGATTCCGCCGGTCTGTGGTTTGTCCTGTGCAGTTCTACGAGGTCCAACCTCCCAGGCTTTGCCTTCTCACACTTTGAGAAGGGGTTAGTTTATTGCTAATTGCCTGAGGCGCTCCTACCGGGGAATGCCGACGGGACTGCCCAGGCATTTTTTGAGGGGCATAAATGCTCTTCCTCTAGGGTGCTGACTTATCAAATCCCACTTTCTGACCTTGTGTCACATTTTACTTTGTGGGAGGTAGATTAATACCCTCTTTAGGGGGTTACCTGACCTTAAGGGTGTTGTTGTTTTTCATACCAAGTCGAGGATACGTACTCGACAATCAGTCCGAAAGAGTCCGGGCCTTTTGAGTTAGGTGGCCTTTTTTTCTGTTGTGCTGAGGTAGGGTTCTGTGCAGCTCTAGGAGGTCCACCTTCCCAGGCTTTACCCTCCCTTTTTTGAGAAGGGGTTAGTTTATTGCTAATCACCTGAAGTGCTCCTACCGGTGAATGCCGACGGGGCTGCTTAGGAATTTTTTGTAGGCCAGAGTGCTCTGCCTCTTGGGCGCTGACTTTTCCATCCCCACCTTCCGACCTGGTGTCACATCTTCCCGCGGTGGGAGGGAGGTAGATACTAACTCTTTTCCGCTTTTTCTTTCACAGTCGACACATGTGAAAACGGCCCTCAGAAAAAATTCAGTCTAGTCGCAGATGCAACAAGGGATGCTCACGAACAACTCTCGTACATACAAGTTAATACATACATACACTCTCTCACTGGCAAGACAGTCACACTAATATACACGTGTATCTACAATACATATTCCATTTACACACACTGTAACATGCAAAACTCACACACATGTCTACTAAAATTCTCCTTACAGAAAAAAATCTTCTTTCACATAGAATGTTCTTGAGACTCTCAATCTTTACCAATCCTTCATTTTTGATTGTCTTAACAAGTTGTCAGTAAAGATAAATTACTTTTGTATTGATAGACTTTGCTATTCTTTCTTTAGATATTATCTTTCCCTTTATGTCAACCATTAAAACAGAGAACAGACTCTTTGGGTCTCTGTCTGTCTGTCTGTCTGTCTGTCTGTCTGTCTGTATGTCTGTCTGTCCGTCCTGGAGAATTTTTGTAAACAGAAGAGAGAGGGGGGGGGGCTCGAGTAATTACCATTTAATTAATTAATCTTTTCAAGTCAGCGTTCATAATATTTGTATACCTTTAGAATTAGGAAACTATTATTAATCAATTAATTTACATTAGATAACATTAAATAACATTAGATTACATATAAACAAAGAAGAACGAAATTTCAAGACGAGGCTGCGATTAGAACGGAAAACGTGGTGAGTTTAGTAGCCTGTGATGCATGTGATGGTACAGGGAAAAATCGTCTCTACTTTATATATATATATATATATATATATATATATATATATATATATATATATATATATATATATGTATGTATGTTTGTGTATAATTGTGGGTGTGTAGATATGTATGTACATATGATGTGTACGTGTTTATGCATGCCTGTGTACGTGAGTGAGTTCGTCTCAGAATTTAGTCTGTATCTATTTTCAAATCCCCTTTCTTTTCTTTTTTTAGGTCACCCCCTCCCCCCTCCATATGCATTGATCGCTAGACAGTAGGTGTCATCAACCAATGAGATGAGGGTTAATAGTGGTAATTTTTGACACAACCCGATTTTTTTGAAAAACATGACCCCCCCCCCTCCTCCATCCTCATCTATGCCCAATTTTACAATTTCTACTTATATATATGGCCTCCCCTTCCCGGTCTGTAATAAATTATGCAATTCCCCTCTCACTTTATACTTATAGATTAGATATGCTTCAAATTTCCCCCTCTCTCTAAATATGTATTAAATAGGTTGTTACCCCCTCTCTCTCCGATTATATTTGAATTGTCGAGTGTGAATTTAATCCTTTTTTTTTCAGTTTCAAAAATGTAATCGTCTTGATTGGATGCTTGAAAATACCACAAGGTTGAAATAAATTATTGCATCGATGATTATGTAATTTCGTGTTACTATATTTTATTTTATTCTTGCTCTGTTTATTACATTGAGCTCTCATACCCTGATTTCCTCCTGGAATTATTTCATTATAACACAAACATATATATATATATATATATATATATATATATATATATATATATATATATATGTTAATGCTTATCTGTCTATATGAATAAATAATAAAACTTTTGTTTTGTGTTTATAACAAAGTTGTTCTCACAACGTTTTGGCCGATGTAACTTCCGATCTTCTTCAGGTGCGTCTTGTCATACTCAGGAATCTTTATGTCAAACTTGTGAATTTGTACTAAATTTCGAACAAAAACTACACAAACTTCAGGGTTATGGTATTGGTGGTGAGGTTCTTGACATTATTAGGTCTTTTCTTTCTGATCGAAGCTTGTGAGTACCATTGGACAGTGTCTCATATTTCTCTTTTCCTATCAATGCTGGTGTTCCTCACGGCTCTATTCTAGGCCCAACACTGTTTCTTCTCTATATAAATGATCTTCCAGAGAATATTGTTCAGAAAATTAACATCTACGCTGATGATACCACTCTCTATTCTGGTGTTGCTTCTCGCCCATCTCCCTCGGATCAGTTGAAATATGCAGCTAATCTAGAAGTTGACCTTGGTTCGATTGTGGATTGGAGTACGAAATGGCTTGTTTCATTTAATCCAGTTAAGACTCAGCTCGTGTCTTTCAATCGTAGGTGTGTCCCTTTTCTTCCTGAGATTCTCACGGATGGCTCTGCTCTTGATAAGAAATCGACTCTGAAACATCTTGGTCTTTCTCTCTCATCAAATCTTTCTTGGAGTTCATACATTAGATTCATTGCTATTTCTGCTTCTCGTAAAGTCGGTTCTCTCTATCGCTCCAAACACTTTCTCACACCTGAGGCTATTCTCTATCTCTACAAATCTACAATCAGACCATGTATGGAGTACTGTTGTCATATTTGGGCTGGTGAATCTGTCCCATTTGAGGATTCTTGATAAGGTGCAGAAACATATCTGTAATTTGATCGGCTACACCATTTCTTCTTCTCTGCACCCTCTCTCTCACAGACGCGATGTTGCTAGTCTCAGTCTTTTCTATAAATACTATTATGGCATGTATTCTTCAGAATTATGTGATCTATTTCCCACTATTTTTGTTCCAGCTCGTTTGACTAGTTGGTCTAGTAGTTTCCATCAATTCGCTATTTTGTATACCACATTGTAATACAGCTTCCTATTCCAGTAGCTTCGTGCTGCTGGCCTCTGGAACTCTCTCCCTGCCCCCTTTTTCCCCGTCAGTACTGACATGCAGAAATTTAAAATTAATGTAAACAGACATCTCGCTGTGCAGATCCCAGTTTAGGTTGACCCCCCCCCCCCAACCTTCTCCCCTTTTCTTTCTTCTCAGTAGCCCCTTACGTCTACAGTGGCGGCCTGCCTTGTTTGGGGTGAACTACGTAAAAAAAAAAAAAACTAAAACAACTACAGGCTTGTGGAACTCTCTTCCTGCTGACTGTTTTCCTCCTACCTATAACCTTGATCTTTTCAAAACTAAGGCCAATACGCATCTCCTGTCTTTGTGATAATCATATTTGTTCTTGTTAGCTCCTTACATCAAGTGGCTTCATGCCTTGTCTGGAGCGATTTCCATAAAAAGAAACAAAAAAACAACCTTTATTTAATCCACGGGGGTAGATTGCTCTCGTTCCATCAGCCATGACCGGGTAGACGTGTTAAGAAATTCGTAATTATATTTTTAGTATCGCCTGTTTAGATAGATTAAGAGTGACAATAACAAATTCAGGCAAACCAGAAGAGTACCCGACTCAAAGTCAACAGCACACAGTGTTTGGTCAGATTTAGTTCCTGATATTAAAAACTTCCTGTTTTGGGTCGCTTACTCTTTTGATTCACCAAGTTTTGTATTAATTTTTATTTATTAAATTGTTAGTTGAAAGTATAGAATACTTAAGAAAGCCACATGTTAAGAATGGCTTTCTAAATAATCTTCTGCAGTTTACGAACCGTGCTGAAATAATAACGTTATTATTTAGAAAGCCATTCTTAACATGGGGAGGGGGCTTTGTTAACTATTTTGTACTTTACCTAACAATTTAAGAAATAAATTTGGGAAACTCAAACTCTCGCCGGAAGTTCTATTACAGATGAAGTTTGATATCAAGAACTAAATCTGACCAAGCACCGTTTGCTGCTTACTTTGAGTCAGGTACTCTTCTTGCCCAAATTCATGAATAATAAATCTTACCATATTGACACTTAAAAACTTATACAGGTATTTAAAAAAGTAAATTTTCTTGCATTTGGTAAAAGTTATTTGTTGTATATTTGTTTTTCACCCTTTTTTGCGTTGTTAACACTTTTGCCCAAAAGTTTTATATTGAAATTTAAAAAAAAACGTTAAAATTATGCAGGTCGGTAAAAAATTAAATTTTATTGCGTTTGGTAAACGTTATTTGTTGTATATTTTGTTTTACTCCTGATTTCTGCTGTTAACTATACTACTTGATTGCCTTTACTTTACTAAAACATGGTTTTAGTAAAAATAAGTTTGGGGGGAATGCCAAAGTCCATTTCACTCAAAATAATTTTGGGTGACTAAAATAAGTACAAAATAAATACGAGTTAAACTTTAAACAGTTGTTTTTCCCATTAAAATAAAAAGTGACACAATTAATCGAACTTCTTCTTGGCCTTTTGGCGAAGATCAAAGTGTAGTATCTGTTCCGATGGATACTACACCCTATAGACCGATATCGTCTTGGCCTTCGGGGCTTGATGACGTCGGTCTATGGGTTTGTCCTGTGCAGTTCTAGGAGGTGCACCCTCCCAGGCTTTGCCTCCCCTCTTTGGGGAGGAGTAAGTTTATTGCTTACTGCCTGAGGCGCCCCTACCGGGGAATGCCGACGGGGCTGCCCAGGCATTTTTTGTAGGTCAGAGTGCTCATCTTCTTGGGCGCTGGCTTTTCAAGTCCCACTTTCCCGACCTTGTGTCACATCTTACCGCTGTGGGAGGAAGATAAAAAAAAAGAAAAAAAAAAAGTGACACAATTAAAAAGATGAACTCTAAATTTTAAAATTCTCTCTTTCTCTCCCCCCTCCCTCTCTCTCTCTCTCTCTCTCTCTCTCTCTCTCTCTCTATATATATATATATATATATATATATATATATATATATATATATATATATATATATATATATATAATAATAATAATAATAATAATAATCCAGGTAAAACATCCACAGGGTAGTAATCCAAAGAATTTAAACCGGGTTTATAAAAAGTGCTCAATATCAAATAGAGCTTTTATATATGATTATTTTTATTTACACAGACATGTACAAAATCTGCGACACTGGCATGTCGATGTTATCGATCAACAGTTATTATAAACTGAGATCTCATCAGGCAGAGTTAGAATCCGATCTTAACATTAGATCATATTTGGAAAGAATGAAATGGGGAGAACATTTTTTAATTTCTTTTCTTCTTTTTCTCCCCATTTCATTCTTTTGTACATGTCTGTGTAAATAAAAATAATCATATATATATCTTCTACATGTAGAGAGAGAGAGAGATAGTTACTTACTGTCTCATAATCCGACCTGTTTCAATGGATGACGTTATTATTTGAGTCTTTATGACGTCACAAAGGATCTTCCTGCAGTATATACAGATTTCTTGGCCTGTTTGCTGATCATTTTGAACTAACTACTCGCTTGTAACAGCTGGTTATACGTAAGTAAAACAGACTTTGAACGCTTTTGATGTTGGGTTATTGAGAAAATGTCCTCTTTTAAAATTAGCTTAGTGCGAAGCGTTATTGACTTTTTACATTTTTGACTTGGTAATCTCATTTAAAAAAAAATTTTTTTTTTTATATCTTTCTAGTTTCAAAATCTTCTCACATCAAAGATGGCAGACAGTGAACCGTGAGTATCCTCAGTTTTGGATTCCTTTTTAAATCTCTTTTTACCGACTTGCGTCCTTAAAATAATTATCTTGTACTTCTATTTTCAAATAACTCGACACAAAAAGGTGATTCTTGTTTTTAATAAAATGGCTAAAAAAAACCCTTGAGTTTCGACTTCTAAAACCTAAAATATTTCTCTCTTGGTTTGAATTTTAACATTAACACATCATCTAATAGATACAGTAAAGCCAGTCTCTTTATCGTTCGTTGTCATCGATAGCTTCCTGCAAAATCAATATTTGATTCCGTTTTTTTTTCTGGTGGATCCTTGAAGAAAAAGGGATGTAACTCTGTATTCGTCCATACACTGTTATGAACATAAAGCTAGTCAGTATAGTTAACAGCCGAGAAATCGAAAATAAACAAAATATACAAAAAATAACTTTTACCAAACGCATTGAAATCTAATTTTCTACCGACCTGTATAGTTTTTTAAAGGTCTAAAACTGCTTGTAAGTTTTGTCATTTCAAAATCTGTTTCGTTATTCTCACTTAACCAAACACGAGTCAATGAAAAATGGCGGTCGATTTCTTTTGGAGATGGTCGCTAATTTCAGACTTAAAAGATAGTAAAAAAATTATTTAAAAAAGGCTTACCCTAATACGGCTAGCAATTACCCCTGGACTTAGGGTTAGTGGTATTGTAAGCCTTTTTTTTAAAACTATCTTTTATGCCTGAAATTAGTGACCATCCCCCCTCCCCCCAAAAAGTTGACCACCATCTTATCTTTGATTGACTAGTGTTCGGCCAAGTGAAAGTAACGAAATAAATTTTGAAATAACAAAACTTATAAACAGTTTCAGGACTTTAAAACTATATAGGTCGGTAGAAAGTTACATTTTAATGTGTTTGGTATGTTATTTGTTGTATATTTTGAGGTACTTCTCCAAATTAGGACCCAAGCTAAAATCGACTTGGCATTGGTATTTTTTCGGATGTTTACGCCAAATCGATTTTAGTTTGGGTCCTGGTCTGGATAAGAACCCTTATTTTTTGTAAAGAGGGTTAAAATTCGGCAGATTTTCTGTTGCTGTTAACGGCAACACAGACGTTGAAGAGAAAACTAAAATCAACTTGGTGTCGGTAATTTCTGGCGGTTTATGTAAAAATTCGGAAAGTACTGACGCCAAGTCGATTTCAGCTTGAGTCCTAACCTGGAGAAGTGGCTATTTTGCTTATTTTCTATTCCTCAGCTGTTAACTATACTGCATGATTGCCGTTTTTTTTTTTTTTTAATTATGGTGTCAGGGTAAGCGATAACGAATAGAAATGATTGCTCGATTTTTAGATGTTTTCTGGAATTTTTCTCAACATTGTTCTTTGCACAAATTTTCGCCTTCATATCGTATGGCTTTCATCTGGCAATTGACTACGGAAGACAGAATATGCGTGTGGTAACTTGGATTTCTTCAAGTATGCTTTGAATTTTTTTCTAGAAACATGTGTAAGATTACTTTTGCTTCGAAACTGACATTAAATCACAGTATGATATATCTCTGATCTGTGATTTTATTTATTTATTGCCTTATTGCAAATTTTGAAATCACTCTTTAAAGGTTTAGATATTCAATATTGAGCTTCATTTTGCTTTGGAAATTGATTCTCATGAGAATTGATCTGAACTATATAAAAGAATTGGTGTGTATCTTATCATATATATATATATATATATATATATATATATATATATATATATTTCTTCTGGTGAAGGAAATGCTGGTTTCCACTTAGTGCTAAAGCAGTACTCTTCCGTGAAAAGAATTCAGTATTTTCGGTTACCAGTATCGTACATGAATAGCTCCATTTAAATACAATATAATTTCCCCCATTATAAGTGGCAGATTTTATAGTAGTGCACCAGACGCCAACCACTGAGGTCCAGGTTTCGAATCTCGCTGCACCTAGCAACTCTGATGAGTCAGAGAGACGGCAAACCCCAAAATATATAATAAGATACTTTTGTCATTTCAGCATTTATGACGTCATAAAGGATTTTCCTATAGTATAGATAATAACAAAAGGAGGACATGATATATATATATATATATATATATATATATATATATATATATATATATATATATATATATATATGTATTTTTATGTAATTATCGTTTGTTGTTTTTTTTTTTGCTTACTATTATTTCGATTGTCTCACTTCCTAAGTGATTAAGATGCAGAAAATTGCATTAGTAGTCGCCCTTAACTTTATAGGACGTATATATATGAAGTAAAAATACACAATATATCATAAACTTAGATCAGATCATATTTGGGAAGAATGAAATGGGGAAGCAAAGAAAAGAAAGGAAATTTAAAATTTGGAAAGTCACATAGTTACATTTAAGACCATTGAGAATCAAATATAAAATGAAATAAAATAAAATGATTTAATGGGTTATTTAATGCCGAATCCGGTCATTTTGGTAAAAGATTTTATGCTTCAAGTTCTTTATATCTTCAAATATTTATTCATGGTGTTTCGTTTGGTTGTTTTGTTTTACGGCATATCAACCCTCCTCGGTTTTATTTAATACCGAATCAGGTCATTTTGGTAAAAAAAAATTATACTTCAAGTTCTTTATATGTTCAAGTATTTATTCATGGTGTTTGGTTTGATTGTTTTATAGAGGAAAAATGTTGTTTTTGTTTTTAGCTTTGCAGAACATGATTGAGTTTTGCAAAGGGAAAGGAATAAAACAATAACAACAATGTTTGGTGCATTTTTGGTAAGGAAGCCGATATCTTCATCATACAGGTTGTCTGGAAGAGATGCTGTATGTTGATTATTTAGTACTTGACTGTAAAACAATGGAAGATCTACTTGTTAAGTTAAAGACTTTAAGGAATGCTACGGAAAATAAAGGTCTGAGAATGAATGTTACCAAGATCAAAGCGATGATCAATGGTTGTAGTGTTGGAAAGCTCCCCAAAAGAGGAAAGTTCCTCTGATCAGTTGGTGGAAAGGGAGTCAAGTGCAATTCAATTTTTAATGGATACAGATGAAAACTCAGATGTGGAGAAAGTATATCTAAATGGCGAAGCTATTGAGGTTGTCAAGGGGTATTGTTACCTTGGTGATACCATTGGAGCACAAGGTGGAGCAGGTGCTAATGTGATTGCAAGAATTAGTGAAAAGCCCTTTAACCCACCCGTGACGTCACCAGTTGGCCGCTCCTGGGCTGGTTAATCACGTGATCCTGTTGGTACAAAGTTGCTGCTCCGAAGAAGGCCACGGTTGTCGAAGAGGCCTCTCATAAGGTCACATTCACCCCCACGTTGTGTTTGTTTAGATAAGTGGGTGACCGTTGAGGGGGAATCAGTGACTCGGGATCCCTGGGGAATGAAAGGTCATTCATGCAGAACTGTTGAAGGGAAGAAGTCAAGTCCGTTGTGGTTTTCTCAGAAAATAATTATTCTTAATAATGAATAATGAGATAAAATATACACTTGTTGAGTCACTAGGTACGTTGGCCAGATAATGTTGAGTTCACTCTGGTATGTAATTGGCCCGATGGACAATTTATCCCTCTATCAGTGGCGTGCTGTTCTAAGCTTGGGCGAGGACACACGTATTCCGATAGGTGTGATATCTTTCACGGATAGAGAAGGGTTCTTATGTCCGTTTCTCTCATTGATTAATTCACGGTCTGCTTGGTGTAACTCTGGCTAGTCCTCGCCCAATGCTTATCACCGACTGGCTAGTCCTCGCCCAATGCTTATCACCGACTGGCTAGTCCTCGCCCCATGCTTATCACCGACTGACCAACTCTCTCAACTTCAACTCACTTATATGGAAATCGCTTGTGAATCTAACAACAAAGTTCAACTTCGATAATGTTATTGAGACATAAGATGTTTATAGGTCACTCTGACAATATAAACCAAACTTGAAAATTGTTTATCCTTATCCAAATTATAAGTATATTACATTTCCACTGTTTTCCAATTCGAAACAACAAGGTTCAATTCCGATAATGCCATCTGAGATTGAAGATGTTTTGAGGTCACTGATCATATAAATTGATATATGAACTTGTTTATCTTCAGTGGAGAAATGTTATTTATCAAGCTAATTCTCATTTTGTTTATTTGAGGTCCAATGTTGGTTAATGTTTATGGATACATAAGAGGTCTATAGGTCACTCTGACAATATAAATTGATACTCTTATTTCAAACCAGAAATTATATTATAATCTACTGGGCCCCCCACACACACACACTTTTTGACTTGCCCCCCCCCCCCACTTTACGGTCATCAATAATGAAGTTATATATGCATGTGTTTAACCGCCCCCCCCCACTTTTTAGGAGAGCCACCCCCACTTTTATAACTGTTCCGCCGATCCTGAAATGCTTTCAAAACAAGATTACTCTATTTCTAATTTATCTATTTATATTTATATTAAGTTAGGTATGTGTATATATTTATATATTTTTATATACAGGATTCACTCATAAACTAATTAAGCGATCATTATGAATTTTGGAACACAGCTGTTAGGTGTAAAGGTGGGAAATGTGGACGTTATTTATCTACCTCCCACAGCAGTAAGATGTGACACAAGGTCGGAAAGTTGGATTTTATAAGTCAGCACCCTAGAGGAAGAGCACCTGTGACTCTCAAAAATGCCTGAGCAGCTCCGTCAGCATTCCCCGGTAGGGGCGCCTCAGGCGATTAGAAATAAACTAACCCCTTCTCAAAGGGTGAGAAGGCAAAGCCTGGGAGAGTGGACCTCCTAGAACTGTACAAGACAAACCCATAGACCGGCAGAAATCAAGCCCCGAAGGCCAAGATGACACCGGTCTATAGGGTGTAGTAATAGTATCCATCGGAACAGATACTACACTTTGATCTTGGCCAAAAGGCCGAGAAATGTGGACTATACTTAGTTTAATTTAGTTTGACAGAAAATGTCTAAAAAAGAGAGCTGGATGGCCTTTGTAAAAATTCAGATACTACTGATTTTTGTGAAATACAATAAGTATTAGACATCAATTAATGAATATTCCCCTAATTTCAGTTTCTTTGGGGTATTTTAAATGGTTATTAGGGGACATAATATGGGAACAACCTCTCATTTTAAAAATCAAATATTTCAGATTTGTATTAAATTTGATCCAGTGTCATTAAGACACAAATTAAGCAAGATTCCCTGTAAGTAAGCTTAATTTAGCCATAAATTTGAGACATTTTCTAGAATGAAAATCATGTGATGGATTTTTATCGAAATTGGAACAAGGATTCTAGACATAAAGTTTTAGTATGAATATATTGATTTTAATCTCCGTAAAGGGACATAAAAGTGGTGCAAAACTGTTTTGCTTGGGGAATTAATTTACCTGTCCTGGGACGGGTATTCTTCTAGTTAGCATATAAACTAGAATTACATAAAAAGTAAACTTTTAAAAGTAAACATTTTTTCTGCTAAGTCTACGTGCATTGCCCTACTAAGAGCTATCGGTCAATATTACAACTGACTGTTGGTAATTAAATCGTTAAAATTCGGAGTTCAGTTTAATCGACTGTAATTTGTAATGCTAACATGAAATGATTGAAAAACTAATACTTGCATTCAAATATATATTGTTGAAGGGTTGGTGTCAGGGTTATTAATGACTGTAGAATTCCAATTGCTTATTTCTCCATTATTCACATGGCACTTATCTTTAATTTGGACTTCATATAGATTGGAAATCTATTATACAATGGAAACTTGTCTGTCTGTGTGTGAGTTAAAACTACACAAGACACACCAACTAAACTAATATACTCCTATTCAGCATTACCTCAGAAAATAAGATATAAAATTTTAAAAAAAACACTGGTCAACTGGAGCAGAATTCATCGAGAGTCGGCATTTTGAACGACTTTTTAATGTATTTATGTAGTAATTGGGGAGAAATTGTAATTTGGAAAGAAATTGCTGAGTCATTCCTCAAGATTTTGAAAAACACTAATTCATCAGATTTTATTTAACATTTCTTAAGGTTCTCTTCGGACCATTGTCCTTATCAACATTTCTCTCCAGATTATTGTGAGAAATTAGGGGGGGGGGACAAGAAACTTGGAATCGCCCAGGAGCAAGAACTTCAATGTGTGTTCTTATAGTGTTGTATACTAAACAAGAAACTCGGTGTTGCCCGGAAGCAATGAAATAATAATGCAGTATTACATTTAGTAAGTGGTGTATGTTAATCCAAAATAGCTCAATATCCTAGATAGAGCACATTGCTCGGAAATAACTTAAATGTTTTTTTGTTATAGTGTTGTATACCAGACAAGATACTCGGCGTTGCCCGGGAACATTAATAGTAATAATACAACATTACATTTGGTAAGTGGTATATCTTAATCCAAAAGTACTCAATACCTTAGATTATCTTTAATTTGGATTTTAGAGACTAGAAATATTGGGCAAAATTATTCATAAGTTTCCTGTTTTCTATATATCTAAATACATAAATATATAAATGTATAATTATCTAAAGTACAGGATGGGCTATGAAAATGAAAGTACTTTTATTTTAGAAATTTTGAGATGAGAATTCATAATTTGTATTATTTGAATTATTCGGACTACTGTTCTCATTTTGAATTTTATTCCCAGAACATTTCAGCCAATATAACCTCAGACCGTTTTTAGGTGCCTCGTGTCAAACTAAGGAATCTCGTACGGAATTTCGAACTGAACCCTTTATTTAATCCGCAGGGGTAGCTTGTTCTCGTTTCATTAGCCATGACGGGGTAGAAGTCGTACTGAGGATTGAACCTCCAGAAAACTGTCACTTAAAACTGATTATAACTTAGCACTTATATCCGTTGCACTATGTGCCCTTGTCGTTACATCGGCCGAACGTTACGAGAACAGTAGTCCAAATAATATAAATTATCAATCCTCATTTAAAAAATTTCGATATAGCTAGTTTGTTTGTCGCATTTTTTGTCATCGATAGCTTTCTTCCTACAAAATCAATATTTGATTCTGGTTCGTCAGTTCCTTTTATGGATCGTCGCAGTATGTTGTTAAGAACAATAAAATTTAATTCGATTTAATTCCTTCCAGAAAATACTTTGACCGGGTCGGAATTATTTTCATAGGGATGTTTTCTTTAATGAAGGGATATAACTTTGTCGATACAGAGTTACTTCTCTTTGTTTCGATAGTAAGTAAAGTAAAGCGATCAACTATTTTATCAGTTACTTCACCGAGATGTAGGGGAGGGCACCACTCCTTTCCCAGGATTATTCTACTTACCCTTGATCCCCACATTATGCTGAGCATTTAGCAAGGGGGCATCAAGTACTATTTTTTTTTAAGTCTTTGGTAATACTCGACCGAGAATTGAACCCTAATCTTCTGTCCCATTAGTGAACATTCTTACCATTATGCCAAATAAAAAAATAATATATTTGAACAAAAACGGCATATTTTAAAAACATCTATGAATGTTAAGCCACAAAACAGAAAATATTTTTCTAATATATAAAGTAAAGTCAGTCTCTTCACCCTTTCTTTGTCACCGATAGCTTTCTTCCTACAAAATCAATATTCAATTCTTTTAGTGGATCGTTGCAGCATGTTATTAAGAACAAGAAAATGTAATTTGATTTAATTCCTTGCAAAAAATACCCCAGATTTCCGGTATTCTTCACCTCTTTTCGATAACCACCGCAAATAACCTTGCGGTATCGCAACAGCCTCTTACCATTGATTTCTCACTGGTAAGGACCATTGGTCTTCTCTGGGATTTGTGTGGCAATAAGCCTCCCCAAGGTCCCAGCACTCTCCGCACTTTTCCAGTGGAGGTCTGGTTTGTGCTGTCCCTCCTCAGTCTTCTCATCCTCCTCGACCCTCTACAAATATTTTGTCTGGTGTCAGCCTAGGCCGGCACCATTTTTAATTTTTTTAATTTTTATTCAATTTTTTTATTTTATTTATTTATTTTTTAAATTTTTTTTATGGTGTTTCATGTAATTTCTGTTCCTTGGTTTATTTTTGTGTGTTGTTAGCTGAGGCCGGTGTAATTTATTTGGGGGAATGGGATTATGAAGTGATGTTTCTTGTAGTTTCTGTTCCTTGGTTCGTGTTGTGGTGTTCTTCGTGTGGTTTTGTTTTCTCCCTGTTGTAAATTCCTTGTGACTGGTTACCCTTTGTAACTTATGCGGGTTGGTTTCCGCATTCAAGGATTTCTCTTAAGATTGCAGCTGTTTTGATCATTGCTTTGTATGGTTTCGATGGTCCTTTTGATTCCAATTTCTCCCAGTATTTTCTCCAGGTTTTTTCGGATTGTTCCTAGTGCTTATTATTATGTTTACTCACTAGGAGTTCTCACACAGGCCACCATCAGTGATTGCTCACGGTTAATCACCAGTGGTGTTCCCTGGAGTCTGAGTAACAACAAGTCTTCCCAGATTTTCAGTGCTCTCCATCTCTTTCGATAACTACTGCAAATGAATTTGCGTTATCACAACAGACGCTTACCATCGATTTCTCGTTATACATAACATACATACATACATACATACATACATACATACATACATACATACATACATACATACATACATCTTATATGAGAAAGGAACGATGAGAGTAATCCGACGTGATGGGAAATGAAAAAGGAAAAAAAAACAAGAGATATTTTTTATATATTCATCAACGTTTTGTCTTTATTGTAAGACTTCCTCAGGATGATAATTTGAAGAAAAATGTCATGTAAGTATATCGAAATATTGGGTTGACATGATGAGGTGATAAGGAAAAGTAGTAGCCATGGCTACTGTGAGTGCTGGAGGAGAGTCCAGGCTGCGAGAAGTCAGTGGTGGCTGCCTTAATGGTACCCACTCAAAGCTTTCCATATTCTTTTCATTCTTCTCAACTACTGACTTCTCGCAGCCTGGACTCTCCTCCAGCACTCACAGCAGCCACGACTACTACTTTTCCTTATCAACCCATCATGTCAACCCAAAATTTCGATGTACTTACATGACATTTTTCTTCAAATTATCATCCTGAGGAAGTCTTACAATAAAGACGAAACGTTGATGAATATATAAAAAATATCTCTTGTTTTTTTCCTTTTTCATTTCCCATAAATCTTATATGTAACATATACATATACATGAATGTAACATATACACATACATACATCTTATATGTAACATATACACATACAAACATTTTATATGTAACATGTACACATACATCTTATACATAACATATACACATACTATATCTTATATAACAAGTAAAGACAATATTTTTCTCCATACTTTTGTGATTAATAGTTTTTTTGCTACAAGCTACAGAAAAAAATTATTTCGTCGGTGATTGGTCAGTGTTGATGAAACACATTTTATTTTCAATTGACTTTAATATTTAATCCTGATGAATATTTTATTTCTTATTAGTCATAAATAAACGAAGGCAGAGGAGTTCTTATGCTCACAGTTAGAAGTCCTAACACTACCACCTAAATTACTGGATACTAATTTAATAAAAAACAATTATTTTGATATTCACCGGTGAAAAAGAGGGAAAGGAAGTAGAATTGTAGATTTTTTTATAGTTTTAAAAATTTATTCTTTGCATCCTTATTTTTGTGCCTTTTTTTATTTGTTAGCTTATTCTTATTTTGTGCCTTTTTTATTTGTTAGCTTATTCTTATTTTTGTGCCTTTTTTATTTGTTAGCTTATTCTTATTTTTGTGCCTTTTTTATTTGTTAGCTTATTCCTATTTTTGTGCCTTTTTTATTTGTTAGCTTATTCTTATTTTGTGCCTTTTTTATTTGTTAGCTTATTCTTATTTCTGTGCCTTTTTTATTTGTTAGCTTATTCTTATTTTTGTGCCTTTTTTATCTGTTAGCTTATTCTTATTTTTGTGTTTTTATCTGTTAGCTTATTCTTATTTTTGTGCTTTTTTATTTGTTAGCTTATTCTTATTTCTGTGTCTTTTTTATTTGTTAGCTTATTCCTATTTTTGTGCTTTTTATTTGTTAGCTTGTTCTTATTTCTGTGCCTTTTTTGTTAGCTTATTCTTATTTTTGTGCCTTTTTTATCTGTTAGCTTATTCTTATTTCTGTGCCTTTTTTATTTGTTAGCTTATTCTTATTTTTGTGCCTTTTTTTATTTGTTAGCTTATTCTTATTTCTGTGTCTTTTTTATTTGTTAGCTTATTCTTATTTTTGTGCTTTTTATTTGTTAGCTTGTTCTTATTTCTGTGCCTTTTTTGTTAGCTTATTCTTATTTTTGTGCCTTTTTTATCTGTTAGCTTATTCTTATTTCTGTGCCTTTTTTATTTGTTAGCTTATTCTTATTTTGTGCCTTTTTATTTGTTAGCTTATTCTTATTTTTGTGCCTTTTTTATTTGTTAGCTTATTCTTATATTTGTGCCTTTTTTATTTGTTAGCTTATTCTCATTTCTGTGCCTTTTTTTTATTTGTTAGCTTACCAAAGTCTGTGCAAAGAAGAATAAAGGCCTTAAAGAAAATACAATTGGAAGCGACGAAAGTAGAAGCAAAATTTTACGAAGAACTGCACACATTAGAGTGCAGGTTTGCGGAAAAATATGCACCTTTTTATAGTAAGGTAAGTTTGAACGACGATAAAGCAAAGACTGTTGAACATTCATGACTGAAACTTGGTGGACAAGTCAGCTTGCGACTGAAGTTTATTTATACCAAATCTGGTTGGATTGCAGACAGAATTGTGAATGATTCCATGGGTGACATTTTTGTTGGGAGGGGGTCAACCTATGCTTAGTGTGTTAATGAGTTTCCTGACTATTCCTGAAGAGGGCCATCACAGCCCAAATCATTATTGACAGTTTTGTACGTCATATCCAGGTGTGCTTATCATTGACTGGCGATAAAAGACTGTTGGATATGCATGCCTGAAACTTGGTGGGCAAGTCAGGCATGAAATTGAAGTTTATTTGTACCAAATGGGGTTAGATTTCAGAAAGGATTGTGAATTTTATTAACGATTGCATGGGTGGCATTTTTCTTGGGAGGGGGGGGATAACCCTGTACTTCCATGTCTTTTTCTCCCTTCTCTTTCTTGTGGCCGAGGGGGGGGGGGAGTTTTCCGTTATGTTATCAATCCATAAAGACTTCTTTTTTTTATTATTATTATTTCTGGCATTTCACTTATGTAAAAAGAACCGTTTTGGGGTAATTTGTGTCATTTGAGTTTTTTTGTTGTGTGTGTGTTTTTTTAGGTCAAGTGTGGGATTACGTAGTCACCTTGATTTGTATTTAAAATAAATTATTGCTATTAAACTCCAATGTAATTGGGTGTGTGAGGGGGGGGGAGAAAATTGGGATTGGAAAGAAATGGAACAGTTCGCTGAATATGTGGCATCAATCTCTGGCAGTTTCTACCAAAAATTAAATATCACACGGTACTGTTCTTTACATAGCGGTTTCCAACACAAATGAGATTTTGGCGCCCTGGAATATGGGGAATAAGGGCGGTTAAAGGTAAGCATTTTCATTCTTATTAAACTCGAATGTAATGATGGAGGGGGCAACTTGGGACTGGAGAGAAATAAAAATGCTACCACTAGACACTACTGAATGAGGGGGGCAACTTGGGACTGGAGAGAAATAAAAATGCTACCACGAGACATTACTGAATGAGGGGGGCAACTTGGGACTGGAGAGAAATAAAAATGCTACCACTAGACACTACAGAATGAGGGGGGCAACTTGGGACTGGAGAAAAATAAAAATGCTACCACTTAACACTACTGAATGAGGGGGGCAACTTGGGACTGGAGAGAAATAAAAATGCTACCACTAGACACTACTGAATGAGGGGGGTAACTTGGAACTGGAGAGAAATAAAAATGCTACCACTAGACACTACTGAATGAGGGGGGCAACTTGGGACTGGAGAGAAATAAAAATGCTACCACGAGACACTACTGAATGAGGGGGGCAACTTGGGACTGGAGAGAAATAAAAATGCTACCACGAGACACTACTGAATGAGGGGGGTAACTTGGGACTGGAGAGAAATAAAAATGCTACCACTAGACACTACTGAATGAGGGGGGCAACTTGGGACTGGAGAGAAATAAAAATGCTACCACGAGACACTACTGAATGAGGGGGGCAACTTGGGACTGGAGAGAAATAAAAATGCTCCCACGAGACACTACTGAATGAGGGGGGCAACTTGGGACTGGAGAGAAATAAAAATGCCTCCACGAGACACTACTGAATGAGGGGGGCAACTTGGGACTGGAGAGAAATAAAAATGCTACCACTAGACACTACTGAATGAGGGGGGCAACTTGGGACTGGAGAGAAATAAAAATGCTACCACGAGACACTACTGAATGAGGGGGGCAACTTGGGACTGGAGAGAAATAAAAATGCTACCACTAGACACTACTGAATGAGGGGGGCAACTTGGGACTGGAGAGAAATAAAAATGCTACCACGAGACACTACTGAATGAGGGGGGCAACTTGGGACTGGAGAGAAATAAAAATGCTACCACTAGACACTACTGAATGAGGGGGGCAACTTGGGACTGGAGAGAAATAAAAATGCTACCACTAGACACTACTGAATGAGGGGGGCAACTTGGGACTGGAGAGAAATAAAAATGCTACCACTAGACACTACTGAATGAGGGGGCAACTTGGGACTGGAGAGAAATAAAAATGCTACCACAGGACACTACTGAATGGGGGGGGCAACTTGGGACTGGAGAGAAATAAAAATGCTACTACGAGACACTACTGAATGCATTGATCTGGCCCCTATAAAGGGAAACTTTCTACAAAGCAGGTACAATGAAGGAACTGTTTAAGAAAAATAAAGTAGAGACAATAATGAGCTTTTTGAAAGCTGTCGATCTATATAAAAAAAGATATAATTGTCTAAAAGACATATAAATCAAGCTTGACTTGGTGTTAAATTAATCGGAAAAAAATGATATATTTAAAAAAAAAAAGAAAGAAGTTTATCGAATTCTTTTTCAAAATATTTATTTATTTATTTTTATTTTGTTTCTTTAAAAACCTTTTTAAAAAATACAATTGATTCGGCATTAAATAACCTGAAAAAGGTTGATATGCTGTAAAACAAAACAAACAAACAAACAAACAAACGAGACACTACTTCCCTGCAGAATACAACATGGTCATCTTTAAATCCAATGTCAACAGATTTCTGTTATGAACTAGTGATTTGAGTTTGGTTCATCTCATCAATTTTTTGTCTAAATCCTCTCATAAGGTTCTTCATCTCTCGGCTGACAATCATTCCATCTCATTAACACTTATCCTCAAGTGGCTTTTGGTCTAGATAAGTGATGTTCTTTTGAAATGCTAGGTATGTGGCATGAACATGTCCAGCAGTACCCACCAAAAATTAGATATCACCACGATACTATTTTTAAGATCACTGTTTCCATCCCTAATGAGATTGTGGGCTCCTAGAATATGAGGAAAGAGGGCATTCGCACATTACCTCTATTCAAGGTCATCCGTGATGACCTTGAATAAAAACTTGAAATCTTTTGAAAGAGGTTACCAAAATATGTAGCCTTTTTTTTTGTCGAGTAAGAGCATCGAGTAACTTTTATAATGGTTTTGAAAAATCTTGTAAACTCACATCTAGATCAGACTCTGTTCCCGTGCGTATTTACCCACTTATCTCTATCTATATAAAGTTTGGTATGTGTATATGTTTATATATTGGTACGTACAAGATTCACTCTTAAACTAATTAACCAATTACTACGAATTTTAGAACACAGCTTGTAATGAGTTAGTCAAAAGGATAGAATAGAATGAGTTTAAGAAGACTGAGTTTGCTTGAAGAAGCTTTATTCGACAAAGATTTACGCAGGGATCTAGTCTCTACAAGAAACAATGGCTGACTAAAAAAGAAAGAGTGATCAAGGGAAGTAATTCACTTCCGAAGCATAGAAGGAGATAGAAGAGTTCTTTTTTCATCACACAGCTGCTAGGCGTAAGGGGTCGTAATGCCGGCTATATTTAGTTTAATGTAGTTTTATACAAATGAGACAAAAATAGGCTGGAAGTCCTTCATAAAAATCCAGAAACCTGCGATTTTTGTGAAATTTTAACAATAGGTATTAGACATCAATTAATAAATATTCCACAAATTTCAGTTTTTTTTAGGTATTTTAAAGAGTTATTAGAGGGGAGCATAATATGGGCACAACCTCCCATTTGAAAAAATTCAAATATTTCAGATTTGCATGAAATTTGATCGATAGTCATTAGACACAAATTAAACAAAATTCCCTAAATTTCAATTTCTTCTTAAGAGCCTTTAAGCTTAAATTTAAGACATTTTCTAGAATCGAAATTATGTAATGGATTTTGATCAAAATTGGAATAAAGATTCTAGACATAAGGTTTAGTAGCATTATATTTTGATTTTAATCTTCATAAGGGGACATAAAAGTGGTGCAAAACTGTTCTGGTTGGAGAATTAATTATACCTGTCCTGAGACGGGTATTCTTCTCAGTTTAACTATATGTTCAACATATTCAGGTTAAGGGTATGTATGCCTTTAAACTATTTTCATTACTGAGGCCCCAAATTGGAGCTTCGTGTCAAGTCACCCCTTATATTACCATTACACTTGACTTCATTCTGACCCGGAATGGGTGTGCCTGCAGGGACCCCATTCATAGGTTGAATAGAATCTACTTATTACCAGATCCACACCTACCATTTTTAAACAAATCTAGTTTACACACTACCAAATATATGCCTACCATCTTTATACAAAATGTGGTTTAGGTATAAGCAGACCTAACAAGGGTTGATATGACATAATGCATTTTCTTGTTGTCGGAATTTCTACAAAGCAGGTACAATGAAGGAACTGTTTAAGAAAAATAAAGTAGAGACAATAATGAGCTTTCTGAAAGCTGTCGATCTGTATAAAAATATAATTGTCTAAAGACATATGGTGTTAAATTAATCGGGAAAAAATGATAATTTTTTTTTTTTGAAAGGAAAGAAGTTTATCGATTTTTTTTCTTCAAAATATTTATTTATTTATTTATTTTTATTTTCTTTCTTCAAAGAAACTTTTTAAAAAAATACAATTGATTCGGTATTAAATAACCTGAAAAAGGTTGATATGCCGTAAAACAAACAAACAAACAAACAAAATTTAACTTCTCTCTGGTGTTTGATTCGAGTAGCATATAAGTACAAATTCTTTCGCCATTTTTTTAGTAAACTCAGAAAAAAAAAATGGTGAGCATCCGTGTACAGAAATTTGCATTGACCAATTGGTCCTCGCACTTTCGGCTATTTCTCTTGGAATTGTAAATTGTGCTTAGTAAGTTAGCATGAGCGTAACACTTCCAATACACATCTGCTAAATCAAAAGGATGTAATTCGTCCAAACTATACAGTATTCATGAAAACAAGAAGCAGACAACAACTGATGATTGTTTTATTTTTCCTCAAGTTAATTTTATTACATGTGTTTTTATCTAACTTATTACACAAAATTTACAGACCAAAGATCTTTGAAAACAGAACACAAATTCAAATATTTTACACTTTAGTTTTATTTTCTTCCCCAGAGAAAAGATATCGTAAATGCAAATATAGAACCCACAGATGAAGACTGTGAATGGTTAACCGATGAAGAACAGGAACTTGTGGTAAGTCTGTTTATAATCTAATATATGAAATTAAGTAAGATCAGCGAAGTTAGACATCAATAGCTTTGAATCTGACATATATAAATACATATTAAAATATTCCTCAGTTTTGGGGATTGAGTTATTTTGTTCTATACAAAAAATCTTTTAAAAATTCCAATCGATTTTATTAATTTCATATTCTATCCACCAAATACTTATTTCAGTTACAGAGAAAAGAAAGAGAAAAAGGGGTAGATATAGCAAGAAGAAAACGACTAATTTGGGATTCTGTTTTTATATTTTTTTATATTTAACTGGCTTTGCAAACTCACTTTATCTTTATCAAATAATTTAAGCTGAGCTCAATGGGTTGATCAAACGGGTCACATTTTTTTCTAGTATATCTATAAGTTGAGACAGTCACCATGCGCTGATGACTGTCAAACATACATCTACATAAACTCTATCACAGATATTGTGATCTTCCTGACCCAACGGGTCACCGTCACTATCACTATTGATTCTACTTTGATTTCATTGAAAATTCATAAACTCTGACATATCTCTTATGACATTCTTGCATAACTAAAAACAATAAATCTCCATTTCTATATTATCTTTATGGATAATATAGAGGTAAAGAGAGTTATTATTTTACTATCTAATTTACATATGTGTTCATGGTGGGTACAAACACATCATGTTAAAATATATTAATTAGGAATGAATGCTGAAAAAAGTCATTTTCTCTAAATGCTCACAGAGACATTTAAAAATATTAGAGAATTGTTGAATCGACTTACAGTGAGCGAGGGCGAGAGAAATACGTAGATAGGTCAATGAGAGATGAGCGACTTGTTCAGTTAATTACAAATTATGGTTAATTAGAAAAAATAATTTGGTTTATTTGGATTATTCAGACTACTGTTCTCATCTTGAATGTTATTATCACAACGTTTCTGCCGATGTAACCTCCGACGTTCTTCGGGTGCGTCTTGTCACACTCGGGAATCTTTATATCGTACTCAGGAATTTCTACGGAATTTCAAGCGGAACTCTTTATTTAATTCATGAGAGTAGATTGTTCTCGTTCTGTCAGCCATGACCGGGTAGAAGTCTTTAAGTAATTCTTAATTATATTTTTAGTATCGCCTGTACTAAGGATTGAACCTTCAAACTCAAGAAGACTGTCACTTAGACCTGATTATTACTTAGCACTTTATCTACATGAACCCGTGGCACAACGGATAAAGTGCTAAGTTGCAATCAGTTCTAAGTGACAGTCTTCTGGAGGTTGATGGAACGAGAGGAAGTTAACCCTGTGAATTAAATGAAAGGTTCTGTTCGAAATTCCGTACAAATTTCTGAGTTCAACATAAAGATTCCCAAATTCGACAAGACAGACTTGAAGAAGGTCGGAGGTTACATCGACCGAAACGTTGTGAGAATAACACCCAAGATGATAACACTAATCCAAATAATACAAATAATCCAAATTATTAATCCTCTTTTCAAAAATTCTGAAACATAGAAAAATTCAAATGGATTTTCTTCAAACATAACTCCATTCCAGAACTAATGAATATTTTCGTATGTAGTTTTTCTCATTTATGGGGGAAAATGTGAATTCACCCAGCTTTAGTATAACAATAGATACATATACAAGATTCACTCCTAAACTAAGTTACCGATATGAATTTTGGAACATAGCTGCTAGGCGTAAGGAGTCGTAATGTGGACTATATTTAGTTTAATTTAGTTTTATGTAAAGGAGTTAAAAAGGGGGGGGTTAGAGTTAGGGTCTATGAGATTCAGATACCTCCGAAATTTGAACGTTTATTGTTTGGAATCATTTTTTATTGGGTGAAAAATGTTGAGTTAACACCTGTATGTGAAATGATGTTTTTTTCTTCATTTCGGGGGGGGGGGGGGGGGCGATACAAAAAGAAAGAAATGAAAAGGAAAGAGTAAGCTAAATGAAGGGAGAAAGAAAGAGAGTAACTTATATAAGCTAGTAACTTTTTGCAGCATCACATCTCTACATCTATCGTCAAAATTTCACTCGTCTTGATGGCTGCCATTTTCTTTGGGATTTTTCGCTTTCTCCGTAATGTAGCTTTAAATATCTATTTTTATCCTAAAGCTGAGTTACTCAACGTATGTTTCCCCTAAGGCGTTTTACCTATATAATTTAATCACATCAAAATACGTGCTAAAATATTCCTCGGTTCTGGGACTGAGTTATGTTTGAAAAAAAAAACCCTTCCATATTAAGTGTTCTAATTAGCTTTACTTTGTAATTAACTCACCAAGTGACCAATCTCTTACAAAGTTTCTATCTATAACTCTCATCCTCTCTCACAGTCTTATTTTAGATACGCTATTATTTTATATACAGTATTTATCACTCTTGCTCTCTTTCTCTCTCTCTCTCTCTCTCTCTCTATATATATATATATATGCTGATTAACAGTCGAAGATAATCAGAAAAGAAAACAATAAAAATACTGGAATAGTCCATTATAAACAAAAGGGAATATCACCACAAGTAGTACTACTATTTATTTAACCCATAGCTGTAAAGAGAAAGCGAGGTAGATGTAACAAGCAGAAAGAGACTGATTTGGAATTTTGTGATTATTTTTTAAAATTTAACTGGCCTTGCAAACTCGCTTTTCTTCCTGATTCGAACAATCTAAGTAGAGCTCAACAGGTCTTTCTTTTTTTTTTTCTAAAAAATGGAAAATGTTGACAAAATTCACTCAATTCAAAGTTTTTAATGTTTGTGCATTTTTTAAATTTTTTTTATTATTTTAGGAAGGACTTAGCAAAACGACTATTGAGGATAAAAAGAAAAAACCAGCAGAAACTAAAGAACCGGAAGTTGAGGCTTCAGAGGGTAATTCCTGTGTTTAAAAAATTAAGCTCTTCCATGTTTGACATTTGAATTTTCATATGCTATCATTATCATATTATCATATTCGGTTTAACACCTGTTTTACATGCTGGCATGTGTTGGACAGCTTTTATAAATTGATTTCTAACTTACCTCTGGCCAGGCCTTTATTTATCCTTCTTTCTCTCACATCTTTCCTTATCACTGTTGGATACTGCTTACCGTCGCGGCTTCATAACCATTATAGACCCGTGCATCATCTGTTGTAATCCAGGCCGTCGTCAATGCTCGCGCTGTTAAATTTGGCTGTTGATTTGTAAACCTTGTGGATGCTGGTTTGGTTTTCAAGAGTTTTATTTTTTAACAGAACAAAGACAGAAATCAAATGCGTGTGTACAAGAGAGAGAGAGAGAGAGATTTAGAAGGAATGAATTGGAAGGAGAGATACCATTAACATATACAGAGAGTCCGACTTTTGGCCAGCTGTGCACATCATCCCCGGGCTGGCCAGAACTGCCACGTTTCTCTGTCCATTCAGGCCGGTGTCGCCAGGCGAAGAGACAGAACCGCTCTTCCGGGCGGAAGTCCCATGATTTCTTGACTTTAGCTTTTAGGCTCTCGCCTTCCTTTTAGGGCGCCCTCCCTCCGGGCACCCCTCCTCGCTATCTAACATTACTTCCGTCCATATTTTTCTTGGTCTGACCCTGCTACATCAACTGTTCTACATCTACTAATCCACAAACTCTCATCCATTCTTTCAATGTGACCAAAAACATGAAATCTGTTCTGCACACATTTCCCTTTTTACTCTCCAAAGTTAATCATCCTCTGAGGTTATCAGATCTAAGGCTGCCTTTAATACTCACATTGTACATCCATCGTATCATTCTCATATTATTTTCTCCATGCAACACATGTCTTCAACACTCAATGGCCAGGTTTCATTTCCATACATCATCACACTGAATACACATTACTTTCAATTGGTTAGAATAGCTTGATCACTACTTTTATTTACATATTTAAAAATGCATTTAATTGAGTTCACGCTGCTGCAATATTAACCATTGATATGTGCATCACAATGTTACAAAAAAGTTTATTATGTGGTGCACCACATCAGGTGTCTACAGTAAATGCTATGTTGTCAAGTAGTGTAACAGTCGTCTCAAAACCTCCAGCTACATGAGATAGTCGTCGATATTGTGTGTAGCCATTTGTATCCCAGTTTCACTCTAGAAGTGACTGGGATATCTCTTACTGCAGTTTCCATCTTTGAGACATAGTGAACATCTGTTTATGTTTCAACACAGTCCATTAATCATATAGTGCCTAATAACAGCATGTAAAACAGGATTTGCAACTGGATCCAGACCAGACAATGAGTATGTGGCAATCCTGATATGCTTTTCCCTTGGTCGACAGTGGTAACGCTCTGCTGGTTAGTAATGCCAGAAGTTCCTTGAACTTATGGCATTCACACCAGCACCAGCACCGCCCCTTTCCTGTGCTCCAATCGTATTACTAAATTAGTAAAACTTCTGGACGACCTCAATAGTCTCACCATCTAATCCTTAAAAATAGTGCTGACAGTTTGATTAATTACCAAGCAATTATTGTTCTCGATATTTTTAACCATTAGTTATGATTGTTTCAAAGTGATTGAAATAGCCATTCAATTTCTACACGCTAGTTTATGAAGAAAATGTGTTTAATTGTATGAATATTTTTTATTAATATCACCTTATCGGAAAATATTGTAAATACATATGTAAATTTGATAATAGCAGTTATAAGTGTATATTTGTAAATATAAATTTAATACAAGTTTAAAAGGAATGAATCATGTAAATGACAAAACCCGTCTAGTGTCTGAGCGACTTTTGTAATAGTATATAAAGAAGTTAAAAAAAGTATTAGTTTAAGTAAGATTCTTGACACGTTTTCCGTTCTAATCGCAGCCTCGTGTTGAAATTTCGTTCTACTTTGAGTATATGTTATCTGTCATTTTTTTTTAAATGGCATTTTCATCGCTAAATATCACTTCTACACCAAAGTGCTCAATATTTTTAACATTGAAAATACAGCAAATTGGTATTTTTAAAATTCTTCATTTCTTTTTCAAAAGATATCAAAGGTATTCCCCACTTCTGGTTGACTGTCTTTAAGAATGCCGATTTGCTTTCGGAAATGGTCCAGGTATGTTTCTCCTTACTTTATATCATTTTGAAAATTATTTTAAAGTATTTAAAACATTTTTTTTTTAAATTTAGTTCACCCCAAACAAGGCAAGTTGCCACTGTAGACGTAAGGGGCTACTGAGAATTAGGGTGAAAGTTTAGGGGGTCATCCTAAATTAGGAGCTGCGCAGCGAGATGCTTGTTCACATTAGTTTTAAATTTCTGCATGTCGGTACAGTCGGAGAAACAGGGAGCACGGAAGGAGTTCCAAACGCCGGCAGCTCGAAGAAAGAAGCTATTAGAGTAGAAAGCCCTCCAGCATCTGGGGACCTCAACAGTGAATTGACGGGATTTAACTGATTATCTGGTTGGTCGAGTGTATTTACGCCGAGGAGGCACGAGAGCAGCAAATTCATCGGAGCACATTCAATTTAAGTACTTGTAAAACAAGCACAAGGATGCAACATTGCGGCGATGGGACAAGGGCTGGAGCTTGGTGAACAGTGAGGGACCTATTAGATTAGATACTCTTTTTTGGACCTTGTCTAAGAGGGAGAGACTGGTGGATGGTGCACAAGCCCAGATGTGACAACAATACTACATGCAGGGGCAGATGATGGCTTTGTAGAGATATAGGATACTGTCAGGTGTGAGAAGTTTTTTAGCACGGTAGAGGGAGCCCACTTTCTTTGCAGCAGCCTTGGCAATGTCTTCTATGTATTTGTTCTAATTCATGTTACTTGTGAATGTGGGGTCGAGGAGTGTGAACGTTGGACTCTCAGGTAGGGTTTAATTTGTCATGGAAATCGGTGGTTGAAGTATAGCTTTACAATCTCAAAGTCTCGTGTGGCAGGGTGTCTGTCATAGTACCCGATCGCAATCTGTGCTCATCGTCTATCAAGTGTTTGATTTCGGCACAGGCCATAGTGACGCTGGATGAAACAAAACGGCTCTCATCTAAATGAAGAAACGCCACGTTATTAACAATTAACAACTTTGATTATTTCAGTTCACAATTCTTGACAATCCGTGTGTGGGTATCAAAGGCAACAAATTGGCCAAAAAAGCCCTTAACAAAGAAATAAGTAATATCAAAATCCCATATACAGATTTCAAAGGAAAAGTTAAGGAGCACATGAAATCAAAATGGCAAGAAATATAGAACACCTTCCCTCAAAACAAGTTGTACGAACATCGATCTATAGTTGGAACAGAAAACCAAAACATGACGACCAACCAAAAGGAGGACACAGTGTTGACACGTGTACGTATTGGCCACACAAGACTGACCCACATACACCTACTGGAAGGAGAGGAAGAGCCTCGGTGTAACTACTGCAATGAAGGACAAACAATAAAACAAATATTACTTAAATGCAAAAAATATACACATATACGCAGTAAATACTACAAAGCAACTAATATTAAAAAATTATTTGAAAATATAGCCCCGTCTCAAATAAAAGGGTTTCTCAAAGAAACCAACTTGTACAATAATATTTAATTTAAAAAAAATTTTTTTTTTTTAAAGTTTGACCTGAGATGACCTTATAAGGGTTGAAAGGTCGTTAAAACCCAACAAACAAACAAACAAACAAACAAACACACATCCAAACCTCTTGAAATTTCAGCTGATAGTAAATGATATAATCACACTGACACACCGGTTCCCGCTAAATAACCAGAGTTAACCAACATTGAACCTGGTCAGTACTAAATGGGTGACCATTTAGGAATACCAGGCGCTGTATGTGGACACCCAGCTATGGGCAAATAGCGTCGCCAACTCACAGTGCCTAGCGTGACGACTATGGCAAAAACCTTTGAATGACAGTCACCAATAAGATGGATGGAAATCAGGGAGGGGGTCCTCCTTCAGGAGGGATCAACAGCCCTGATGATGATGGTAATGGAGTAAACGAAATGGCTAACCCCATTATTAGACGATTTTAGACATTAAAATGCATCCTGGTGGAGCACAGCTACTTTAAGTGGACATTACCTTTTCTCTGAATAATCATGAATCCCCTTTTCGGTGACATTTCCCAAAGGATCCTAAAATACAAACCAACACTAAAATGTTCATATGAGCCATAATATCAGATAGACATTTTGTTAGACCCAATAAATCGCCTAAGGATTACACGGTTCAGAGTTATCCCAATTGGACTCTAACAGAAATCAGGATTGCATCTCTCAGTTACTTGCTCTAGATGTTAGGGCAGCTATTACAACGAAAAGGTAAACTCCTCTCTGGACAAACTAAAAAGGGTTCATTCTACATTTATCCATCTTCATCCTTGTAAATGAATTAAATAAATATCAAGTTCTTATACTTAACAAAAGGAGGACACAGTGTTGGCCACACAAGACTGACCCACATACACCTACTGGGAGAGGAAGAGCCTCAGTGTAACTACTGAAATGAAAGACAAACAATAAAACAAATATCACTTAAATGCAAAAAATATACACATATACGCAGTAAATACTACAAAGCAACTAGTATTAAAAAATTATTTGAAAATATAGCCCCGTCTCAAATAATACGGTTTTGCAAAGAAACCAACTTGTACAATAATATTTAATTTAAAAAAAAAAAAAAAAAAAAAAGTTTTACCTGAGATGACCTTATAAGGGTTGAAAGGTCGTTAAAACCCAACAAACAAACAAACAATCTTATACTTAACAGCGGAATGTCCTTATGTCCTGATGTTGCTCATTTGTTTTTCTAACTCTAAATATAGAAAATTGCACATTTAATATTTTTAGCTGCATCTTAAAAAGTAAAATTTATGCAAATTTTGTTTTCTTCTAGGAAAACGATGAACCCATCTTGAAGCATCTTACGGATATTAAATGCGTCTTTTCAGAGAAAAATCCAATGGTAAGTAAACCCACTTTAGAATATTGTATCAAATGTAAAGAATAATAAAAAAATTTTAAAACAACAATTAACTAGGATCGTTTGGAAAGACCCTTCCTTCCTAAACATTAGCTAGATTATACAGTTTCTTCAAAGTTTGAACAATTTTAAACAATGTTTTAAATCTAATGAAAGTATTGTCATGGTTCGATTTTCGTAACCATTACACTACATCACTTGCACTTTTATCATATACATATACATATTGTCTCGTTTTTATTGTATGAGTTACCATTTCTG
This sequence comes from Sepiola atlantica, assembly GCA_963556195.1. Taxonomy (NCBI): domain Eukaryota; kingdom Metazoa; phylum Mollusca; class Cephalopoda; order Sepiida; family Sepiolidae; genus Sepiola; species Sepiola atlantica. The sequence goes on from OY744518.1 coordinate 129,839,753, forward strand.
GCACTTTCTTCGAATTAGATATCGCAGAGGTTATCGAGTATCAGTGAACCACTTACAAGTCTGACGACTTGAGTCTGATATTCCCGTTTTTTTGTCTTAAGAAACATGAAAAGAAGGAGGCAACTCGACTTTTCGAAGAGTAAGATTAAACTTAAAAATAAAAGAAGGGAAATCAAGTACTCTTGGCTGGATACTTGACCTTATATTGCTGATTTCGTGTGTGTGTGTGTGTGTGTGTGTGTAGTTCGATGTAATCGAAACTCGTCTAATATTGTACACCTCTGTCTAATTATTCTACAGCTAGGGGAAAAATCATAGAAAATAGTCTCAGTCTAGTAGGACCCTCCTCTTCATCAACCGAAGACAAAACAGATAAAGTGAAGCATCAGAACAGATACTACACTCTGATCCCAGCTAAAAGAGTCTGGTATACCCAACTATTTAATGCGTAATATTAGGGAGGATATATGAAAACAATAGCTTTCTCCAGAGGATTAGTGAAAGTGATGCACTATCCTCAACAGGACTCGAACCTGGCACGCCGATTCCACAGTCCACGCTTGTAACCACTACACCACATCACTTGCACTCTTATCATACCCATATACAGGGAATCTGTTAAAGGCTGGACACATAGGTATGAAAAGGAAATCAGTTGGAGTTTAATTGCTTCTCACTGCATTAAGATGCAGCACAAGGCTGGAAGGTAGGGGAGAACCAGCTCCCTCGAAGAGGTATCATGGACAGGTGGAAAAGGGGTAATGCTTAGGAGGTTGCACATTCTAGGATTGAGTCGAACTGTACCTCATTCCGATCAAGAAGAGTCCGATGGTTCATGTCAGCCCCTAGGTTGCCAGAATGATACCAAGGAGAAACTTCAATTACTGGCAAATATACAATTATCCTATGCGTCTAGACTTTATGGACATTCTGTAGCAACGCGCGAACGATTTCGTGTGTGTCTGTGTGTCGTTCGATGTTTTCTTTTTTTTTCTTTCTTTTTTTACTAATGGGTCACCACTTATCAAGGCCCGGGGGTCACTCGAGGATAAGGGTCAAAAGAGATCGTCATTTGGATGCTGATCGCCTCCATGGGAGAACCGGAACCAATGCATGGAATGGGCTGGAGATTACTTAAGAGGAATTGATTATTCAAGAGGGCACTCAACAAGTATTTGATACACGTCCTCTCCAGGAGGTTAGACACAAGGTCAGGTATGGGTTTTGATGAAAGTGTTTTAGTGGAACGAACTGGATTCGAACCCGGCACACCCAGGTCCTCAGTCCGCGTTGTTAACCACTTCTGTACAGACTGTAGTGATGCTAGATGGAACAAAATGATTTAACGCTGTGTTATTAACAATTAAAAACCTTTATTATTTGAGTTGATATTTCTTATCACAATCTATGGCAAGAAATATAGAACACCTTCCCTCAAAACAAGTTGTACGAACATCGATCTATAGTTGAAACAGAAAACCAAAACATGACGACCAACCAAAAGGAGGACACAGTGTTGACACGTGTACGTATTGGCCACACAAGACTGACCCACATACACCTACTGGGAGGAGAGGAAGAGCCTCGGTGTAACTACTGCAATGAAGGACAAACAATAAAACAAATATTACTTAGATGCAAAAAATATACACATGTACGCAGTAAATACTACAAAGCAACTAATATTAAAAAATTATTTAAAAATATAGCCCTGTCTCAAGCAAAAAGGTTTCTCAAAGAAACCAACTTGTACAATAATATTTAATTTAAAAAGAAAAAAGTTTGACCTGAGATGACCTTATAAGGGTTGAAAGGTCGTTAAAACCCAACAAACAAACAGAGTTCGTATTTTGTAATCTTGAAAGATACTATTGAAAATATCGTTGCTATGGTAGCACATCTACTGCAGAAATTTGTTTTTTTACGGGTTTCTGCATCTTTTTAATCTTGCAGGGTTTCACTCTGGAGTTCTACTTTGAGCCTAATGACTTTTTCAACAATTCCATCTTAACAAAACAATACTTCATGAAATCTGAGCTTGATGAAAATGACCCTTTCTCATTTGAAGGTCACGAAATCACTAAATGTCGTGGGTGAGTTTTTATCCTTTTTTTTTTAATTTTTAAATTAATCTTTTTTTTTTTCATTTAAAAGAAAATTTCATTTAAAAAATTTATTTTTTTTAAATTAAAATATTTGTTTTTTTCTTCTTCCTCATTCTCTGATTGAATGCCCGTGGGTGAGTTTTTACTCTTTTATGTTTAATTTTTAAATTAAATTTTTTTTTTCATTTAAACAAAATTTTTTTTTTTAATTAAAATGTTTTTTTTTGTTTTCTTCGTATTGTTGGTGAGTTTTTAGGGTTTTTTTTTAATTAATTTTTTTTTAAATGAAAAAGAATATTTTTCATTTCAAAAAAAAATTTCATTTAAAAAAAATTTTTTTTTTCAATAAACTATTTTTTTTTTGTTTTCTTTTTCTCCATTCTCTGATTGAACCACCTTTTGTAAAAATAATCCATAATTTTAACTGCATTTTTTTTAATTAAAATGTTTTTTGTTTTTTTTCTTCTTTGTATTGTTGGTGAGTTTTTACCTTTTTTTTTTAAATGAAATTTTTTTTTAAATGAATTTTTTTTTAAATGAATTTTTTTTTAAATGAATTTTTTTGAAATAAAAAAAAATATTTTTCATTAAAAAAAAATTTCATTTACAAAAAAATTTTTTTTTTTATAAACTATTTTTTGTTCTGTTTTCTTTTTCTCCATTCTCTGATTGAACCACCTTCTGTAAAAATAATCCATAATTTCAACTGCATTTTTTTTTCTGTCCCTTTCAGTTGCCAAATCGAATGGAAGAAAGGTAAAGACGTGACTACAAAAGTTGTAAAAAAGAAGCTGAAGCACAAGGGAAGAGGAACGACTAAAACTGTAACAAAAACTGTTGAGAATGATTCGTTCTTCAACTTTTTCAATCCGCCTACACGTAAGTAGTTTAAAATGTACAGCTTTTGGACTTTTGCATTTGGGTTAAGATTTGTAAAATGCCTGTGCGTTCTCACTATCTGTCAACAATAGATGAACAACTGTTTTTTGATCAAAGACTGATAATTTGGAGATCAAGGAAATCCCACATGGTATCCTGCGTAATCTTGATACTTGACCATCTTGATAACTAAGTATTTACTTGAAGTATCTTGATTTAAAATTCATTTATCGTTGTGTGGCTGTAAAATATGTACAATTATCTCCTCAAAATTATGCTATATCTTAAGAATGTTAAGGAAACCTTATATTACCAAAACCAAATTGTCATAACTATGTTGGCCATTAAATCGGCTTTAAAAAAATAAAAACTAATCCTACACTGTATATGATTGTGAATAATTGTTGAATGACATCATGTTAAAATGTACAGCTTTTGGACTTTTGCATTTGAGTGTGGCTTTACAAATCTGGACGTAGAATTCTTTTTTTTTTCCTTTTTTTTGTTACTCTTATTCACCCCCAAACAAGGGGGCACATTACCACTGGGCTATTATTAAGGACCATGCCTACAGGGACACTCTAAGTAGGGAGTTGAACAGCGAGATGTTTGTTCGCATTACATTTAAATTTCTTCATATTAGTACAGTCAAGGAAGCAGGAAACGAAGGAATTCCAAAGTCTAGCAGTTTGCGGGAAGAAACAATTAAAGTAGATGCTTTCCGGCATCTAGGGACTTCTACAGTGAAGGGGTGGGATTTTGCTGCTTGTCGGGTTAGTCGGGGGTATTTACGTCGAGGAGGAGCAAGTGCTACAAGTTCGTCGGAGCACATTCCATTAAAGTACTTGTAAAACAAGCACAGAGATGCAACATTGCGGCAATGGAAGAAGGGTCACAGCTTGGTTGACAGTGTTGGACCTATTAGATTGGATATTCTGTTTTGGACCTTGTCTAAGAGGAAGAGACTATTGGATGATGCACCAGCCCAGATATGCCAACAATACTCTATGCATGGGCGAATGGTGTCTTCTATGTATTTGTTCCAATTCATGTTGTCTGTGAATATTAGGCTGATGCGTTTGAATGATGAATTCTCAGATAGTGTTGTTAGCCATGGCAATCGGTGGTTGAGAAGGTTTCTTGTAATTGTTAAAGGAAAGGAGCTTTGTCTTATTAGCATTAAATGTCACCATCCATTTACGTCCTCATTCTACTACAGACTGGAGGTCATTTTCTAAGGTTTCAGCCATTGCCTTGGATATGTGTACATTCGTTTTTCCCACATGTCTGGTATAGATGAACGTTCTTGTATTTGATTTTTATTACGTTGTCCTGCAAACCGATACAAATAAAGGAAACTAATGACCCATTTGCCATAATGATTAAGATTGTTCGCTAATTGACCGGAAGACCCAGGTTCAATCCTCAGATGCCTTCTTGCTAAACACTCACCATTTTAAGGTGAGGATCAAGGGTAAGTGGAGTAATCCTTGAAAAGGAGTGGCGCCATCCCCTACATTTCCGTGCAGTCGGTCACCTTAACTATGGTTAATCTATTTTTTCAAATGGTTCAATTGTATTTTTTTTATGGATATCGCTCCAGACAAGGTATGAAGCCACTTGATGTGAGAAGCTAAAAAAACACTTCACGGTGAAAACTAGCCAAAATGTTACATGGATAGATTCTGACCCAGAAAACAGCAATTCTTCCTCCTTTGTCAGAAACATCGTTCATGAAATGTGAGGACTAAAGGACAAAATAAGGGAAGCGAGAGTTACGAGGCTGCCGAAAGTAAACCCAAGGTCCACCTCCTACTTTCCACATTTCTCTAAGTGTAGCAATATGAACGCACACGTGATTGTTTGTTCATTATGCTGGTCCAAAACAGTTATTTATTCAATATTTGTTGTTTGTTTTGTTTTTTCACTCCTTTTTTCGTTGTTAACTATAATGCACCATTGCCAAAAAAATGCAACACAGTCTCAATAGTTGAAAATTCCCGGGAGTGGCAACCGGCAGCTGAGATAAGAAAAAAAGCAAAAGAAATTGCAATTCTTAGCAGTATATTAATTCGGTACAGCAATTTTAAATTAAATGATTTCCCTTAAAATACTCATTTTTATTATTTATTTATTTCTCATTTTTTTGGCAGCTCCGGCAGATGACGCTGAATTAGTAAGTGCATCCATTTCATTATTTTTATTATTGTATTTTAGAAAACAAGTATCCATTTTACTTTTTATTTTCGTATTTACATATTAAAGTATTCTAGTGAGGCCTGTTGAAATTCTATGGTTAATTTAATAAAATGGGTTTTAATTTTATTTTGTGGTGGGGTGAAAATATCCATGATCAGTCATAAGATAAATGTTGTCAGTGTGAAGTTGGAAGTTTCCATGTAATGCACTTGAATGCTAAGTATTTAATTACATGTGATGTGCTTGAATGCTAATAATTAAATTACATAAGTGTAACCAATTCAACATTACTCAAAAGAAAGTTTTCATTAGTAAATCAAAATACCAAATTTGAAATGTGTAAAGCAAAATTCTATATGATACATTTTAAGAATTTTTACAAATTGTTTTTATGTTATTTAAAATATTGTTTTTACTTACAGGATGAGGATACAGAAGATATTCTAGCAACAGACTTTGAAATTGGAGACTTTATAAGGGAGCGTATTATACCCAGAGCCGTGTTGTACTTCACTGGTGAAGCATTAGACACCGACGATGAGGTAGGAATCTCATTGTGAATTGATATTGGTCAAATGTATAACTATCGATGGAACGTTAAAATTCTTATAGTTTGGAATTTTTTAGATGAGGATTGATAATTTGTCTTATTTGGATTATTCAGATTACTGTTCTCATCTCGGTTGTTATTCTCACAACGTTTCGGCCGATGTAACCTCTGACCTTCTCCAAGTGCATCTTGTCAAACTCGGTAATCTTTATGGAATTTCGACGGATTGTGGATTGTAGAGATATAGGATACTTGCAGGTTTGAGAAGTTTTCTAGCCTGGTTGAGGGAGCCTTTCTTCTTTGCGGCAGACTTTGTAATCAATCTCGTAATGTAACATTGTGTCCCTATCTTCTTTGTGGGTGCCACATATGAAAGTCTGTGAATTTCCGCAAATGGTTATGCAGGACGTTTCTCCTTATGGTTATGTGCGCCGGCGTCATTATTTTCATTGACGATGTCGGGTTACATAGAACTGAAATCTAACACTTATGTGTTCTTCAGCCGGCGAATTCGTTTAGCATTTTGAAAATTACTTTTGCAGGTTTTCTCACAAATGAAGACTCGAAACAAAAAGGATTTCATTTTGCCTACTTTTATTGCTGACGAGCTAACTTTCTCTGCTCGCTATCGCTTCACAATTTAATTCTTATTCATTACTTGAAATCATTGAAACGAAACTAATCGATAAGAAAAGAAGACAGAACTAATCGACAAGAAGATCAAACAAATCGATAAAAACATAAAACTAATCAATAAGAAAAAGAAGACAAACATTTCCCTCTCTCTCTCCTTCTCTCTCTCTCTCCTTCTCTCTCTCTCTCTCTCTCTTTCTTCGTTCGGTATTATTAATAATAATAATAATAATAATAATAATAATAATAATAATAATAATAATAATAATAATAATAATAATAATAATAGAATATTTTTGTGTCTATATTAAAAGTGAAAGAAATTGTTTCCTTTCTTTTTATTATTATCAGACATTATTAAAATTAAGCCTCTCCTTCTTTGCTCATAAAATTAAATTTGCATACCTGGTTATTCTTTCCTTTCTTTTTTTATTATTATCAGTTATTATCAAGATTAAGCCTCTCCTTCTTTGCTCATAAAAATTAAATTTGCATACCTGGTTATTCTTTCCTTTCTTTTTTTATTATTATCAGTTATTATCAAGATTAAGCCTCTCCTTCTTTGCTCATAAAAATTAAATTTGCATACATGATTATTCTTTTCTTTTCTTTTCTTATTATCAGTTATTATCAAGATTCTTTGTTCATCAAAATTAAATTTGCATACCTGATTATTCTTTCCTTTCGTTTTTATTATTATCAGTTATTATCAAGATTAAGCCTCTCCTTCTTTGCTCATAAAAATTAAATTTGCATACATGATTATTCTTTTCTTTTCTTTTCTTATTATCAGTTATTATCAAGATTCTTTGTTCATCAAAATTAAATTTGCATACCTGATTATTCTTTCCTTTTGTTTTTATTATTATCAGTTATTATCAAGATTAAGCCTCTCCTTCTTTGCTCATAAAAATTAAATTTGCATACATGATTATTCTTTCCTTTCTTTTTATTATTATCAGTTATTATCAAGACTAAGCATCTCCTTCTTTGCTCATAAAAATTAAATTTGCATACATAATTATTTTTTCTTTTTATTATTATCGGTTATTATCAAGATTAAGCCTCTCCTTCTTTGCTCATAAAATTTGCATATGTAATTATTCTTTCCTTTTTTATTATTATTATCGGTTATTATAAAGATTAAGCATCTACTTTTTTGCTCATAAAAATTAAATTTGCCTATGTGATTATTGAAGTGAGTCAAACACACACATGTTCACTTTTATTATATAGATTCATGTCGACTTTATCTTACTTTCACATTGATTTCTTTATGTGCCGTAAGTTACCCTGCTGAGCCCCACCAGGGAATCAAAGCACAGGACTTCCTCATAACTCAGTGCCAATCTTTGCTATCCCGTTTTTCGATTGGCTCATTGTATTTATCAAAAGTGTTTTTGCTTTTCACATTTTTTCTTTAAACAACAAAGCACGAATTCAACTCATAACTCACGACAAAGGTGACGAAAGAAAGAGAGAAATAAAGTGAAACAAACAAATAAAGACTTCCGTTTTTCACCGGTGAATCTTAAAAAAATATATCTTAACTCCCTCCCCACCTTGTGTCCATGGGTAGAGTAAGAGTACATCTGAATTAGAGAGTGATAAACTCCTTCCTCTTTAATTCATGACTAAAAACAAATAAAATGTTGATCAGGATTAAATATAAACATCTATGAAATCGATTGGAAATGAATTTGTTTTTGACTCGAACTAATATTTGTCATATCCAACTGACAAAAGATTTTTTAACTTCGTTTTCTTATTAAAAGCTATTAACGTCAATAAAATAGCGGGGGGGGGGGGTTGAATCATCTTTACCTTATATACAAGATTAAACATAAGAACATGAAATTTGACAACCAAATAAAACCGAATTAGTATTATTTGGATTATTCGGACTACTATTCTCATCTTGGATATTATTTTCATAAAATTCATACTAGAATTGTCCACAAGAACCTGTGGCGCAACGGATAAATGTGCTAAGTGATAATCAGTTCTAAGTGAGGTTGAAGGTTCAATCTTCAGTATGAGCGATACTAAGAATACAATTACGAATTGCTTGAGACTTGTACTCGGTCATGGCCGACGGAACGAGAACAAGCTACCCCCGTGGATGAAATAAAGGGTACCGTTCGAAATTCCGTACTGATTACTGAATTCAACATAAAGATTTATTTGGATTATTCAGACTACTGTTCTCATCTTGGATAGATATTATTCTCCCAACGTTTCGGCCGATGTAACCTCCGACCTTCTTCAGATGCAGGTTACTAAGTAGTAAGAATAAGATTACACGTGTAAAGAACCTGTGGCGCAACGGATAAAAGTATTAAGTGATAATCAGTTTTAAGTGAGGTTGAAGGTTCAATCCTCAGTTCGGGCGATACTAAGAATACAATTAAGAATTACTTAAGACTTCTACCCGTTTATGGGTGACGGAACGAGAGGGGATACCGTTCGAAATTCTGTACAGATTCTCAAGTTTGATGAGACGCACCTGGAGAAGGTCGAGGTTACATCGGCCAAAACGTTGTGAGAATAAAATCCAAGATGAGAACAGTAGTTCGAATGATCCAAATAATTCTTTATATACAAGATTAAAACATACGAACATGAAATCTGACAACGAAATAAAACGAATTACAAATAACAACAAATAATTGTTAACTAATAAAATGTCCTTTTGCAAAACCAATATGCAAAATATCAGGAAGTTTTATCGGACGTCCTGCTGGCTTGGCAGGATAAGATCAGGCTCAAGGTGACGATGGAGAGGCACTCATTAAGTCAAGTTAATTCACGATGGTCTCGGTGTGGTGCGTCATTAATAGACTAATGCTGTTGAGGGAGTCGAATGTAGCGGGGTCTATCGCTCCACTCGTCTCAAACGTGATCAGTTGAAGCACAAATCTGTCGATAGGACCGGCGTATTTTATTTTGATTACTTGTGATCCTCTGCTGCTGTTGTTGTTGTGGAGGAGGAGAAGGGGGAGACGGAGGAGCAAGTCAGCCTTCTACATAGAGCTCACGAAGATCGCGCCTCAGGATTGTCTGGTCTGCATGAAGTCCTCCTCGTTGGTCGCTGTTATTCGTTAAACTGCATGATTATATATAAGAATGATACAATGGATGCATAATGTGAGTTTTAAAAACAGGCTTAGTTCTGATGACCTCAGAGAAAGATTAAATCTCGACAGTATAGGGAGATGTGTGCAGAAGAGTAGACTTCGATGGTATGGCCACGTTGAAAGAAGGGATAAGAGTTCTTGGGTTAGTAGATGTAGAACTGTTGAGGTAGCAGGTTCAATTCACAGTAGAAGGCCAAGCAAAACATGAGAAGAAGTAATAAAAATGGACTTGAGGGAAAGAAGGATAAATAAAGACCTGGCCAAAGATATGCTACTTTGGAAGTCAATTTCTTAAAGCCGTCCAACACATGCAGCATGTAAAACGAACGTTAAACCAAATATGATAATGATGATGATGAATGTTAATTTGTGTCACTTCTTTTTTCCAACTGGAAATCCTTGACCGTTCGTGCACGTCACCATCTTGTTGGGATGAATGTCAAACCAACAAATTGTATCAGATTTGGCCAACTATAGATGAGTGGCCCCTGGAATCTAGAAAAATAAGGAGAGAAGAGGTTATAATAACCAGACTTCAAATAGGACACACGCATATCACTCACAAGTACTTATTGGAAGGAGAGGAGTCTCCATTATGCATAGCGTGTCAACAGGCCTACACAGTCAAACACATACTAATAAACTGTCAAGATCTACAGCAAACCCGTAACAAATATTTCGACTCCCCAAATTTAAAACACTTGTTTGAAAACATAAATGTAACAAAAATTCTAGACTTCATCAAGGAAGTTGGATTATACAAAAGAATTTAATTGCAAATTCATCTTTTCATCTTTCATTGTCTGTGAGGACAATGTAAAATTGCATTGACAAACTTTATTCGGCATTACATAACCCATAGTTGGTTGCTATGCCGTAAAACAAACCAAACGAAACCAAACCATCCTGTCTTCCAACAACAACTAATTAAGGGAAGTCACTTTCTATGTTTTATCCTATATAAAAGAGATGACTCAAAGGGAGGTAACTCAGAGACAAATTAAACAATGAAGACTTCTGCACAGAGCCCATAAAGTTTGTGCCTCAGAATTGTCTGGGCTGCATGAAGTCCTCCTCGTTGGTCGCAGCTATTTGTTAACCTGTGGAATTGCAAGTGTTAACTCGACACCGAGAGCAGCAAGGTTGAGAAGTTGCATACGAAGTCGTGGAAGGTTTGGCTTAGAAAACATAAAGAAATGACGCAGAGGCAACATTGGCACATTCACTCACTTGATGTGTGGTTCCTCACCTGACACGTCTTTACTTGCCACACACAGAGGCAGAGATGACCAGAGGATGACGGATCCTGATGCTGACTCCTTCTGGATTCTGGATACCAAGCCATGTGGGTATTAAAGGCAACGAAAGGGCGGACAAATTGGCCAAAAAAGCCCTTAACAAAGAAATAAGTAATATCAAAATCCCATATACAGATTTCAAAGGAAAAGTTAAGGAGCACATGAAATCAAAATGGCAAGAAATATGGAACACCTTCCCTCAAAACAAGTTGTACGAACATCGATCTATAGTTGGAACAGAAAACCAAAACATGACGACCAACAAAAAGGAGGACACATTGTTGACACGTGTACGTATTGGCCACACAAGACTGACCCACATACACCTACTGGGAGGAGAGGAAGAGCCTCAGTGTAACTACTGCAATGAAGGACAAACAATAAAACACATATTACTTAGATGCAAAAGATATACACATATACGCAGTAAATACTACAAAGCAACTAGTATTAAAAAATTATTTGAAAATATAGCCCCGTCTCAAATAATAGGGTTTCTCAAAGAAACCAACTTGTACTATAATATTTAATTAAAAAAAAAAAAAAGTTTGACCTGAGATGACCTTATAAGGGTTGAAAGATCGTTAAAACCCGACAAACAAACAAACAAACTAGATTTTCACCAGAGCCCTGTTAGCCGGGTAGCTGTCGCTGTTACATGTCCAGGGTTTGTTGCTGATTCCGTTAGTGCCGAGAGCACAAAAGTGTTGACACAAGCCACATTCCATATTAGCGACTTGATGTTTGCAAAGAGAATGTAAATAAAATTTACCTAATATTCAGGACTAAAAAAGTTCAGAAACTAATTTCAGCTTTACGTTGTTGCGACCCGTTCGTGTGTCCCTGTAACCTGAATAACAAACCATTTTTTGTATCTTTGCTCATTCGAATGTTCTTCTTTTTATCTTTCAGTATGATGATGCTAGTGATAGAGGATCATCATCATCATCATCATATTCGGTTTAACGTCCGCCCGCTTTACAAGAAAACGTAAGATAATTTAATTTTCTTTTTGTTTAACCCCCCCCTCTTTCTTTTGGTATTATTTTAGATTAACACCTTCAGCTAAATCACCCCTCCCCCTTCTCAGATGAGATTCTACTTTTTTTTAGGCGATTGGATTCAGAAAACTATTTCTTTTGAATTCTATTTGCGTCACAGTGAGTGCGGTACACGAGTATTCAGCACACAAATTTGTGGTGACACGCGTGAATATGTTCTCCAACTCTGGTGTGATCATGGCGATTGGAGAAAAAATTGCAGCCAAACCAATTCCATATATAAGCAGTTTGGAACCACAGAAATAAGAGACACTATGGCAGATCAACAGATCCACGGGACGAATGGGTATTGAAGGAAAGGCAAGCCTGTATTAGTTAACCCTTTTCTTTCTCGGTTCGTTCAGCTTACTCTCTCTTCTTAGAACTAGTTCAAGAGTCTAATGAAAACAAATTCATCATCTTCAGTGACTCCATGTCCAGTCTAATTGCACTAAGAGAAAGAAACATAAACCACCCATTCTTTCAGGAAATCATGGAAACATATCATCACCAGACCAAAAATAATAAAACAATAGTATTGGCATGGATCCCCAGTCACGTTGACATAAGAGGAAATTCAGAAGCTGACAAACTGGCTAAAGATGCAACAAATCTGATGCCAACAAATATAAAAATCCCATACACAGATAGGAAAAACAAAATCAACTTGTATATTAAAACCAAATGGCAGAAGTTATGGGACGAACAACAAAACAACAAACTTAGAGACATTCACCCAAATGTTGGGCAAGATAAAGAAATATTATCAAAACGAAATTTAGATACTAAATTCACCAGAATCCGAGTTGGTCATACAAAACTAACTCATGAATATCTTTTAAAAGCAAAAAATGCACCTCAATGCAGAACATGTGATCATCAACTAACTATAAAACATATATTAATGGATTGCAAAAAATATGAAAATATCCGTAGAAAATACTTTAATGAACAAACACTAAAAACATTATTCGAGAAAGTAACACCTTACAAAATATTACATTTTCTAAAGAAAATAAACCTTTTGGAACTCATCTAAAGATTTAATACAAAACAAACGAAATAGCCAAAATTGAATTTTAGGCCCTAAAACAGGGGCAATAAGATGCATTTAGCCTTAAACAATTTAAAATATCACTGACTTAAGATTCAAATGAAGGACACTCCCTTCCACACTCATGGCACGAAATGACCTTTAGGGTTGATGTGTCGTAAAGCAACATCTTACGTACCTATCTTCCTCTTCTTTTAATTTCTTCGCCATAATAACAACAGCAGGTTGCTTTGGCCTTTTGGCTAAGAAGAAACTGTAGTATCTGTTCCGATGGATACTACACCCTATAGACCGGTATCGTCTTAGCCTTCAGGTCTTGATTCCGCCGGTCTGTGGGTTTGTCCTATGCAGTTCTAGGAGGTACACCCTCCCAGGCTTTGCCTCCCCTCTTTGGGGAGGAGTAAGTTTATCGCTTACTGCCTGAGGCGCCTACCTTCTCGGGCACTGGCTTTTCAAATCCCACTTTCCCGACCTTGTGTCGTATCTTTCCACTGTGGGAGGAAGATAAATAAAAACAACAGCAGTTTGGAATCACAGAAGTAAGAGACACTTCGACGGCGGTTGCTATTATAACAACAGGGTGACAGTGGCTAAATAGATAATGACACGGATTGAATACCTGGGTGTGCCAAGTTCGAATCCAGTTTGTTCCACATTAAATACTTTCATCAGAGCCATACCTGACCTTGTGTCAAACCTCCTAGACAGGAGGTAAATAAAATAAAAACAACAGAAATAGGGCTTGTCAGGCATCACCAAACAAAATGAGATCTAAAAATCATAACAGTTCTAAATTTATTTTTAAAGGTTAAAGTTTAGAACAACGTTTCTTAACTAGGGTTCCTTGGAACCCTAAGATTCTTCAAAAGGTGCTAAAGGGTTCCCCACGAACAAGTGAGATACGCTAATGCACTTTTGCATTTTCGTTTAATGCCATATGCTAAGCATGCACAATATATTCTTCGTTATTGTAATATGATAAACACTAGTGGGACAGGACGGATCTTTCTACATCAATCTGTATAATTTACTGTTAATAATAATAATATGTCTTTTAAAATAAGAAGTGTCTGTCATGTTACATTTTCACTTACCGATGAACCCGGGTTATATTTATAAAAAAGGATTTGTTTACAAGGACAGTCACAGAAAAAAACATCAGAGAGACAGGTTACTTGTATACACATGATATATATATATATATATATATATATATATATATATATATATATATATATATATAAACCTTATTAAACCTTCCTTACACTAAATTTAAACAAACATACATAACACTCTAAGCAAATAACGCGTCCAAACGAGAGTGACACGTGACTTCACATTTCCGAAACAGATGACAACAGAAGCTGAAGAGAGCCAGATGGCTAAGTCCTTCTGTGCTTGAAACTGACGGTACGAATGTTGTACTAATTTTTCTGTACCAAAATAAATAAATATTACGCTCTTAATTTTTAACTTTAATTCTCAATTAATCGAGCACTCTGCTGGAATTTTTCCTGCTACATTACAAAGAAGTTTATATATATATATATATATATATATATATATATAATCTTTTTTTTTGTACAGAAAATCAGTAAAACATCAGTACAATTGGTTTCAAGCTCAGAAGGCGTAAACCATACGTCTCTGTTCAGTTTATGTTGTCACCTGGTAAAGAAATGGGAACTCACGTATCACTCTCGTTTAGATACGTTATTTGCTTTGGAGTGTTAAATATAGTTGGTTAACATTTTGTGTTAGGGAAAGAAATGTGAGGTTAAAAAGGTTAATGAAGTCCGAAAAGGGTTGGGGTAAGATATAACAGTTAAGATATAAATTTTAAGAAATATTTAAAAATATTTTTATACAAGTGCCGTGATTCAATGTTTACTAGGAGCGTATATTCGGCCGTTATTGTTTTGAAGGGTTAAATTAGTATCGTCTAGAAAGTGATAAGCAGAGAATGTGAGTTTAAGAATTAAATTTTCAAGAGAGTAAAAAAAATATCAAATTTAAATTCAAAGCCTGAATTAAAATACTTTAAATGTTTTTATTTATCTACCTCCCACAAGGGAAGATGTGACACAAGGTCGGGAAAGTGGGATTTGATAAACCAGCGCCCGAGAAGGTGAGCACTCTGGCATTAAAAATTGCCTGGGCAGCCCCGTCGGCATTCCCCGGTAGGCGCGCCTCAGGCAGTAAGCAATAAACTTACTCCTCCCCAAAGAGGGGAGGGTGGACCTCCTAGAACTACACAGGACAGACCCATAGACAGGCGTAAATCAAGCCCCGAAGGCTAAGACAATAATACCAGTCTATGGGGTGCAGTATCCATCGGAACAGATACTACACTTTGATCTGTGTAAGACTTTAAATGTTTAATCACTTCAAAATAAGACTTTAAATTAAAATTAAAATTTTAACCAAATCGAATCTCGTAGCTGTCAGCTACGAGCTGACAATCAATCTAAGGGAAGTAACTCTACGAAATTCTTAATGATTCTGTATTTGAAATCTAACATTTATGACTGCGGTCTAATGAACATGTAAACTTATAATGGAAATAGTAATAATAATAATATATTGATCAAGTCTGATCTAGAGATAAAAAACAAGGATTATTATGTCGTGGATTGATACTATTTAGGAGATTTATAAACCCTGCTATTTTATTATCATGGAATGGTGGTATTTTCCTCTTAGCTCTTTTGGCCAAGATCAAAGTGTAGTATCTGTTCCGATGGATACAACACTGTCCTGTGCAGTTCAAGGAGGTCCACTCTCCCAAACTTTGCCTTCTCACCATTTGAGAAGGGACTGGTTTATTGCTAATCGTCTGAGGCGCTCCTATCGGGGAATGCCGACGGGGCTGCCCACGCAATTTTTGAGGGTCATAAGTGCTCTTCTTTCTCTAGAGTGCTGACTTATCAAATCCCGCTTTCCGACCTTGTGTCACATCTTACCGTTGTGGGAGGTAGATAAATCGATCCTATTAATGACTGGTAAAAGCTAATTTGCATATTTTCGTGGTGTAATTTACTGGTTTTAAGTTTTGGTATAGAGATGAGCCAATTAATATATTTATGAGGGGTGGTAGTTGGAAGGATTTTCCGAGGTAGAAGTAGGTATTTTGTGGGACTATTATGGGGTTATGTGTTAGTCAGGGGATTATTATTGGTAGTCCTTTATGTGTACCGGTAAGCCCAGTTTATAAGCAGTGTATGTCTCCTACGGATGTAACTAGTTTAGGGAATAGAACATGTAGACGTCCCTGACTCCCTTCCCAAACCCCATTTTGGATAATAGTGACCCCCATGCAAACTTTCAGCCTGATCAGATAAATAATTTTTGAGTTATTAACGTTTCCATGGTCTGTCTTTGGAAATACTTCATACAATATGGAGAAGTAAGGCCCAGATAAGACTTTGGCCCATTCTTATGTTATCAGGCAGAGGTATGCAGTTTCACGCCTGGCACGATCTTGTTTTTATGTACTTTTATTTTATTTTTCTTTCTTTTCAGAGATATTAAACAAAACAAGTACGGGCTTATTCTACAACCTACACATCATCCAGGACACAGAAACCGCCAGTTTCCTGCGGCACACAACTCAACACACATCGGAACATACACACGCATAACGTGCTGTGTTTTCTTCTTCAATTTCTTTTTTTTTAATCGACCTCGGTTGGTTGGTCAACATGAAGTAAAAAAAAAAAAAAAATGAAAATAAATGTTAGTTGTCATGACCAATTTGACTCGGTAATTTAGAGAGTTCTCCCTTTTCTTCTCTTGTCTTGTTCGCTCTTATGTTCTAACCTTTGGATATTTCTCTGCTCCCCCCCCCCCACTCCTACTTTTTCTCCGGTCATTGGCAACAATGGGATGAAACCTAGATGCTTCTCCTTCATTCAATTTATCCCCTTTTCTTTCGTCTAGTCTCTATCATTTACTCTCTTCCTCATCTCTAACACTTACCTCTCTTCCTCCGTCTCCAACAGTTACCTCTCTTCTCTCTGTCTCTAGCAATTACCTCCCTAAATACTCCCCCCCCCCCGGTTACCTCTCTTCTCTCTGTCTCTAGCAATTACCTCCCTAAATACTTCCCTCCCCCTCCCCCCCCCAGTTACCTCTCTTCTCTCTGTCTCTAGCAATTACCTCCCTCCCCCTCCCCGGTTACCTCTCTTCTCTAGCAGTTACCTCCCTTCCCTCCGTCTCCATCAAATACCTCCCTTCTTTTTGTCTCCAACAGTTACCTCTCTTCCCTCTGTCTCCAACAATTATCTTCTTTTTTTTCTCCTCCCTTCTCCTTGTTTCCAGTTACCTTGCTTCTCTTTAACATTTTTGGTCATTTTTCTAACTCTAAGTAAGAAACAACAAAAACAACAAAAAAACTAAGTAAAAAAAAAAAAAAAAACTAAGTAAAAAACAACAAAAACAAAAGCAAAAAAACATGTACATTGCAAACAGATTGTTGGTTTATTTTATTTTTGTTTCTGTGCCACAAATGAATACCTTTTTCTGAAACTATACCTCTTTTTCTCTGAATAAAGAAATATTTTAACTTAATCTTATCGTGTTCTTATTAATTTTATGTAACCAGAAGAAAGCTTGCTACATCTTGAAGTTAAGTTT
>OY744518.1:129862282-129902282 GCA_963556195.1 Sepiola atlantica
TTTCGGCCCAAATTGTACTATTGAAAAAAAATGGATAAATCGATTTGTTTGAAAGTACTTGTGCGTTTCTTTGTGGTAAATAATAATACACATTATACAATATAGTTACGTTCATAAAACAAACAAATATTAAACAACAACACGACGATTAATGTTGCCCTGGCTGTCTCTCCTCTCCCAGAGAAATATTTTCTTTAAAAAGAAAATAATCATTAATAATGTTTAAAAGTAAAACTTTATTTAATTAAAACAAATCTAAATTTCCTTCCAAAATAAATAGAAAAAATATCGGGTCAAATTTTCCTCCCCTGAAAAAATAGGTTGCTAATGTAATGAAAATTAAAATTGTTTTAAAATACTTCAGGGATTTTTCTATTTCTATTTTATACCTCAGGAAACGAAAATTTACGTATAATCTTATGCTTCGTCCGACATGTTCTCCTATAACTCTTAGCACATCTCAAAATATTAGCGAAATTTTGTCAAATATTATCTTACGGTCTTACACTTAAAGTGACATCCCCACCCATATTGACGAGATCCTTTGACGCCCACCCCTATCCTTCGACCACTCATTGACAGAATAGAACGTTTATGAAAGAAAGTACATTTTCATTATGGAGCGCTTAAAAAGAGCTGCTTCTTTTTTATAGGAGTTTGAGCTGAAGCGGCTCCTTTTTGAAAATGGGGAGCGTGAGAGGAGCCAGCTCCAATTTTGGGTGTTGGAGCAGCTCCAAAAGTAGTGGAGCACGTAAAGCGTTGTACATATATATATATATATATATATATATATATATATATATATATATATATATATATACATATATATATATATATATATATACATATATATATATATATATATATATACATATATATATATATATATATATATATATATACATATATATATATATATATATATATATATATATATATATATATATATATCCATCATTCAAACTCTACGGTCTAACATTCAGCGGTAATATGAATTGGAACAAATACATAGAAGACATTGCCAAGGCTGCTGCAAGGAAAGTGGACTGTGTCTACCACACTAGAAAACTTCTCCCACCTCTCAGTAACCTATATCTCTACAAAGCCACCATTCGCCCATATATGAAGTATTTTTGTCATATATGTGCTGGTGCACCAACCACTAGCCTATCCTTCTTAGACAGGGTTAAAACAAAGAACCTCTAATCTAATAGGTTCAACCCTATCCACTATCTACTAAGCTTCAGCCCCTGTCCCATCACCGCAATATTGCATCTCTGTGCTTGTTTTACTTGGAATGTACTCCAAAGAACTTACTGTACTAGTGCCCCCTCAACGTAAATACCCGTGCACACCCGTCTTTCAGCAAAATCACACCCCTTCACTGTAAAGGTATCCAGATGCCGGAGGGCTTTCTACTTGAATAGCTTTTTTTTTCAAAATGTTAGCCTTTGCAATTCCCTCCCTACCCCCTGTTTCCCTGACTGTACCTAAACGCAGATGTTTGAATGTAATGTAAACAAACATCTCGCTGCAGAACTCCCCACTTAGGATGCCCCTGTAGACATGGCCCCTAATTAACAGTAGCCCTTTATGTCTCAGTGGCAATTACCTTATTTGGGGTGAATGAAAGTAAAAAATAAATAAATATATATATATATATTTATTTATAGATGAAGTAGTTATCCACAGACACATGTTTCGCCGTTACTGCGGCTCATCGGCATGGCTGACTATGACAGGATTCGAACCATTCATCACTGGAACTGTAATCAAGTGTGCTAACCAGTATGTCAGGAAGCACCTGTCTGAAATTACATGATGATTATCGCTTTAGTTAAACTTATGACAAACTTTCTAAGTTTCATGTTCCAACAAACACCGGGATGATTTTAGAGCCAAATCTTTACCAACAACTCAGATCTTTCTGATTCTGATAGTGTGACACAGAGAATGCGGATCAAAGAAGATTCTCCGCCATCATTAAGCTCCTTAAGATTACTTTCTTGACTGAAACCATTTTTCAATGTAAGGGACATAACTCTGTTCAAAGACTTCACACATCGTCAATAATCGTAATGGTTTATAAATGTTACCCCCCTCCCCTTCCCTCTCTCTCTCTCTCTCTCTCTCTCTCTCTCTCTCTCTCTTGGTTTCTCCCCCTTATATATATATATATATATATATATATATATATATATATATATATATATATATATATATATATAGAGAGAGAGAGAGAGAGAGAGAGAGAGAGAGAGAGAGAGAGATTAGAAAGTGAACCTTTTGTTTACTTTCGGCAGCCTCATAACTCGCGCTTCTCATATTTTGTCCATTAGTCCTCGCATTTCATGAGCGATGTTTCTGACAAAGGGGGAAGAATTGCTGTTTTCTAGGTCGGTATCTATCCATCTAACACGTATCGTTAGCTAGTTTTTGATCTTGAAGTAGTTTAGCCCATTACATCAAATGGTATCATGCCTTGTCTGAAGCGACTTCCACCCCTCTCGACCTGATGAGTTTTTTTTACTTGTTAAGAAGGTAGAACATTTATACAGTCTTTTTAGTTGATTAACCAATTTTCTAATCTTTAATGATTGAAAGTTTTCATGTTTCTATTGTCTCTTGTTTTCTTATACTTGAACGTTTGGGCCATGCAATCAAGGAGTTGGCCCTGGGCATCACCATACCTCTGCATGTCACTGTACCTTAGTTAGTTTTCACTTAACAGAAGTTATTAAATTCAAATAAACCGTTGTAGAAGCATGGATGTCTTGAATTGCAGGATGGTTAGTCAACCAAGAGTGGAGTTTCGTGAGAGTTAACCTGCTGAATTGTACAGACTGGAGAGTGAGTGAGCTTGCGAAATATCAAAAAACATCTGATTCCTGAACAAGGGAAAAAGTGACATTGAATGAAGAGAGAGAGAGAGAGATCGAGAGAAATTAAATGTTATAGACAGATATAGTGAGTTAAATAATTTTTTTCTACAAAGCAATTTATTTATTTATTTATTTGTTTGTTATGCCTCTTTGGGCATCTCCCCTTTAACTATCTTCTCAATTCAACTGTTTAAAAAAAAAAATCAAACTCTTAGTACAGTATCGATATCCAGATCAAATTCTGTTAAATATTTCATTTGATAACTCCCCAAAGTGCCACCTCAATTTCTCCCTCCTACCACTTTCTCTGAATTCATCCAACCTCATCTTAAACTGTTCTTAATGTGATATGACAACTTATTCCAAAAACATTACTCTGTGAGCAAAAAAACTTAACTGGTTAATAGATCTAGTTTTTGAAAACTGCCTTGACAATAACCCTCCAGATCTAGGAGAAATATTAAAAAAATGCCCACCATAGTTAAAAATGCCATTTATTATCTTGAAAGTCTCAATCATATCACCTCTCATTCTTCTCTCCAGCAAAGTAGTCAATCCCAATTTGTCCAATCTCTCCCTGTAACTACACTCCTTTACTTTACTTATTAGTTTTGTCACCCTTCTTTATACGCCTTCTAGTTTCAATATTACATTCCAATTTCCATGTCTAGTCGCTGGAGCCCAGGCCTGGGTGCAGTATTCTATATGAGGCCCAGCTGCTCTACAGAATTTAAAAAGGCGATGTGATGGACAAAGAAAAACCTAGCTAATAACGGTTAAAGGTGACCTGGAACCCTAACCTGGGCCGCTGAATCTACGGAATTCACTGTTGGAACAGTGAGTGGCTAGAGATCATCCAATCGTTGACTTCAAATCGTCAGGCTTCGTCGGTCTTCTTCAGGGACGCAATGGCGAGGATGGATGAATCCGGCTCAACCTACTCCGGTGAATAATGTTTCAAGTACAAGTACAAGTAAGTAGTATAGGGAGTTGCTTCCCTTTACTTTTTATATTTTCGTTTAAGACGAGTTCTTCAAGTTCCTATTTACTTACCTCCCCACGAGAGCAGAGTTAGACACAAGGTCGGTTTTTAATGTGGAGAAAATCCACCTCCCCAAAAAGGACATACTGATTGGGAGAAAAATTAAAATTTGCCTCAGTATAGAAGGATTTCTTCTTCACTGACCGAAGTATAGTATCAGAATAAATACTACACTTTGCTTCTGGCCAAGGAATTTCCTAGAAAAACACCTGAATAGGTTTTCATCTGGATATCTCAGATTCTTTAATATTTTCTAAGAGAAATAAGAACGCTTATAGGGACGAATCTTGGTATTAATTACAAGGTTCATCCTATAATTAATAGGGATAGAAAATAAAATAAGAACAAAAACATGTATAAAAGTATAAACTCCTCACACCTGACATTATCTTGTATCTCTACAAAGCCACCATCAGACCATGCATGGAGTATTGTTGCCACATCTGGGCTGGTGCATCATCCACTAGTCTCTCCCTCCTTGACAGGGTCCAAAAAAGAGTCGCCAATCTAATAGGTCCCTCACTGTCAACCAAGCTCCAGCCCCTGTCCCATCGCCGCAATGTAGCATCCTTGTGCTCTTTTTACAAATACTTCAATGTATTGTGCTCCGATGAACTAGCTGTTCTAGTGCCCCCTCGACGTAAATACACTCGACCAACTCGACAATCAACTAAATCCCATCCATTCACTGTGGAGGTCCTCAGATGCCGGAGAGCCTTCTACTCAAATAGCTTCTTTCCTCGTGCTGCTGGCCTCTGGAACTCCCTCCCTGCCCCCAGTTTCCCCGCCGGTACTGACATGCAGAAATTTAAAACTAATGTAAACAGACATCTCGCTGCGCAGATCCCAATTTAGGTTGACCCCCCCAATTTTCTCCCCTTTTCTTTTTTCTCAGTAGCCTCTTACGTCTACAGTGGTGGCCTTCCTTGTTTGGGGTGAACTATGTTAAAAATAAAATATAAAAATAAAAAATATACATGTATTAATAAATACTAGCCATTTCGCTTGTGCCGCCCACCAGGATCAGGTCATCATCAACTAATCCTCTCCATGTTTTAAGCGTCCTAAAGTCACATGGTAGGCCGCTTAAGACATGAAGGGGATCAGTTGATGATAACCCGATCCTGGAGGGTAGCACAAATGAAATGGCGTCAGACAGGAAAAGTTGGAAGTCATTCACAAAATGTACGTCTAACCTCAATCATGAGACAAGAAGACGAAAAATGAAAATAATAATGTTAATAATAATAATAATAATACAGCCCCCCCCCTCCAAAAAAAAAAATAAATACATAAATAAAAAATATTTAAAAAAATTTTTAAATTAAAAAAAAAAAAAAATGGTACCAGCCTAGGCTGACACCACACAAAATATTTGCATAGGGTCAAGGAGGATGAGAAGACCGAGGAGGGACAGCACAAACCAGACCTCCACTGGAAGTGCAGAGACTGCTGGGACCTTGGGGAGGCTTATTGCCACCCAAATCCCAGAGAAGACCAATGGTCCTTACCAGCGAAAAATCAATGGTAAACGGCTGTTGTGATACTGCAAGTTTATTTGCGGTGGCTATCGAAAAGAGGTGGAGAATACTGGAAATCTGGGGAGACTTGTTGTCACTCAGACTCCAGGGAATACCACCGGTTGTCGGTGAGCAATCACTGATGACCTGTGTGAGAACTCCTAGTGAGTAAATAATAATAACGAGACCAGTGGAAATTCCACAGTTGTCGCAGATTCCACAATATTATTGTACCACCTTTGTTCAAACTGAAACCTGTTTATCTAAGTACTCTGGTTAATGTAGTTTCAGAATATATCTGGTTATGGGCCTCTATCTCCGAAACTCTTGTAGAAGTTTGTGATTTATTCCCATTCTATGGATGTCCAACGCAAACACAGACTCCACAATATTATTGTTCCATCTTTGAACAGAATAAATACTACAGATACTACACTTTGATCCTAGCCAAGAAAGTGTATTTTTGGTAGAATTTATTTTAAGCACATCGTTTCCCAGGAGTCCATGGTTCTTTTTACAATTTGTGACAATTATAGGTATTACCTCGAATTTGTCTTTTAACTCTAAGGAACCTTCAAAGTATCCTAATGTTTTTATGACCGATCCATCAAATTGGCGGAGTTATACACTGCTCTTTCGTAAATTCGGTTTTCCAATGCGTTCCCAGAATTTTTTTCATATAAGCGTTACCTCACTGCCGGTATCCATTTGCATATCCAAATCGTCATTGTTAATTTTGATTTTTAATATATCTTTTTTCTTTTGTTCAATTTTTTCAACATTCTTATTTTTGTTTTTTCAATGTAAAGACTTCCCTATTGGTTTCATTTTCTTCAACTCTTTCGACGTTTTTCTTTTTGAACTTGCATGCTGCTTGAAAATGGTTCGTTCTTAAGAAATTTGTACAATATTTTTCAAATTCTGGGCATTTTTCCCTTTTTATTTCGTTTTCATGTCCACAATAACATTTTTTTCTTTTTTAACATGTACGTATCGGCGACTATTTGTTTGCTCGGTTGATTTTTATGATCGTTGTATTTCTGTATTAATTCTTGTTGCTGTATAAAGTCAATGGAAGTATTTAAGGACATGTTTCCTATTTGTAGCTGTTCCATTATTTTATACCTGTGTGACGCATTGCACATACCTTCAATTAATCTTAATTGAATTAAATTTTCTTTGATAGTCTGTTCTTCTTGTCCGAGTTTTTCAAACTCGCAATATCTACTCGCATTTCGTAGACGGTGTAGATATTTGATGATTGGTTCATCAATTTCTTGTTTCATTGACATAAACTTTGTTCTTTCTGCCACAACTAACCTTTTCTTAGGTCTCCTATTTCTTTTTATGATCTGACTTATTCTTCCGAAAATCAGGTCTTCTAGGTTCATGGGAGACTTTCATGATGGCCTCGCATCCAGCTGTAGCCAAAAATAAATGTTATTTCATTTTCTCCTCCCGTTTCCTTGTTGTCTTTTAACTTTTTAGTCTTTAGTCCTTGTACTCGCAGCGAAGCATCTTATCCATGTGTCCACGAAGTCGGGGCCCTCGGGAGACAATTGGGATCCTATTGTTGTAAAGTTGTAAATTTACCTAGTCAGTCACTAGTGTACTTTCACTGCTAGCTATACTTAAGGAGAGACTTATATAGTAATCTATTTCGACTTATGCTAATTATGCATATCAATTAGTCAGTATCACCATAGTTTGACTCAGAACACACAAATGAATGGCACAGAAGCAACGCTGCCACTCTCATTCAATTGATTTGCGGTTCCGCACCTGAAACGACTTGCTACAGACAAAGAGGCAAAAACGATCAGAGGATGACGAATCCTGGATTTTCATCAGAATCCTGTTAACCTGGTTCCAAATCTATCTCTACAAATCTACAATCAGAGCATGTATGGAGTACTGTTGTCATATTTGAGCTGGCGAATCTCTGTTCCATTTAAGGGTTCTCAATAATGTTCAGAAACATGTCTGTAATTTGATTCACCACACCATTTCTTCTCTGCACACTCTCTCTCACAGACGTGATGTTGCTAGTCTCAGTCTTTTCTATGAATACCATCATAACATGTGTTCTTCAGAATTATGTGATCTATTCCCTGCTTCTTTTGTTCCAGCTTGTTTGACTCGTTGGTCTCGTGGTCTCCATCAATTCACTGTTTTGATGCCTCATTGTAATACAGCTTCCTATTCCAGTAGCTTCTTTTCAAGAACTACAGACTTGTGGAACTCTCTTCCTGCTGACTGTTTTCCTCCGTACCTATAGCCTTGGTCTTTTCAAGACTAAGGCCAATAGGCATCTCCTTTCTTTGCGATAATCATATTTCGCTCCCGTTAGCTCCTTACATCAAGTGGCTTCATGCTTTGTCTGGAGCGATTTCTGTAAAAGAAACCCTGTCAGAAATTGTTTGACCTGCCAGGAACCAGAGTTCCAGACGGCATAGTTCTGACACTACCACTATCCCTACCACGGTGAGGAAGGGTTGGACTCTGGTGAGAGGTGGGGTGAGGGGGGGGGGGATGGGTCAATGACAAATTTATTGGGTGATTTTTTACGAGCAAATGAGTGGGCAAGTGTAAACAGGACTAAAGAGTCTGCCAAAAGTCATATGTCTATAAAAGGTAGCAGCAAAAATATTGTGTCCAGACATTGCCGTTTGCAGGGCACAGGGGAGAATAGTGAAGAGGAGAAAACATGTGGGTAAAACAGATGTATACATATACGAGGCAATGGCTGAATCCTTAGAAAGTGACCTCGAGTCTATAGTGGGATGGGGTCATAAATGGATGGTAACATTTAATGCTGCTAAGACAAAGCTCCTTTCCTTCAACAACTAAAAGAAACCTCTTCAACCACTGATTATAACATCCTACCTGAGAGTCCAACGTTCAAACTACATTCACAGATAGCATGAATTGGAACAAATACATAGAAGACATTGCCAAGGCTGATGCAAAGAAAGTGAGCTCCCTCTACCGTACTAAAAAACTTATCACCTGACAGTATCCTATATCTCTACAAAGCCACCATCTGCCCATGCATGGAGTATTGTTACCACATCTGGGTTGGTGCACCATCCACAAGTTTCTCCCTCTTAGACAAGGTCCCAAAAAGAGTCGCTAATCTAATAGGTCCCTCACTATCCCCCAAACTCCAGCCCCTGTCCCATCGCCGCAATGTTGCATCCTTGTGCTTGTTTTACAAATACTTCAATGGATTGTGCTCCGATGAACTAGCTGTTCTAGTGCCCCCTTGACGTAAATACACTTGACCAACCCGACAATCAGCTAAATCCCATCCATTCACTGTGGAGGTCCTCAGATGCCGGAGAGCCTTCTACACCAATAGCTTCTTTCCACGTGCTGCCGGCCTTTGGAACTCCCTCCCAGTTCCCTGTTTCCCCGACTGTACAGACATGCAGAAATTTAAAACTTATGTGAACAAGCATCTTGCTGCACAACTCCCAATTTAGGATGACCCCCTAAACTTTAACCCTGATTCTCAGTAGCCCCTTATGTCTACAGTGGCAGCTTGCCTTGTTTAGGGTGAACTATGTTTAAAAAAAAAAAAAAGAAAAGAATAGAAGAAAATTACAGAAAAATGAAACGTCTTTATATATAAAATTCGGTATATATGTGTGTTTGTCGGACCCTGAAAGTAATCAATCGATTATGATAAATTTTAGAACATAGCTGCGAGGTGTAAAGATGGGTAATGTAGGCTATATTTAACTTCATTTAATTTTATATGCAAAGGAGGCAAAGGAGATTAAAAGTTCTTCGTGAAAATTCAGATACCTCTGATTTTTCATGAAATTTTAACCATAGTTATTAAGACATAAATTGATAAATATTCCCCATTTTCAGTTTCTTTGGAGTATTTTAAAGGATTTGTAGGGACAGGGTCCCATTTATGTGGCAGCGTGGACCTTAGATTATTCCCGTGAATAAAACTTCATATCTATTTAGTTGTAGAGCCATTTTGAGGAAGAATGGTGATCCCTTTTTGCTAATGTAACATTTCTCTTTCAGTCAGATTCGGCCAGACGTATTACTCTTCCAAGTAAGTTCGTCATTCTGATTTTCTTCCCTATTTAAACCACAAGCCTAAAATTGGTTCCCAACTAAAGTTATTCAACACCAATTAAGCAAGATACCCTGAATTTCAATTTCTACTTAAGACCACTATTTTAGACATTTTTCTAGAATCGAAATCATTTAATGGTTGAGGATCAAAATTGGAATAAGGATTCTAAATATAAGTGTAACAGCAAGCAAACTGGAGCAAAGATCTCGAACACAAATTACACTGATGAATATGTATTTATTTGCACGCACGTGGCCAACGCGGAACTATAACATCTTTTCACCCTAAAACTCTATTTTTGCCAAGCTACTTGCCCGAGAGCCAACGCCTATCACAAGCAGAACAAACGTCCGACTCCAATGTTGACCGATTCGAAAAGACCGCCGCTCAGCAAGCAGGCGGTGTAGAGGCACGAAAGTCACCCCGTGTGCATGTCTTCCGGAAGAGGACGGTGCTGAGTACAAAATGTCCCCTTCCTGAAATATGAGCGGCCAACATGTGAAACTCCTACGTTTACAATGAAGTACCTTAATTTTGATCTTCAGATGGCCCATCGTGATTAGAGTGTTCTCTTATTGACCGAGAGACCAGGGTTCAATCATCGGTCGAATCATACAAAGCACTAAAAACATAGTACTTGCTAAACACTTAGCATTATAAAGTGAAGGATCAAAGGTAAGTGGAGCAATCCAACGAAAAGTAGTGCTCTTCCATATATCTCGGTGTAGTAGCTAACGAAAAGTAGTGTCCTTCCATATATCTCGGTGTAGTAGCCAACGAAAAGTAGTGTCCTTCCATATATCTCGGTGTTGTAGCTAACGAAAAGTAGTGCCCTTCAATATATCTCGGTGTAGTAGCCAACGAAAAGTCATGCCCTTCCATATATCTCGGTGTAGTAACCAACAAAAAGTAGTGCCCTTCCATATATCTCGGTGTAGTAGCCAACGAAAAGTAGTGCCATTCCATATATCTCGGTATAGTAGCCAACGAAAAGTAGTGCCCTTCCATATATCTCGGTCTAGTAGCCAACAAAAAGTAGTGCCCTTCCGTATATCTCGGTGTAGTAGCCAACGAAAAGTAGTGCCATTCCATATATCTCGGTGTAGTAGCCAACGATAAGTAGCGCCCTTCCATATATCTCGGTGTAGTAGCCAACAAAAAGTAGTGCCCTTCCGTATATCTCGGTATAGTAGCCAACAAAAAGTAGTGCCCTTCCGTATATCTCGGTATAGTAGCCAACAAAAAGTAGTGCCCTTCCATATATCTCAGTGTAGTAACCAACGAAAAGTAATACCCTTCCATATATCTCGGTGTAGTAGCAAACGAAAAGTAGTGTCCTTCTATATATCTCAGTGTAGTAACCAACGAAAAGTAGTGCCCTTCCATATATCTCGGTGTAGTAGCTAACGAAAAGTAGTGCCCTTCCATATATCTCGATGTAGTAGCTAACGAAAAGTATTGCCCTTCCATATATCTCGGTGTAGTAGCTAACGAAAAGTAGTGCCCTTCCATATATCTCGGTGTAGTAGCCAACGACAAGTAGTGCTCTTCCACATATCTCGTTGTAGTAGTTAACAAAATGTAGTGCCTTTCAATATATCTCGGTGTAGTAGCTAACGAAAATTAGTGCCCTTTCATATATCTCGGTGTAGTAGCCAACGAAAAGTCATGCCCTTCCATATATCTCGGTGTAGTAACCAACGAAAAGTAGTGCCCTTCCATATATCTCGGTGTAGTAGCTAACGAAAAGTAGTGCCATTCCGTATATCTCAGTATAGTAGCCAACAAAAAGTAGTGCCCTTCCATGAATCTCAGTGTAGTAACGAACGAAAAGTAGTGCCCTTCCATATATCTCGGTGTAGTAGCTAACGAAAAGTAGTGCCATTCCATATATCTCGGTGTAGTAGCTAACGAAAAGTAGTGTCCTTCCATATATCACGGTGTAGTAACCAACGAAAAGTAGTGCCCTTCCATATATCTCGGTGTAGTAGCTAACGAAAAGTAGTGCCCTTCCATATATCTCGATGTAGTAGCTAACGAAAAGTATTGCCCTTCCATATATCTCGGTGTAGTAGCTAACGAAAAGTAGTGCCCTTCCATATATCTCGGTGTAGTAGCCAACGACAAGTAGTGCTCTTCCACATATCTCGTTGTAGTAGTTAACAAAATGTAGTGCCTTTCAATATATCTCGGTGTAGTAGCTAACGAAAATTAGTGCCCTTTCATATATCTCGGTGTAGTAGCCAACGAAAAGTCATGCCCTTCCATATATCTCGGTGTAGTAACCAACGAAAAGTAGTGCCCTTCCATATATCTCGGTGTAGTAGCTAACGAAAAGTAGTGCCATTCCGTATATCTCAGTATAGTAGCCAACAAAAAGTAGTGCCCTTCCATGAATCTCAGTGTAGTAACGAACGAAAAGTAGTGCCCTTCCATATATCTCGGTGTAGTAGCTAACGAAAAGTAGTGCCATTCCATATATCTCGGTGTAGTAGCTAACGAAAAGTAGTGTCCTTCCATATATCACGGTGTAGTAACCAACGAAAAGTAGTGCCCTTCCATATATCTCGGTGTAGTAACCAACGAAAAGTAGTGTCCTTCCATATATCCTGGTGTAGTAACCAACGAAAAGTAGTGTCCTTCCATATATCTCGGTGTAGTAGCTAACGAAAAGTAGTGCCCTTCCATATATCTCGGTGTAGTAGCTAACGAAAATTAGTGCCCTTCCATATATCTCGGTGTAGTAGCCAACGAAAAGTCATGCCCTTCCATATATCTCGGTGTAGTAGCTAACAGAAAAGTAGTGCCCTTCCATTTATCTCGGTGTAGTAGCTAACGAAAAGTATTGCCCTTCCATATATCTCGGTGTAGTAGCTAACGAAAAGTAGTGCCCTTCCATATAGATCGGTGTAGTAGCCAACGACAAGTAGTGCTCTTCCACATATCTCGTTGTAGTAGCCAACAAAATGTAGTGCCTTTCCATATATCTCGGTGTAGTAGCTAACGAAAATTAGTGCCCTTCCATATATCTCGGTGCAGTAGCCAACGAAAAGTCATGCCCTTCCATATATCTCGGTGTAGTAACCAACGAAAAGTAGTGCCCTTCCATATATCTCGGTGTAGTAGCTAACGAAAAGTAGTGCCATTCCGTATATCTCGGTATAGTAGCCAACAAAAAGTAGTGCCCTTCCATGAATCTCAGTGTAGTAACGAACGAAAAGTAGTGCCCTTCCATATATCTCGGTGTAGTAGCAAACGAAAAGTAGTGTCCTTCCATATATCTCGGTGTAGTAGCTAACGAAAAGTAGTGCCCTTCCATATATCTCGGTGTAGTAGCCAACGAAATGTAGTGTCCTTCCATATATCTCGGTGTAGTAGCTAACGAAAAGTAGTGCCCTTCCATATATCTCGGTGTAGTAGCTAACGAAAAGTAGTGTCCTTCCATATATCTTGGTGTAGTAGCTAACGAAAGTAGTGTCCTTCCATATATCTCGGTGTAGTAGCTAACGAAAAGTAGTGTCCTTCCATATATCTCGGTGTAATAGCCAACGAAAAGTAGTACCCTTCCATATATCTCGGTGTAGTAGCTAACGAAAAGTAGTGCCCTTCCATATATCTCGGTGTAGTAGCTAACGAAAAGTAGTGCCCTTCCATATATCTCGGTGTAGTAGCTAACGAAAAGTAGTGCCCTTCCATATATCTAGGTGTAGTAGCTAACGAAAAGTAGTGCCCTTCCATATATCTCGGTGTAGTAGCTAACGAAAAGTAGTACCCTTCCATATATCTCGGTGTAGTAGCTAACGAAAAGTAGTGCCCTTCCATATATCTCGGTGTAGTAGCTAACGAAAAGTAGTGCCCTTCCATATATCTCGGTGTAGTAGCTAACGAAAAGTAGTGCCCTTCCATATATCTCGGTGTAGTAACCAACGAAAAGTAGTGTCCTTCCATATATCTCGGTGTAGTAGCTAACGAAAAGTAGTGCCCTTCCATATATCTCGGTGTAGTAACCAACGAAAAGTAGTGCCCTTCCATATATCTCGGTGTAGTAGCTAACGAAAAGTAGTGCCCTTCCATATATCTCGGTGTAGTAGCTAACGAAAAGTAGTGTCCTTCCATACATCTCGGTGTAGTAGCTAACGAAAAGTAGTGTCCTTCCATATATCTCGGTGTAGTAGCTAACGAAAAGTAGTGCCCTTCCATATATCTCGGTGTAGTAACCAACGAAAAGTAGTACCCTTCCATATATCTCGGTGTAGTAGCTAACGAAAAGTAGTGCCCTTCCATATATCTCGGTGTAGTAGCTAACGAAAAGTAGTGCCCTTCCATATATCTCGGTGTAGTAGCTAACGAAAAGTAGTGCCCTTCCATATATCTCGGTGTAGTAACCAACGAAAAGTAGTGTCCTTCCATATATCTCGGTGTAGTAGCTAACGAAAAGTAGTGCCCTTCCATATATCTCGGTGTAGTAACCAACGAAAAGTAGTGCCCTTCCATATATCTCGGTGTAGTAGCTAACGAAAAGTAGTGCCCTTCCATATATCTCGGTGTAGTAGCTAACGAAAAGTAGTGTCCTTCCATACATCTCGGTGTAGTAGCTAACGAAAAGTAGTGTCCTTCCATATATCTCGGTGTAATAGCCAACGAAAAGTAGTATCCTTCCATATATCTCGGTGTAGTAGCTAACGAAAAGTAGTGCCCTTCCATATATCTCGGTGTAGTAGCTAACGAAAAGTAGTGCCCTTCCATATATCTCGGTGTAGTAGCTAACGAAAAGTAGTGTCCTTCCATACATCTCGGTGTAGTAGCTAACGAAAAGTAGTGTCCTTCTATATATCTCGGTGTAATAGCCAACGAAAAGTAGTATCCTTCCATATATCTCGGTGTAGTAGCTAACGAAAAGTAGTGCCCTTCCATATATCTTGGTGTAGTAGCTAACGAAAAGTAGTGTCCTTCCATATATCTTGGTGTAGTAGCTAACGAAAGTAGTGTCCTTCCATACATCTCGGTGTAGTAGCTAACGAAAAGTAGTGTCTTTCCATATATCTCGGTGTAGTAGCTAACGAAAGTAGTGTCTTTCCATACATCTCGGTGTAGTAACCAACGAAAAGTAGTGTCCTTCCATATATCTCGGTGTAGTAGCTAACGAAAAGTAGTGCCCTTCCATATATCTCGGTGTAGTAACCAACGAAAAGTAGTGCCCTTCCATATATCTCGGTGTAGTAGCTAACGAAAAGTAGTGTCCTTCCATATATCTTGGTGTAGTAGCTAACGAAAGTAGTGTCTTTCCATACATCTCGGTGTAGTAGCTAACGAAAAGTAGTGTCCTTCCATATATAAGCACTAAAAACATAGTATTTGCTAAACACTTAGCATTATAAAGTGAAGGATCAAAGGTAAGTGGAGCAATCCAACGAAAAGTAGTGCCCTTCCATATATCTCGGTGTTGTAGCCAACGATAAGTAGTGCCCTTTTATATATCTCGGTCTAGTAGCCAACAAAAAGTAGTGCCCTTCCATTGTGTAGTATAGTTAGCAAAAAAAGTGGGTAAAAAAAATTTACAACAAATAATTCTTACAAAACGCAAGAAGATGTAATCTTTTATCGACTTGCATAGCTTTTCAGTTTTGGCACTTTTTTTAAGTGTCTGCTTTTTCATATTTTGTATCGTTGCTTCGGAGGCTTGTAAAAAAATAAAAAAAGATGGCGCGACCACACAAACCTTCACACAATGACTGCAGTCGGACATTTTGAATTCAGACTGCAAAAATATTGGATTTGAAGGAAATATTTAATTTAAATCAAAACACTTTCAAAGACTTTAAAACACAAAAAAATAAAAGTAACAGTTATTTGTTGAATATTTGTTTTTTCATCCCTTTTTGTGAACAATCTCCAAGAAAGGTATGAATCTATATATCCTCTCTTCAGCTTTGGATTAAATAGTAGGGTAGACCGGACTCTCAAGCCTTGGTTGTGCAACTTATCTAGGAGAAGAAAACCGTGAAATAACACCAGTCTTTCTCTGCTTATCCCAACATTGTTTCCAGGCTTTCTGGACTTATTGCCACTTGCAATACCGATTCAGAAGAGGTGCGGTTGGGATTGTGAATATGTAACCCTTGCTTCACTATAGAAATCCTGTTCAGGCACCCTTACAATGGGCATCGAGACTGAAAGAAGGCCCTTTTTATATGTTTATTAGAAAAAAATGTGGTTCGTTGGGTCACCCATTGAGCTTGGGTTAAATTGTTTGAATAAATAGTGAGTTTGCAAAGTCAGTTAAGTTTTTAAAAATAAAAAGACAAAATCCAAAATTTAGTTTCTCTCTCTCTCTCTCTTTCTCTCTCTCTCTCTCTCTCTCTCTCTCTCTCTCTCTCTCTCTTTCTCTCCCTCCAGCTATGCGTTTAAATAATATTGATACTTGTGATGATATTAACTATATCAATCTTCTGTTTTATAGTTACGTTTATTACCTTTGGCTATTAATAGGCAGACAGACAGATAGACAGACAAAGAAGGAGAGAGAGGAGGCTTAAAAGGACACAGTGAGAGAGGGTGAGAGTAATAGACAGAAACTTAGTAAGATATGGGTCAGTTGATGAGTAAATTGCAAATTTAAAAAACAATTGAAATAGATTTTTTCAAACATAACTCAATCCCAAAACCAAGAAATATTTGGTGCTTTCACAGATTAGGACCCACGCCAACTTTGACGCCGTTGTTAGGGTCAAAGTTAGCGTGGGTCATAATCTGTGAAAGTACCGAAAAATTTGCCATGTATTTTGTATGATTAAAATACATGGGAAAAAGGCCTTAGGGAAACGAACGTGGTTAGGGTTAGGGCTAGGGTTTTATTATAAGGATACATTATATACACACGCGTTTACCCCCCCCCCCCAAAAAAAATACAGGGGAGATAACTCCAGAAAATCGGATCGGCGCATGCGCTGCAAGGTATCGTGACGTCACCAAAGCAAAGCACGCGTTTTTTTTTGTTGTTGTTGGTGTTGTTGTTTTTCTCGTGTTGAGAGAAATGGGCGAACAACAAACGCGAATCAACCGGAGTCGTCAATCTGTCAAATAAAAATATGACTTGAAAACAACAAATGTCGAGGACACATATGGAGTTATAATCGTACGACGACGGCAACATGATGGACAGCAAGGAGTAAATTCAAAAGTCAACCATCGGAAAATTGATAAAAAAAAAAAAGAAAACGGACAGCTCTTATTTATTTTTTATTTTTACGATTTTTTTTCCGAAAAAAAAACAAAAAACGCGATATTTGAGGGGAAAAAAAGAAAAAACAAACAGAAATTCACCCATAAAAAAAATCATCAAAAGAAACAAAAAAAAACCCCAAAAACATGTCGACTGGATTTGTTTACATGTTTGATTATATTGAGTTGGAATGCAGCCGAGATTAGATTATTATTTGAAAACCAAAACAACGTTGAATTTTAGTGTTTAATTTCCATTTAACTTCTGTTGTTAATTAACGGACATTAAAACAACCAAAATGTTTATCTAATGTCTTAGTGTTTAATAACAAAATATCGTTACTACATTAATGTTATTTAATAACAAAACCTCGTATATTAAGTAAATAACGTATTTACTCGCACGACACTATCGTTTAAAACAATATCGTATATTATTGTTGTTTAACGATAACAAAATATCGTATATTATTGTTGTTTAACGATAACAAAATATCGTATATTATTGTTGTTTATCGATAACAAAATATCGTATATTATTGTTGTTTATCGATAACAAAATATCGTATATTATTGTTTACCGATAACAAAATATCGTATATTATTGTTGTTTACCGATAACAAAATATCGTATATTAATGTTGTTTACCGATAACAAAATATCGTATATTTTTGTTGTTTATCGATAACAAAATATCGTATATTATTGTTGTTTATCGATAACAAAATATCGTATATTATTGTTGTTTAACGATAATAAATTATCGTATATTATTGTTGTTTAACGATAACAAAATATCGTATATTATTGTTTTACGATAACAAAATATCGTATATAATTGTTTAACGATAACAAAATATCGTATATTATTGTTGTTTAACGATAACAAAATATCGTATATTATTGTTGTTTAACGATAACAAAATATCGTATATTAATGTTGTTTATCAATAACAAAATATCGTATATTATTATTTACCGATAACAAAATATCGCATATTTTAATTTAATAACACGATATCGTATATTATTATTTACCGATGACATAATATCATTTGCATATGAATAAATGGTACTTTTGCGTTTATGGGTTAAATAAGTACCCGTGTCTTTGATTTACATAAATTTAAATAAGTATTCATGTTACTGGTTTATGACAATCGGTTTTATTATTGACAATAAAAACAGCCATTATTATCGTATTTATTCAATATTCATCTCTACAACTATCGTATGTATTTGTTTTAGCAGTAACAGACGGCAAAGGTAAACATTAGTGATATAGGATTTAAAAATAAACTATTTGAGAACATAAAACTGGGATTTACTCAAACGGGATACAAACAAACAAACAAACAATATTGAACTAAAAAAAAAAGCAAAAAACTTTTTAATTAAAAAAGATATTTTTTTGAAAATGGGTGACGAAGAAAATGAATTGGATGGTAAACTCTTGCAATTATTTAGTTCGATGGGGACGACTGATAAGGAAGTTCTTATTGGAGAATTTATGAAACTACTTGGAGACCAACTCAATGCGTCCGAATGTGCTTTCTTTTTGGATATGAACAACTGGTAAGTATATATATATATATATATAATTTTTTTTTACTTAGTGAGATAGTGGGGAAAACCCCAGTAGAATGCTCGATTAATTGACAGATTAAAAATTAAAAGCGTAAATATTTATTTAATTAATACAGAAAAAAATATATAAATATAACTTTTACCCCTCTCCCCAAAAGAGGGGAAGATAACATTTTATCCTTTGCCCCCCCCCCCTACCACCACACACAGTGAGAAAATAAAAATGTCATTATTGACGTCAAGTTGTAAACATATTGGAAATAGCTTGAAACAGTAAAAAGAATTAATTTTTAAAAAATCTTATATTTTAAAGTGGGGGTTTACTTTACTATATAAATTTAATGTAAAATGATCACACACCTCTCGATCACATAGCGTAGGACAGAACGGGTAACCATTTTTTTTGTATTTCCAAAATGGACGCCATTTTGAATTATTACTTTTTTTTCAGAATGATTAGTATATTTCATATCTTTTATCCATACTTTTTTTTATCAGTAGACCTTAAGGAAAAAGCATGCCCACCTCCTTAACCCCAATACTAACCCTAAATCCGGGATGGCAATACGAAAAAATAAAATGTAAAATATACAATTCCGAAAAAATTTTTTTAAAAAAATGGCGCCATTTTGGAAATACAATAAATGGTTACTCGTTCTGTCCTACGCTATCTGATCACTCAGAAACTGATCGTTTTACGTTAAATTTATGTAGTAAAGTGAGGAGTTACTTTAAAGTTTAGTTGATAGTGATGGGGAGTAAAATTTTACGCTCCCCTGTCATATTATTTTTTAAAAAAATAAAATATAATTAAAACTGCCTAAGACTAATTCTCGAATAATTAACTACCTGGATAAATTGTTTTTTTAAAAACTTATTTTAAAGCTTTTTTTAGTTCGATACAGAACTTATGTCAACTCTGTTAAGTTAGAACGAGAAAAAAAAATGGCTGACATTACATAACACGTGGAGTCTCGATAATCGCTCAAAACTCGAAAATTAAACTGAATCACCACTACCAATTGTCGCTAGTCGTGCGAAAATGAATATTTTTATTACCAGTATTTTTGTGTAATTTTCGATTTTTGAGCGATCACACAAAAATACTGATAATAAAAATATTAATTTTCGCACGATTAGTGACAATTAGTAGCGGTTATTGTTTAATTTTCGAGTTTTGAGCGATTATCGAGACTCCGTGCTGTGTAATGTCAGCCATTTTTTTTTTCGTTCTAACTTATGAGTTGACACTAGTTCTGTATCGAACTAAAAAAACGCTTTAAAATAAGTTACAAAAAAAAAGGCATTTTTAACAACTAACAGAACGAAAAAGGGGTGAAAAAATTTAAAAAACAAATAGGCAACAAATAAATGTTACCAAAGGCCAAATAAGTTACTCTTCTACCTACCTGGATAAGTTTATTTGTGTTTTAACTTATTTTAAAGAGTTTTCTAACGTGACGTCTCGACACTACTTTTAAATCGAACTAAAAAAACTCTTCAAAATAAGTTAAAACACAAATAAACTTATCCAGGTAGATAGCAAAGTAACTTATTTTGTTTTTTGTAACATTTATTTGTTTTTTTCAACCCCCCTTTTTTTTGTTGACTCTTGTTAAAACTTGCCCCAAATATCCATAAGATTTTCAAAATTGTTTTATCTTACGCAATTAAATTTTTTATTTAAATAAATATTCGATTAATAGTAAATAATTAAAAAAATAATTCAATGTTACGCTGACGCGAGAAATATAAACACACGTGAAGTTGTCTCACATATTTATTAATAAGGAGAGACAAGTTATTTTGAATTAATTCGCAACTTAATTTTTTGTTAACGACTGCGAAAGTAGACTTTGTTTAACGAATCTGGGTGTATTTGGATCAGAAACCAGTTTCCATTTTAATTTTTACTTATATGAAGAGATTAAATTTTACGAGCATCGCCATGTTGTTTATGTCAAAATATGGAAGCACAGAAGTCATACTTAATTATGATGTTTGACGCTTAATTGCACAAAGTAACAGGAATAAGTTTCATAAATCACAAAAAATATTTTTTAAAAAAATAGTGGACATTTTAGGCTGCCGTAGTTTAAAACATGGCGAGACTTGTAAATCTTTAAGATAACGAAAAGAACTACTTGTTTAATGGCTAGAAATTTTGAAGAGTTTTTAATTGTCGGAATAAACACCCACGCCACAAACTGTATCATTTAAGAAAAAAATAAGACTTTTTTTCATGGCAAAGTGGGCGGAAAGCATAATAACTTAATAAAAATATAATAATACTAATAATAATTACTAAAATATAAATATTTTGTTCAACACGCGAGGTAATAGTTAGAAAACTGGTGACCATTTTAATCTACGACTACGGATGCACAGAAGTGATATGGAGTCAATATCGAATTTAATAAGCAAACCGCTATTTCGTAAAAACGCAAAACTCGAGATGATATTTATTTTAAATAATAATAAAATGAATGATACAGAAATCATTATTTAAAAAATAAAATATATAAAGCTAAAAAAAATCTGTGATTAATTAATAATATTGAAATGTAACCTTTGACCTTAAAAATGGCTTCCCTGATAGGTGCTGCTAGTGTTACACGCAACAGAATATAAACCAAGTGGTTTCTACAAATATGGCCATTTGTATTGTAATTCTATAAACACGCAAGGAATTCGATGCGTAGATCGAATTACAAGCGAAAAAATAAATTAAAATAATCAGGAATAATAAATGATAAAAGGACAGAGACTCCGTTTTGTGGTAAGACTGAAAATAAATAGTTAGTAGAATTGAATTTATAAATAGGCCAACTAGGTTGTGCCACATGTAAGTAAAAACTAAGTCAGCAACTTGCCTCCCCACGAGGGCAGAGTTAGCAACAAGGTCGATTTTTAATGTGGAGAAAATCCTGCTCCCACCAAAATGGACACTCAATTGCAACAAAAATTTAAATTGGCTCAGTCTGGAAGGACATTAAAAGATAAAGTAACCCTAACAGATACTATTTTGCTTTTAGCCAGAAGGCAATGTGTAGAATGTTTAAGATGTTAACAAGACCTCATGTCTTTTCTATGATGCACGGTAAAAATGGCACAAGTGAATAAATAGAAAAAATGGCACAAAGTAAAAACAATTGGGTAAAAGTAAAGATTGACGGTGTAAATAGAATGCGATAAAATAAATTGTGTATAGGTGATAAAAACGTTTGATGTTTTTTTTTTATTTTTATTAATATTAAATGAGAAACCATTTCGAGTTAAAATTTATTACGCATATAATCTGAAGCAAAACATGCTTTAAATGTGCTAGAAAAAGCGAGATTTTAACAAAATGGAGTCTTACGGGACCGGAAGTGTTCTTGTATTGCTCATGGAGCCATGTTTATTTTTGTATCGCTCAAGACGAAAAAAATGTTAAAACGTCCTTTTTCCTTTATTACTACGTAATACTACATTGATTTTAACTCTAGAACGTTTTTAATGTCATAATTTCTATCGCCGGTTAAAACGTAGTTTCGAGTCGAGAATATAATGCGATAAAAAATTGTGTATAGGCGATAAATATATATATATATTTTCCTTCCCACAGCAGAAAGATGTGATACAAGGTCGGAGGGTAGGATTGAGAAGCCAGCACTCGAGAAGTTGAGCACTCTGGCCTACAAAAATAGCCTGAACAGCCCCGTCGAAATTCCCCGGTAGGAACGCCTAAGGCGATTAGCAATAAACTAACTCCTTATCAAAAGGTGAGAAGGTAAAGCCTGGGAGGGTGGACCTCCTAAAACTGCACAGGACAGAACGGCGGAATCAAGGCCCGAAGGCCAAGACGATACCGATCTATAGGGTGTAGTATCCATTGGAACAGATACTACACTTTGATCCCAGCCTGAAGGCCAATTTATTTAGACAAAAGTAAACAAAAATTTACAAACAAATATTTTAAAAGAAAAACAATGCACATAAAATTTCTTACATTGTCTTAGGCATGAAGCCCGAATCGTTATGGGTGGGGGGTCATTGGATATAAGATTTGTCATACATTGACTTTACCCTACGCCAGACACTCTCACCAAAATACCTCATTCTCTCTGTGGGTTGGACCTACTTAGATGATCCCCAATTTGTGTAAAATATTTTATTTGTAAAATTCATCGTGGGGGAGTGGGACAATATTTACAAAAGTTCTATACAAGGTTAGTAGTGCCCTCCCAACCCTCTGCTAAGTGATAGACTGCCCACTGTTTTCCGAGTGATCTGAAAACAAGCAGGTCGGTCTCTAATTGGGGGTGGGAATTAAGGAGGGGGAATAAAAAATAAAATGGGTTTGGATGGGATGTGGGAATGGATGGTGGTGTCCGCCAAGATATAGGGTGACATAGGGCAAAAACAAAGTGTGGGGAGTGGGCATCTTTGGAGGCTCTCTAGTACCAAAAACAAAAAACAGGGTCAGAATGCATTCACTCTACTAGCTAAGGGTCTTTGTTAAAGAAAGATTGAGGGGTGGGTTCTGTAGGATGGCATGTGCCATGCCTAAGCAGGGAACATGTGCTCATACCTGGCGCCTCGATGGATGCACAAGCTAATGTCGTGCACTCACCTCCTATCGAACGCCATGCGATGTAATCTCCTCTGATATTCACTCTGAGCTGGTGCTTAAAGTAGACGACTAGATCCAACTCCATGGACCTCGTCAAGACGTGAAACCCACGTCACCATTCTCGCTACGGCTAGGATGGCTAGAAAAACCATTCTTTTCTCCCTAGGCCACGGCGGGGGCCACATTGTGGACGACCAATACTACATTCAGGACCATCGTCAACATACTCCCAGAGTCGCTGAAGTTTGCTGCAAGCGAAAAAGGTGTGCTCGGCCGTTTCTCTTTCGCGGACGTCGCAATGCTGGCAGTAAGGATCCGTCCTCACTCCGTCTCTGGTGAGCTTGTTGTAAAAGAGCAGCGCGTCCCAGACAAGTCGCCAGATCAGAGAGTACTCAGAGTTGTTGAGGTAACTTTGACTTGGCGCCCAACTCCACTGAGAGTGGATTTCCTCCTCCGACCATCCCAGCCGCTCCCCAAGCGGATCCCTCCACTAACTCCCGATACAGTTTTTTCCTCTGCTGCGTAAGAGCTCTGGACCCCGGCAACACCTTAAGCGCGGCTCGGCATTCGGTGAGGAATTTGGGTTCCCCCTTCGGTCTACGGCAGGATTCGACCTCGGGGGCGGGTATGAGGTTGTGAAAGGCCTTCTCAACCACAGGGACCCAAGGAACATCCTCTGTCAAAGAGCGACTCAGAAAAGCCAATCTTTCGGCATGTCTATGACTTGTCAGATCAGGCATTCCAAGGCCCCCCCCTCCCGCTCGGACGTTGAGTACAGACCTGTCTGCAGACATATGGCTTCCCTCTTTTCCAAAAGGCGATCCGCAGGCAGGGGTAGTACAGCCAGTTGGTAAAGGATGAGAGGAAAGACGTAAGTGGCGCACGCCTCGACTCTGCCCTTTAAGGAAAGTTTCCTTCGAATCCAAATCGCGACCAACGATTCGACCTTTGACTGTACCTCCGACCAATTCTTATCCAGCTGGAGGCCTGGTCCGAACCAGATGCCAAGGATCTGAACTGGGCCATCCGACCAGCTGAAAATACCTGGTAGTGCGGCTTCACCACTCCAGGCACCCA
This sequence comes from Sepiola atlantica, assembly GCA_963556195.1. Classification (NCBI taxonomy): domain Eukaryota; kingdom Metazoa; phylum Mollusca; class Cephalopoda; order Sepiida; family Sepiolidae; genus Sepiola; species Sepiola atlantica. The sequence continues at coordinate 129,886,327 of OY744518.1, forward strand.
ACCGCAGGCTGGCCCCTGTAACTTTTTCGTACTGAGCGAGCGCCTTAACCACCATTCTCACGTCAGTGCGGCTCGACACGAAAATGGTGACATCATCGGCGAACGCGGAATCCTTGGCACACCCTCTGCCAGGTATAGCGATCCCGCTCAGTACTGATCTCGTTGCCCTGTCCCTTAATTTGCGGAGGAAGAGCTCCAACATCAGGACATAAAGCAGGAGCAACAGCGGACATCCCTGACGCACCGACCGAGAGACCACAAACAACTCTGAAAGCTTACCGTTTACCTGCACCACCACAGTCTGCAGACGATACAGAATGGAGATCCACTTACGGAAGTCCGGATTAAAACCGGCGGCCTCCAGAACAGATTCCAGGAAACGATGGTCGACCCTATCGAAAGCCTTGGACTGATCCAAATTGATCAGCGTGGCCTCCGTGTCGTCTTCTACACCCTCTATGATCATGCGAATCAGATACAGACTGTTTTGAATCGATCTCCTCATCACAGCAAAGTTCTGATCCGGTTCGACCAAGTCGGCGACAACAGTCTGCAAGCGGTTCGCAAGAACTCTTGCCAAAATCTTTAACTCTGTGTTTTGCAGAGTTATAGGCCTATAGTCATCAAAATCCTCCCCACCATGCCGATCCTTCTTCTTCAGCAATGTGATCATTCCCTTGGTAACCTGTCCAGGGATGGAGCTCTGAGCAAACCAATGGTTCAACACATCCTTCAGAAGAGGAACCAATATGGGCGACATCTCAAGTAGAATTCGTAGGGCAGATCATCGAGTCACGGAGATTTGTTCCGGCCGACCTGCTTCAATGCAGTAATGATCTCACGCTCCGTAACCATGCCATCACAGCCAGCTGCTTGGGCCGCCTCTAGGCGGGGGCGAATCAGCTAAATAGTTGTCAAACTCCTCGACGCAGCGTCTGGGTAGTCGGGTGAAGCGCTCCTCCAAATGCTCCCGAAATCCCCTGCAGATCTCACGAGACGACGCGAGAGTATCTCCTTCCAGGTTTTTGACTTTCCGAATATAGCTATCCAAACCACGACGTAAGGCAGCCTTATGCTGAACAGCGTCAACGTTGACAGCTTCGTTCGAGACTCTCTTTTACCTTACTCTAACTACCTGACCTCCATACTGCTCGCTAGCCAAACGGTTGAGGTCCCCCTTAGTTAGTGCTGCAGTTAGGGAATCCCCCCCCCCCCAGCCACCGCCCGGGTCAGCTTTTTCTCTAAATGCTTGTCTGCCTTTGCCTTATCTCAGGCGAGACGTTGGGCATACTTAACAGCAAAGCGTCTAACTTTAGCGTTAGTCTTCACCCAGTACCTGCTCTCGATTACCGCCCCCACTAGAGACCGTTGGTAAAGCAGGATTACCTTTTCCCGCAAGTCTTGTATCTCCAGTAGGGAGGTATTCAACTTCTAGTATCCATCTAATCTTGGCTTAGTGCTTAAATTCAAACTGGCCATAACTAATTTATCGTCCGAATGACTTAACCACTTGGACGTGGGACAAGATAGAAAATCTACGTCGCCTCTTCTAACTAGCATCCGATCCAAGTAAGTACTCGAATGGAAAGGCAAATTATTAGACCACGTCCACATCTCCCGCTCCGGGTGATCGGCAAGGAATCTGTCGACAAGATCGCACAAAGCCATCAAGTCAGGCAGGCTGTTTTCACACCCGCCCGACTCGCTACTCCCCCCGACCTTGTCTATCTTGGAGTCGAGGATGGCATTCCAATCCCCCATTAATACTACCTGCTTCGGACCCTCGAGGAACCCTTCCAACTGCAAAAAAAGGAAACCCTCTTCTCGGGTGTGTTGGGTGCATAAAACGCAATGATTCGGAACTTGCTGTTATCAACGGCAACATTGAGCACGACCAAACTACCTTCTACACCGGCATGCACAACGCTAACCGTCGCAGACAGGGCGCGTCTCACTAGCACAGAGACGTCATGACTGGATATTGCCATATGCTGAGAAGACGTCAAACTCGCCAGCCAGTACATGACAATTCCCATGGGAATCGAAGTGTGTCTCCTGTAGTGCAGCTAGATCTACCTTAAGGGCCACCAGATCCCTCAGCACACGAGCAGCTCTGCTTCGGAATCTCATACCCCTCACATTCCATGTAGCCAGGTTCAAAGACATGATCACTGCTTATTCAGTGTCACACACGGGACTGAAGTCCTCAAGAGTCCGGACACCTGAGGAGTGATTGAAGTTGCTGGTTAGCAGTTTGGGCGTAAGCCGCCCGTCTCGCACAATTCCTTCGACGTCCATAGGGAATGTTAGTTTTAAAGCCCTGTAACAGGAGGGGTGAACATAAACTAGGACCCTCCCCTCGCAGTTCTTCGAGATTGCAGTCAAAGATGGGTGATCAACCTTGATGATGCTGAGTCCTTCAAATGCCCCCTCTGCAGCCTCGACCATTATCCAAAGGCTCTTGGTACAGCCGCACTTTTGGGGTCTGAGAAATGTCACGAACTTGGGGACATTTGGGAAGTTTTGTGGGTCGGTAACTGTCAACCCTCTTACCTGTTTGAAACCCTGTATGGGTTTCAATTTTTTCTGTTGTACCAGTGTGAGGTCGACCATCGCATGTAATGGGTCAGCCTCACAAATCCGGGCCCCAGGCAAGAAAGGCAGTTTCTTTGTCCAGGGGGTGGTGCAGGGTTAGGAGAGTCTTGTTTCAGTTTTGTGGAGCGGGCCAAGGGGACGTCACCACGGGGAGGGATGGCTCGTTGGACTGGAGTGGAGGGGGTTGTGGATTGGGATTGAGAGGGCTGTGTTGGGTGTGTAGTGTTCAAGTCTTGGGGTTGAAAAGGCTGTGCAGGGTGAGAAATGTTATTTTTTTAATTTACTTGGGGGAGGGGTTGGGGCTCTTTTTGTCGGTTGAGTTTCTTTGATTTTGTCTTTGTTGCTGTTGGAGCTTTGCTCACCCTCAGACTTGGATGAGAGCGTAGGCTGCTTCTTTTTCGCAGCAGTCACTTTGGTGGATGTTTCCATTTTAGTGTACGATTGCTGTTGCTGCTCTTTGGGTGGCTGCCGTGGGGTTTCTTCCCCTGTAGCAATACTCTTGGTCTCGAGGTAGGGACGATATTTTTGGGTCCCTTACCCTTCCGGACGACTGTGCTCCAGCCCTCTTCTTTGTCCTCTGTAGGAGCTGTTGTTGCCACTGATGCTGGTGCCACTGTCGCTGGTGTTGTTGTGGCCGGGGTTTTCTTTGGGGCTGGGACATTCGCCGGGTTTCTCAGAGGACAATCTTTGGCCATGTGGCCCTTCTTCGTGCAGTGCCAACAGTGTGGTCTCCTGCCTTCTACAATCATCGACAGCGTCCAATTTTCGCACTTGAGTCTAGCCGGGATGTTGTCAAAGCCGGGATGGTCCAATCGCATCTTGAGGTGGTAATCCCCCGTCAGAATGTTATGGGGAGCGCGGACTGGAACCACCTCATCGACATCGCCATACTGGCTCATAACTGCTCCCAGTTGTTTTGCGTCCAAGTAGCACGGGACACCTAGGATGGAGACAGTTGTTCGTCTCTTGGCTAGATATCCAGTTTTGAACTTCAAGTGTCTCACACATGTCGGCCAGCTTTTCGGCTTTCTGCTGGTTTGGGAGCAGGATATCATACATGGCGTAGCTCTGCCTAGCCAGGTACGATGCTGGGATTTGGAGCTCCCCCAGCATTTTAAGCATTGTGTCTCCGGAGACTCTGGTCAGACCTTTTGTTCTTAAATCTGTGGTCACCAGGGACACTATTCTTTTTGAGAGCTCTTCCACAGTACCCGGGAGCACTTTTATTTTGTTGCCCTCGGTGTACTGTTGGTATTTCTCCTGGAAGAGTTTTCGGTATTCCTCCGGCGACAACTGGGCCTGGGGTCCCCAAGCGGTACCCCTCTCCTTAACTGCTGCTGCCGTTGTCATTTTGGCTGTTGTTTTAGCCGGGGTATTTGTGCTTTTGGACGCTGTCTGTGCGGGACTGCTGGCAGAGGGGAGTTGTGGCCAATGGTCCAAAGTTTTCGGCGGACCGCTTGTGAGCCTCCTCTTCTGTGGCGGGGGCGGGAGGGGGGTGTCTGAGGGGAGTCGTTTTAGATTGTCCCCCCTCCGCCGTACTGTCACTGCTGCTGGAGCCCAAGTCGGAAAAATCGGTTGGATCCCATCCGAATGTTATCCTTGCAGAATCTGGACGGTATGCCCCTTGAGTTGGTTTGTCTCCCCTTTTTTGAGGGGAGCAGTTCTCTAGGGGGGCATCCCCTGGTAGAGTTGTGGTCTTTCCCAGACGGTAAGCCACATTGGGGTCAATTTGGGTTTTGCTCCCTCATTTAGAGAGACACCCTTTGGGGAAGCAACCCCTTTTTGTTTTGTATTCCCACAAGGGGAGTACTTTTTAGGGGTAGCAGCCTCTGGCGCGGTCATATCTGGGTGGTACACCTCGTGAGTGTATTTTTTGGGTTTTGCTCCCTCATTGGGGGAGTCACCTTCCGGGGGAACAGCTTCTTCGTCGTAATTGGAGTGTTCTCTTCTTCCATGTCTCCGCCAGTGGAAATAATAATAAAAGAAAGTGAGTTTGACCCCCCTTGTCGCTCGAGGCTTACGGGAAGGTCAGTGTTGCATCTCAACCTGAAGGGAGAAGGAAAAGATAGAAAAAGTGGGTCAGACGGTGCCGCTGACAACAAAACAGGGGAGTTGTTACTGCATTCCCAACCCCAGAGAGTAGGGCGAGGAATCAGTAACTGAGAAATAACCTTCGACTAAAACTCAAAATGTAAGAGAACAGATACTACACTTTGATCTTAGCCAAAAGGCCAAAGGCCAAGAACATGTTTCTATTTATCTTCCTCCCACAGTGGTAAGATGTGACACAAGGTCGGAAAGTGGGATTTGAAAAGCCAGCGCCCGAGAAGGTGAGCACTCTGGCCTACAAAAAATGCCTGGGCAGCCCCGTCGGCATTCCCCGGTAGGGGCGCCTCAGGCAGTAGGCAATAAACTTACTCCTCCCCAAAGAGGTGAGGCAAAGCCTGGGAGGGTGGACCTCCTAGAACTGCACAGGACAAACCCACAGACTGGCGTCATCAAGCCCCGAAGGCCAAGACGGTACTGGTCTATGGGGGGTAGTATCCATCGGAACAGATATTACACTTTGATCTCAGATGAGTAAATGAGGAAACATTTATAGTTAAAATCTAATTAGTTGTACGCATGTAAGCTTAAGAAGAACATGCTTGAAATGTGTAAATAATCGCTCGTAGGAAAAAATGGAGTCTTCATAGAACGGGAAGTAAAGAAGTAATGGTCAATGAAGTCTCCGTTTTTTTTCTCCTCTAGTTTTAAATAGGGGCTACCCACGGCTATCGTAAAATATTACGATGGCCGTGGGCTACTCCCCCCCCCCCCATATATTAAAATAATTATTTACTCGGTACTTTCACAGATTATGACTGACGCTAACTTTGATTCTAAACCCAACCCTAACGACTGGGTCAAAGTTAGCGTGGGTCCTAATCTGTGAATGCACCATTTACTCTTTTGTTTTCAAACAAGTAAAATAGTCTTTTCTTTAAATTTAGGCATGCTAGGTCGTGGCCGTCGTAAAGTAAACTATGGCGCCCACGGCTAGGTCTTCTCACCTCTAGTTTAATTTTTTTTTTTTAATAAAATAAATATTTTTAAAAATTCTGTTTTCAATCAAATAAAATCGATTTTTATAAGGTTTTTTTTTTGGGGGGGGGGGCTCATCTCTATAGTTTTAAATAGAGGTTAAGCTCCCCCCCCCCCACACACACACATTTTAAAATAAGTATTTATGTTCAGAAAATTAACATCTATGCTGATGATACCACTCTATTCTGGTGTTGCTTCTCGCCCATCTCCTTCGGATCAGTCGAAATATGCAGCTGATCTAGAAGTTGACCTGGATTCAGTTGTGGATTGGGGTACGAAATGACTTGTTTTATTTAATCCAGTTAAGACTCAGCTCGTGTCTTTCAATCATAGGCGTGTCCCTTTTCTTCCTGGAATTCTCATGGATGGCTTTGCTCTTGAGAAGTTGACTTTGAAACTTCTTGATCTCTTTTATCAAATCTTTCTTGGAGTTCATACATTAGATCCATTGGTATTTCTGCTTTTCGTAAGGTCGGTTCTCTCTATCGCTCCAAACACTTTCTCACACCTGAGGCTATTCTCTATCTCTACAAATCTACAATCAGACCATGTATGGAGTACTGTTGTCATATTTGGGCTGGTGAATCTCTGTCTCATTTGAGGGTTCTTGATAAGGTGCGAGAAACGTATCTGTAATTTGATTGGTCCTACCCTTCCTTTTTCTCTACATCCCCTCTCCCACAGACGTGATGTTGCTAGTCTCAGTTTTTTCTATAAATATTATTATGGCATGTGTTCTTCAGAATTGTGTGATCTATTCCCTGCTTCTTTTGTTCCAGCTCGTTTGACTCGTTGGTCTAGTGGTCTCCATCAATTCGCTGTTTTGGTACCTCATTTTAATACAGCTTCCTAGTCAAGTAGCTTATTTCCAAGAATCACAGGCTTGTGGAACTCTCTTTCTGCTGACTGTTTTCCTCCTACCTATAATCTTGTTTGTTTTCTTTTCAAGACTAAGGCCAATAGGCATCTCCTGTCTTTGTGATAACCATATTTATTCTTGTTAGTTCCTTACATCAAGTGGCTTTATGCCTTGTCTGGAGCGATTTCCATTTCAAAAAAAAATTCAATAAAAGCACAGAATAGATTACAATTTTAATAGTAAAAAAAAAAAAAAAAAAGCTACAACAAATTACTTATACCAAACGCAGTAGAAAAAGTCTGATTTTGTTTCAACATAATTTCTGAGAGCCGCTGCCAGCTGCGGTTTGTTCGCTTGACGTAAGATGCTCTTTCCTTCGAGCAAAGACATCGGATAGAGACAGAGTTCATAGGACATGAGATCATCCAGCCTTAGATCACCCATCTGTGAGACCACGAGAAACCTTTGGAATAAAAGTATTGGGTCAATGCTACGATCTGCAGAAACTTTGACGTTCTTGCTCGATGCTAAAGTCTTAACCTTCAAACTCCGTTTGTGAGAATAGCAGAAACCTGATTGTCCATCCATCTTCTGTACAATGTCTTTTCCGATTTGAAAAAGTTATGAACATTGACATCCTCGTTGGCAGTAATCCCTGTGATAATATTGCGTAACGATTCATCGCCTGAAAACGTTTTACAGCTGTCTAGTTGCTCTGCAACTTTCCCCCACAAAAAAATTAACTTATTTATTTATTTACTCAAACAAGATTTTAAGTAAAAATAAATTCTTTGGAAGTAATTAGTGACCTAAAACTAGTAAATTACCCTCCAATTTTTTTTTCTTTTAATTGTATTTTATGCACCGAAGCAGGGGTGGCCACTTCGCTGTTATACCTTCATTGTAAAATGAGCACTGATTTTATAGCCGGTTTCACTGAAACCAGTGATACTGGCTATGAAGTCATTTCTTCATTGTAAAATGAAGACTAATAAGAAAGTACCTCCCCCTCCCCCTGTACACAAAAATAATTTTTAATTTTTCGATAGTTGGGTTCTAAATGTGCTCATTGGACGATGATTTGCTGTTTATTTTTGTAAATGATTTCTTTTTTAAATCGCCTCAAAACGAGACGACTTCTATTCCGAAGTTTCGTCCAAACTTCTGTAAATCTCTTAAAACTAAAAATAATTTTTAAAAATTTATTTTTTAACGTAGTTCACCCTAAACAAGGCAGGCCGCCACTGTAGACGTAAGGGGCTACTGAGAAAAAAGAAATGGAGAGAAAGTTGGGGGGGGGGTCAGCCTAAATTGGGATCTGCACAGCGAGATGTCTGTTTACATTAGTTTTAAATTTCTGCATGTCAGTACTGTCGGGGAAACAGGGGGCAGGGAGGGAGTTCCAGAGGCCAGCAGCACGAGGAAAGAAACTATTTGAGTAGAAGGCTCTTCAGCATCTGGGGACCTCCACAGTGAATGAATGGGATTTAGTTGATTGTCGAGTTGGTCTAGTGAATTTACGTCGAGGGGGCACCAGAGTAGCGAATTCATCGGAGCATAATAATAATTACACTCTCTTTTGTAACACAACTCTGCCATGATTCTTGCTTTAAAATGCTTTGCTTCATTAGTGTTTGAAACAATTTTTTGTTTTGTAATAAGGACTTCTTGACACACGCTAACAAAAAATTGTCGTGTTAACAATTATAATACTAGCATGCTCGTACCTATAAAAAAAAAGATGGCGAAATACTTTCTTCATCACTTCCCAACAATAGTTGTAATTTTGTTACATATTATCATCATCACATTCGGTTTAACGTCTGTTTTACATGCTGGCATATGTTGGACGGCTTTAAGAAATTGACTTCCAGACTTACCTATCTCTGCCAGGTCTTTATTTATCCCTCTTTCCCTCAGGTCCATTTTTATCACTTCCTCCCATGTTTTTTTTTTTTTGCCTTCTCCTGTGAAATGAACCTGCTGCCGCAACTGTTCTACATCTACTAACCCAAGAACTCTCATCCATTCTTTCAAAGTGGCCATACCATCGTAGTCTCCTGTTCTGCACACATCTCTATATACTATCCAGATTTAAACTTCCTTTTAGGTCATCAGAACTCAGAGGTGGCTGAAAATGTACCTAATTGGACAAAAAAAAAGTGTGATATATTGGAAATATTCGGTTATCCTATAAGTTAAATTTCAAAGCATTAAAATCCTTTGAAATTCAATGAAAATTAATTAAAATTTTACTGTTTAAACACTCTTAAAAGATAATAGTATCCAAGAAGCATTTAATGCACATAATGTTTTATGAGTTTAAAGCTGTAACTCTGAAGCGATTTGGATTCTTCACTCAGCTTATAGAGAAGAATGTCTTAATGAAAGAATTTGCAGAAGATGGTTTACAAAATTCAGAAATGGAAATTTTACTCTTGAAGATGAAAACCGATCCATTGAGTTTGATGAAATACATCTTGTAACATCACTTAAAGAAAACCCCGACTTCTAATTCAAGAATAAATGCTTGTTTGTTATTAAATTATAATGTCTGCTTTTTTTTTCATAAAATTTTTTGTTGATAATGACAAAACAAGTGCAAGATAGCCTTATAAAAATAAAGATTTTACTTTATTCACTGTATTTGTATCCATATGAAGTAAAGTTATTTTGTATATATTAATAACGACTTTGTCACCAGACGTCTTCAAGTTAAGGCTTATTAATAATGAGGGCAAAGAAGAAGTTAACTTCACAGACTAGTATGGGCTGGTTTGTGTATCACACACTTCAGCTACAGTTACCTTTTCTTAAACTCATAAAGCATTGTGTCACTACTAGTGATAGGACGATTCCAATACAATTACTGATTCTGTCCTAAATTCCTGATTCTGATACAATTTCCGATTCTTTTAAAAATATTTAGCTGTAGAGCTGTTATTTTTTTTTTTTAATTTTCGGATTACTGTAAAACATATATAATACATGCATATATTTTCGCAAACGTAAAAATACACTTGGGGGAAAGGGAGTCTATAGATTTTAGTTTTACTGGTAGTTTAAAATCAGTAAATAGTACCAGCAATTGAAAATTAAGCTTTAAACAAAAACAAAAACAAAAAAAAAAAAAAAAAATTTAAAGAATCGTGTTTGGCATCGGAAAATAGGCACAAATTTTTCCGATACTGATTCCGATATCCCAAAAAGTTCCAATTTCGATTAATCGCCCCAACACTAGTCACTACCCCCCCCCCCCCCCGAGCTTTGAATACTGTTTTTGTTTTTTTTCCTTTTTTTTTTTTCTTTAAATTTGAGTAAGTAAAGAGGTGGAAAATAATTTTCTTCCCTCCCTGCCAAATTGAGTTTAACCAGTTTCGATTCTTTGATGGAGACTGCTGCCTCTCTCCACATGTCCTTCTTCTTCTTCTTCTTCTTCTTCTTCTTCTTCTTCTTCTTCTTCTTCTTTCGTGTGAATCAAATGATTCTGGTGTTGGCATTAGTTTCCCCAATATTTTTCTAGTTAGAAATCTTTCTGGAAAGACACCGGGTACTTAAGGGAAGGATCCCAAGAAGGTTGCCAACATCCCTAAGTGAAAGTGGTACTGTGGAACCGACTGGATTCGAACTTGGAACACCCAGGTCTTCAGTCCGTGTCGATATCCACTTAACCACCGTCACCTCTCTCCACATCTCCTCAACATTGGTGACTGGAGATAGCGTGATTCTTCCAACAATGTCACATTCTTTCTCCTTCCATCTTCACCACTTTACACGTGCTGGGCCATTTCGAACTAGACGATGCTGTCTCGGCGACTCGAGGTTCAAGGTGCAAATCACTGGGCGATGTTGTGGCGCCATCGTTTCGTGTGTATTACTTTGGTATCGATGACGACTCATCGATTGTGTTGATTTAATTTATTTCAATAAACCGATTTAATTTTAACGTATCCTCTGAAGCGTGTGTACGTGCAAGCCATGTGCAAAGATTGATAAATAATCCTTTTACGTATCTTTGAATTTATTTTCTTACTAATTCTCTGGATTTTTCTTTGGGTTATGGTTACAACAACAATAAAAAAATTTTTTTAAAACCCTCCAAAAACCGATTTAATAATCTAAACCAATTATTATTTACAAGGTCCAAAAAAGAGTCGCCAACTTGATAGGTCCTTCACTATCCACCAAGCTTCAGCCCCTATCCCACCACCGCAATGTTGCTTCCTTGTGCCTGTTTTACAAGTACTTCGATGGACTTTGCTCTGATGAACTTGCTGCTCTGGTGCCCCCACGACGCAAATTCACTAGACTAACCCGACAATCTGCTAAATCCCATCCATTTACTGTGGAGGTCCCCAAATGCCGAAGAGCTTTCTACTCCAAAAGCTTCTTTCCTCGTGCTGCTGGACTCTGGAACTCCCTCCCTGCTCCATGTTTTCCTGGCGGTACTGACATGCAGAAATTTAAAACTAATGTAAACAGACATCTCGCTGCACAGCTCCCGATTTAGGTTGATTTCCCCCCTCCCCTAAAAAGAACCAAAAAAACTCATACCCTTTTTCTCAGTAACCCCTTACGTCTACAGTGACGGTCTGCCTTGTTTGGGGTGAACTATGTTAAAAAAAAATGTTTTTAAATTTAAATTAAAAATAATGGTTGGTGTTGATCAGATTTACAAAAAAAGTTTGAATTATCTCCCATTTCAACCCACTCTTCTAAATTAAAGATTACAATTTCATCTGTACACAATAATATAGAAGCACCAAATTTTATTGCCCATGAATCAAAACTGAACAATGTTTGCCAGATAAATCAACAATTTCTCTCTTTTTGTCTCCTTGTTAACTGATCAAAGTCTTTATTTAATCTTTTGTTTATTGTTTTAACTTTTGCTGATTGTCTTTAAAACTCGTTATTCAAAAGAAGCACATACCGTGCAAGTTTCTTTCTTTGTGGCTGGCTACCAAAACTTAACTAAACTAGTTTCGTTTTATTCCGTTTGTGTCCATTTTAGCTTTAAAGATCAAAGTGTGAGTTAACCTTTTGTCAACAAAGACATTTTAAAGTTTACTTTATGTCCTGATTTTCTATGTCGTTTATTTTTTTATTGTTTTTTTTCTTCTGTGTGTGAGTTATTTCTGTCTTTCTATCTAGAAGGTATTTAAAAACAGAATTATGCTGCAGTTTAGCTAACTATTAAAAAAAACATAAAATAGAAACAAATGAAATCTCTATAAAATTATCCGATAGTGATTCGGTAGCAAAAGAATGATTTGGTGGTTGTTCCTATTTACTTGCCTCCCCACGAGGGCAGAGTTAGATACAAGGTCGGTTTTTAATGTGAGGAAAATCCAGCTGTCCAAAAAAAGGAGCACTCTGGAGTGAAACAAAAATTTGAATTGCCTCGGTCTAGAAGGATTTCTCCTTCACTAATTGAGGACAGAAAATATGAAGTGTAGTAGGAGCAATCCTAGCCAAAAGGGCAAAGTTGGAAAGTTGGAAAGATGCTGAAATAAAGTGTAGAGAAGAAGGCACTTTACACAGTGATAAATGATAATCCGTGTATTAAATTATGATACAAGAAATGTCTTTACAAAACTAAGTGTGTTTGCAGCTTATCTTAACTTTTTGTTTTTGCTGGAGATGGGGCAGCCTACCGGATGCCAGACATTCACCAGCTATTTCAGAGAATCCAACCAAGAGATCTTTTTAAGATTCTAACCGTCCCTTTAAGTGTAATTGTTTATATCTCTCTTATACTTGTTTCACCAGGTATATGTGGGGAACATGAAGGAGGCTTACCTGCGAAACGTCCTCATGTTTGTCTGTCCTGTGCGCTGCGGATGAAAGAAAAGAATTCAACATGGTGTCCATAAACCTTTATTGCGTACGGTTCACGCAGAGTCTCGCGAAGTCACGTTGCACGCATGCAAATTAGGTGTGCCTCAGTATAATAAAAGCGGGTCTCTTACGGTCTTAGTGGATTCGGTGCAAAGTAAGTGCACGTGTGACGAACGGTGAGATCTGCTTTGGAAGTTGACAGTGATTTGCGTTTCTTTGGACCTTCGTTATTACTACAGTATATTCTCCAGGTACTTTTTGAAATTCTTTTTCATGCGTTCAGTTGCTCCTATGATTACTGGAATGATGGACATCTTCCGAAGATTCCAGTTTCTTTTCATGTTGTACATAATACCTTTATCTTCTCCCTGTTAGCTTTGTTTAAGCCAGCATCATTAGGGACACTGACTTCAACTAGGGTTGCTACTTTCTCCCTTTTGTTCCATATTACTATGTCAGGTTTAACAACTCGGTTTTCTAGATACATAGCTGGATCAAGTACAACCATTTAACTACCTTGGGTCGGTGATAACATCAGACGGAAGGTGTAGGGCAGACGTAAACTCTAGACTTGCCCAGTCAAAGAGTGCGTTTATGAAGCTGTCTTCTGTTCTTCACTCCTGTACCATCTCGCTGGAGACCAGATTGAGGATACTTTGAGCGTACGTTTGGTCCATTCTACTTTATGGATGCGAGACTTGGACTATATGTCCTAAATTATAAGCTAAACTTTTTTCCGTGGAGTTAGGGTTTATTCGCCGGATGCTGAATATCAACTGGAAGCAGCATGTAACCAATGAGGAGGTGTGGAGGCGATCTGGATACAAACCTGGGAAATTAATGCAGACTTTCATGAAAAGACAAATGACTTTTATCGGCCATATATATATATATATATATATATATATATATATATATATATATATATATATATAATTAGACACAAAGGACTCAAACATTTAGTTCTTACTGGTAGAGTGCCTGGCTGTAAACCAGTGGGCAGACCAAGATATAAGTTTATGGATAATATGACAATGTGAAGGACCATAGTTGCCGACGCCTTACAATGATGATGATGATGATGATGAGTGGATAGTGTATTACTTATTCCCAACTGTTCTTTCTAATTATAGTATAGAGAAATGTGTGCGAAACAGGAGATTTCGATGGTATTGTAACATTGAAAGAATGGATGAGAGTGCTTAGGTTAGTAGATAAAGAACAGTTGAGGTAGCAGGGTCAGTTGGCTGGGAGGACGTGATAGGGATGTATTTGAAAGAAAAAGAGAAACTAAAGACCTGGTTAAGGATAGGTTAATTTCAAAGTCAATTTCTAAAAGCTGTCCAACACATGCCAGCATGTAAAACAGACGTTAAACCAAATATGATGATGATGAACGGGTTTGTTGATATTCTCCAGTAGGTTAGACGTGTGCAGAACAGGAGAAAGAATGGATAAGAATGTTTGGTTTAGTAGATGTAAAACAGTTGAGGTAGCAGGGTCAGTTGGCAGGAGTAGGCCAAGGAAAACATGGGAAGATGTGATAAGGATGGATTTGAGGGTAAGGGAGATAAATAACAACTTGGCAAAAGATAAGTGAATTCGGAAGTCAATTTTGAAAAGCCGTTCAACACATGCCAGCATGTAGAACATGTTAAACCGATGATGATGATTTAATGCCGCAAAGACAAAGCTCCTTTCTTTCAACAATTACAAGAAACCTCTTCAACCACCGATTGTCATGGCAAATAACACCCTACCTGAGAGTTCAACATTCCAACTCCTCGGCCTAACCTTCACAGGTAACATGAATTGGAACAAATACATTGAAAACATTGCGAAGGCTGTTGCAAAGAAGGTGGGCTCCCTCTACCGTGCTAGTAAACTCCTCACACCTGACATTATCCTGTATCTCTACAAAGCCACCATCCGCCCATGTATGGAGTATTGTTGTCACATCTGGGCTGGTGCATCATCCACTAGTCTCCCTCTTAGACAAGGTCCAAAAAAGAGTCGCCAACTTAATAGGTCCCTCACTATTCACCAAGCTCCAGCCCCTGTCCCATCGCCGGAATGTTGTATCCTTGTGCTTGTTTTACAAATACTTCAATGGATTGTGCTCCGATGCTCTAGTGCCCCCTCAACACAAATAGACTAGAACAACCCAACAATCAGCTAAATCCCATCCATTCACTGTGGAGGTCCCCAGATGACGGAGAGCCTTCTACTCCAGCAGCTTCTTTCCTCGTGCTGCCGGCCTCTGGAACTCCCTCTCTGCTTCCTGTTTCCCCGACTGTACCGACATGCAGAGGTTTAAAAACTAATGTAAACAGACATCTCGCTGTACAGCTCCCAACTTAGGATGACACACAAAACCTACTCCCTAATTATCAGTAGCTCCTTACGTCTACAGTGGCGACCTGCCTTGTTTGGGGTGAAATATCTTTAAAAAATAAATTAAAAAATAAATAAATATTACATAAAAATTTTTTTTTTTTTTCAAATACGTAATTCAACACTTTACAAAATATGATTTAAATTTTAAAGTTGATGAAAATCTTTTTCAACCACCAAATTTAAAAGGCCTATATTCGGAACATCACGCAGTTTCTCATTGGATACCCTGCTAATTTGGCAGACCGATAGCAGGCTGAAGGCGTTCCTTCGAATAATGGCGTTCGTAGAGCCAAATCAATTCACAGTGGTCCCAGGTCTGACATGTCATTAATAAACGAAGGCAGTTGAGAGAAATACTGCAAATTTTATTTTTGTTAATCACAGCCGACATGAAATCTTGAAAACGCCCCCCCCTCCCTCCCTCCAACATGTCCATACTTGTATCATAACAGATCTTTTTGAAATGTAAATTAATTACATTTTTATTGGATGATGTTTGATATAGTGTATACCATTGCTTTTTGAAATAAGTCTTTATTTGTATTGATTTATTAGCAGGAAGACCCGGCGTTGCCCGGGATTGAATAAAGGGACCTATGTCCACCTTTTTTATTATTTATTTATTTATTTATTTTTATTTTTTATTTCACACTTTATAAGATTCAATTTTTTTTTTGGGGGGGGGGGGGTGAACCCAAGGATCTACTCATCATTGAGCGAGAGGGTGTGTAAATAAATTGACATTTATTGAAATAATTTTCGCCACATTTATAGCCTTCAGCACTCTCGAGGTACACCCGTCGTTTCCCGAGAACCCCCTGTGTATTCCTGCTCCAAGCCCTGAACCTCATATTACCATTTATGTTATTTTTTTTATGTTTCTGAATCTTTTAAGATTAGGACTGATAATTTGGATTATTCAGACTACTGTTCTCATCTTGGATATTATTTTCACAACGTTTCGACTGATGTAACCTCCGACCTTCTTCAGGTGCATCTTGTCGAGCCCGATAACCTGTAGAGAATTTCGAACTGAGTCCTTTATTTAATCCACATGAACCCGTGGTGCAACGGATAAAAGTGCTATGTGATAATCAGCTCTAAATGACAGTCTTCTGGGGGTTGAAGGTTCAATCCTCACTGCAGGCGATACTAGGAATATAATTAAGAATTACAT
>OY744518.1:129909782-130057282 GCA_963556195.1 Sepiola atlantica
AAACTTATTGAAATTTAACATATCGATTTCTATAACACACAAACATCGACTTTTATATAGTTAGAAGATAAATGAACAAAATATTTTAAG
Organism: Sepiola atlantica; assembly: GCA_963556195.1. Classification (NCBI taxonomy): domain Eukaryota; kingdom Metazoa; phylum Mollusca; class Cephalopoda; order Sepiida; family Sepiolidae; genus Sepiola; species Sepiola atlantica. The sequence goes on from OY744518.1 coordinate 129,909,873, forward strand.
AATTTCATTAAAACAATGCATACATTTTCTTTTTAATAGGGGTGGGACGTAATGGATGAAAATTTCAGATTCATGTGAGTAGTATTTTTTTGTGTTCATTTATACATAAATAACACTAAACAATCAAACATTTTGAACATTTTGCAAAATTCAGAAGGTGAAGGCCAAAAATAGCCGTTAGGGCTCCACGGGACTCAAAATCCATCATTTTTCGGTGAAAAAGTGGTTTCATGCGACATTGCAGGTCTTAAAACATCCTCAAAAGCTATGAATGGATATAGATGGTTAAATCTGATATAGTACTTTAATTTAGGACCATTTTCAGGCTGGGAAAGGGTTTTCATGAATGTAAAATAGCCAAAAACTAGTGGCCTGCACCTTCCGAATTTTGCAAAATTTTCAAAATGTTTGATTGTTTAGTGTTATTTATGTATAAATGAACACAAAAAAATACTACTCACATGAATCTGAAATGTTCACCCATTACGTCCCACCCCTACTTTTATATAAATAGAAGATAAATGAACAAAATATTTTAAGAATTTCATGAAAATAATTCATACATTTTCTTTTTAAATGCGAGTTTACCAATGTTCATCGACTGACTTCGACTCTTTTTCTTGTTATAGCAAGCTACATCATTTCAATTGCTATTGAAAGTTTATTCCTAAATAATTAAAGATGTCTTCTCTCTAGTTATATAAAAATTAAATGGTTAATAGTTAAGTAATTAATGTTTAAGTCTATTAATAATCGGAACTCGTGATAACCTCTTTTGTATATTTAACCTATTTTTTACCCCATCTGCTTGCTGTTGTGATTTGAACTTTGAACTTAGGAACTCGAATGCCATACATTTGTTTATGTCTGTTAAAGTACTTGAAACGTCGCTTGTCCCGGAAGTTGTAAAGTTATTATATAACAATAATCCGTGTAGAAGCAAATACGGTCTTTAAATTAAGTGAAGGGACAACGATGAAACACGTGAAGTTCATACAATCTTCTTCTATTATATAAAGGGCAGTTGTCTGTATGTCCAGCTAAAATTAGAAAACTACAAAACAAACATCAATAAAGTTAGTATTTTCTTGATCAGCGTTACCCCGGGTGAATAATATCTAGAATAAAAAAAAAAATATATTTTTTCACCCTAAATTGTTGCAGATTTTGTTGTCGGAGGTCGGTCTTTCAGCCAGAATATATACTAACTAAAGGGAAGTAACTTACTTCCCTTATGCCGACTCATTCCTCGAGGAACCTATAAAAACAAGTTGTCTGTGTGTGTGTATATCCAGAGAGAGGAAGAGAGGGTAGGGGAGGATGAAATAGAGAAAGATAAAGAGACAGAAGTTTTAATAGAAATATATTACACTTTTGCCCCGGGCAACACCGCGTAGCCCTGCTAGTCTATTATGTAAAGGGTTATGTAAAGGGCAGTTGTCTGTATGTGTGTGTCTAGCTAAAACTTGAAACATACAAACCCGAAACCATCAAAGTTGATATTTTCTTTGTTCAGCGTTGCCCGGAATGAATAATATCTAAAGATTTTTTTTTAAATCCATTCTTTGACCCTAAACTACCGCCAATTTCATCAGGGGGTGTCAGTTTTCCAGTCATTTTCATGTGCTAACTAAAGGGAAGTAACTCTGAGTTTTTTTCAAGGAGTCATTTCCCTTATGCCGACTCGAGTAATCTATAAAAAGTGTATGTTCAGAGAGAAGAATCGGCTGGGCGGAGAAGAGAGGGTGGGGAGAGGAAGGTGGAAATATTATGTTATATAGACCCTACATCAAGCGACATTGAGAGCAAGTAAGATTTGTAATTAAAAAAAAAATCATGAAAATAAAAGGGAAGAAACCGAAAGACTCATTTCACTTTTACTTTTGTATCAGTCTTATTTTGCTTTCAATCCATTTATATCCGATACACATTGGAATTATAGTATAGATATTTCGTTTCAGTTGAATCAACAGAAGATTGGATCTGTTTGATATTTATTCCTTTAAACAAACTTTCACACACACAAACAAACATGTAAATTGGTAGATCCGTGTTGGATGTAAAACATTCACAGCAAAAACTCGTCTAACTACAACCGTTGTAAAAAAAAAAAAATATTTTCTTTCTTTTATAAACCTTGTAATTTAGGTTTACTCAATAATATTTGATAAAATAAAATAGATGAAATATCAACAGAAATGTTTAACAAATTTATTCCAACTGAACACAGAATAAAATAATGAGTTAATTGCCGCTGTAACGCGAGATGAAATAAGACAGTCTGATCCGTGGTCAATGTTTTCTTTTCTCTCTTGGCAAGATTCCATCGACAAGGGTGATAACTCTGAAATGGTCCAAGGGAGATAATTGCGTTTTCTTTAGTTGTCCTAACACTTTCTCTGTCTATCTGAAGCTAAACGGAACTTCCATGAGCAAAGTTTCTTTCCAAGAACTATCCATCTGTAGAACACAATACCACGTGTCTGCTTCCCAACTGACTATGTAAGTTCAATGCAAACAAATTCTTGTCGATCCGTCCTCTTAAATAATCAAATTCTGCTCAGTTTCAACCATCGTTACCAATCCTCACGGTGTTGTCTCACCATTCACCTGACAAAATCATTAACCCTTATCCTCGAGTGGCTTTTGGGCCTTGATAAGCAGTGACTCATTCATGCATTAAAAATATTATCATCTCTATTTATATAAAGTTAGACATGTTTATATATTTGTATGTACAGGATTCACTCCTAAACTAATAAACCGATCATTATGAATTTTGTAACACAGCTGCTCAGTGTAAGAGGTGATAATGTGGGTTATATTTAGTTTAATTTAGTTTTATGTAAAGGGGTAAAAAGATGGTTAAAACATTTCGTGAAAATTCAGATACCTCTGATTTTTGTGAAATTTTAACAATAAGGATTCAATATCAATTAATAAGCATTCCCCAAATTTCAGTTTCTTTGGAGTATATTAGAGGGTTTTAAGGGGTATAAAATATGCATAACCTTCCATTTGAAAATTCAAATATTTCAGATTTGCATTAAATTTGATCCATAGTCATTAGACACTAATTAAGCAAGCTTCCCTGGATTTACTCCTTAAGCTTAAGCCTTAAATTTCAGACTTTTTCTAGAATCAAAATCATGTAATGGATTTTGATAAAAATTAGAATAAGGATATATTAACCATTTAGCAGTTCTTCCATATCTCTAATGAAATAAAGTCACTCCTTTATTGCACACCCATGTTGTCGTTTTCAAGTCTAATGCAAACAAATTCTTGTTGAGTCGTCCTTTTAAATAATCAAATTGTCTCACCGTCCACCTGACACGAACCCATTAATCCTTATCCTCGAGTGGCCTTTTGGCCTTGATAAACAGTGACTCATTCGTACAAATAAAATGTAGGGTACTTTTCAGAGTAATGTCGACTAGAGGGCTCAATGTAATTACAGAGCAATATTGACAAAGTCATATGGAAAAACTCGGAACACTTTCCCTTCTCCCTCTCCTCTCCCAGGTCCTTGGTTGAAAGTCTTCCGAAACTCGGATGTGAATTTTTATCCTCTTTTATCGAGATTGAAAGCAAAAGTTCAGTTGTGTCTGAAGATTTTGCCGGAGCACAAATAAAATAAATTATTACGGACGAATGTACACCCTCCGAAAAAAATGATGAAAAGAGAAAAATTATGCTTACATTATGTTTGCATTAATATTCGTATAAAATAACGTCTCGGTCAGTAAAGTTAAAGAAAACGTCTCAAACTGGAAGGTTAAAAAAGGAACGAAAAATGTATCGATCGGTATTGAAGAAGAAAGGAAACCTGGTTTCAAAAAAATATTGCTTTAGTAGCTGTATTTACCCAGTGTTGCCCGGGTAGAGGGCAGAGAGAAAAATAATTGAAAATACAGGGTGGGCCAAAATAAGGGTCCTATCTTTAAATTTGAATAACTTGAATTTGAATAACTTCCACAAAATAAAAGTTAAACTCACCAAACTTTATGTGTGTGTAGACTGACCCTTCCGAGATTTTTTGAAATAAACAAAACAAATTTTAGCCGAAAAACACTTAAAACTTACAAAAACTAAAGTATTGTTTTTTACACTGTTTTGAGTTTTTTAAGCAAAAATAATGTTTTCTAAATGAGGGTACGTTCCTTAGGGCTAATACGGCTCATGCTTGCTTCGGAAGGGGTCCTTTACTTATTCTAAAAAAAAAATTTAAAAAATCAATAAATAAAAAAGTTATGAATTTTTAAAAATAGGACCCTTATTTTTGCCCACCCTGTATAGTCAGGTTTACATTCTTTTTTTTTTAATAGGATTTTTCTAAAAATTTCTTTTAGTCTTCCCTTATTTTGTTTTCGATTCTAATAAATATTCGATTAATAGTAAATAATTAAGTGATTAGTTATTGTAGTGTTGGAAAGCTCCCCTGCTTACTTTGTGGAAATGGAGGCAGGTGCCATGCAATCTTTGGCGGTACTTGTAGACATTGGGTACACAAGATGTGCAGTGGAAGTACCGGTAGGTCAAGAGAGGATGACCAGCTTATATGCAAGAAGTGTAAGACAATCAAGATGGATGAAAACTCAGATGTGGACAAAGTATATTTGAATGACGAAGCTAATGAGGTTGTCGAAGTTTTGTTACTTTGGTGATACCATTGGAGCACAGTGTGATTGCAAGAGTTAGGTGTGGATGGAGTAAGTTTCGGAAACTTCTGCCATTACTAACCAGCAGAGCGTTACTACTGTCGACCAATGGGTGAGTTTATCAGACATGTGTATGCAGTATAATGTATAGAAGTGAAACCTGGCCAGTGAGAGCTGAGGACATTTTTTTATGTTTTACTAACGAGTCAACGCTCATCAAGGTCTAAAGGCCACTTGAAGACAAGGGTTATGCGTTGCATGGAGAGAAATGATATAAGAATGATACGATGGATGTGTAATGTGAGTCTTAAAGACTTAACCTCAGAGGAAGATGAATTTTGGATTATGCAGGGAGATGTGTTCAGAATTATAAAAATGACGAAAATATGCGGTTTCTTTAGATCTTCATTTCCATAATGAAAAGAATATTTAACGATCCTCAAGTTTACTGCTTTTAGGTAATACTTTTAGTTTTAAATATACTTAACCTGATGACCTCAGAGGAAAATTGAATCTGAACAGTATAGGGAGATGTGTACAGAACAGGAGACTTTGATGGTATGGCCATGTTGAAAGAATGGAGGTGCTTGAGTTAGTAGATGTAGAACAGTTGAGGTAGCAGGTTCAGTTCACAGGGAAAGGTCAAGGAAAACATAGGAGGAAGTGATAAAAATGGGCTTGAGATAAAGACTTGGACAGAGATAGGTTAGTTTGGAGATCAATTTCTTAAAGCTGTTCAACACATGCCGGCATGTAAGACAGACGTTAAACCGAATATGATGATGAATGAAAAAAAATACTAATTCAATGTGTATTCATCAAATTTATATATAGACGAGAAACACAGATACACAATATCTTGTCTGATCACATTAATTAATACAGAGATTAATGAAAATATTCAATTAAAATAGTTAATAGATTTTTTTTTTTTTTACATCTGTTTCGACAATAATCTTCCAGATTAAGGCGTGATATAAAAAAAGATGTTCACTATAGTTAGAAATGCTATTATTTTGAAAGTTTTAATAATTAAATCACCTTTCATTCTTATCACACGTGACGTACAGGTACCACTCTTCCTCCCCCCCCCCCAATGCCACTTGATGCATGCAGCTCTTGGCACTGCCCTGATTCTTTCTGTGAATGCCCTCTTCAATTCAAGAATAGTCGGGGGGGGGGGGTGTTGATAGTTACCCTACAGTTAATCCCATATTTTTTTCCTTTTTTTTTCCTATTTAGCTTATGAAGGCCAAAAGCCACTCTGATCACATCTCCTACCGATGAGACGATCACCAAAGTGTCCCCCATGGCCATTCCAACGAGTCATTTGAAGTGTGGGGATTTGTCTTATCCTTTTGAAACCACTGTCCGTCCATCACGTCAGCTCATCGTCTGCCCACAAACTTTCTAACGGCCACAAAGTAGCGCTCAGTATTGAGCAACGTGGAATTGTACGTTTGGAATATATAATTGAATGACTATAAAACAAAGACTGTTGGACATTCATAACTGAAACTTGGTGGACAAGTCAGGCATAGACCAAAGTTTATTTGTACCAAATATGTTTTTTTTGGGGGGGGGGGGTCACCCTACAGTTAATCCAATTTTTTTTTCCAATGTTTTTTTTTTTTTTTTTTAACTAATGAGTCACCGTTTATGAAGGCGCAAATCCACTCAGGGATAATGTTTAATGAGATGGATTGTCAGTTGAATGATGAAGAATATTATGAGAGGATTGAAAATGATCAATAGAACAAGCAAAGTTTGATTACCTATGGGTACTGTTTATGACAAGTATTTGTTGACATTGGATTCAAAAACGACCCTGTTGTATTCTGCAGGGAAGCAGTCCCATGGTAATGGGTTCTATAGACGGGAAGTTCTTGGAAAGAAACTCTGTTCATGGAAATTCCGCCTGGCGCTAACTGTACTCTTTTTGTTTTGTCGCTCTTTGTATGTCTTCCTATCTAAATCTAACATTCCAATCTCTATAGTTAGGGTTGATATGCCACAGAGCAGATAAACAAAAGCGATCCAAACCTTTGTAAAGAAATGTCAGCTGATGACGACTTTAATATGTCATTGTTTTGACCCAGTTAATGACCTACATTAATCTGCCTTTTAAAACTGTACTTAGAAAATGTACTTTAAACGAATGCTCATTTCTATATCAACAAGCCGCGCGTGCGTTGTCCCCCTCTGTATGTGACTCGATGTGGCGAGTGTAAAATGCAATAAATTTGGGCAATTTGGGGCATTTTTGACCCCCCTTTGACCCCTGGGGGCGCGAACCAGAATTTTTCTGAGGTGAAGGATGTTCATTTTATATCCAGAACAATTGCCTCTACATTTTGGCCAAGTTTCAGAAAAATTGAATGGATGGATCAAACGTTATGGGAGAAAAGGGTCATTTTTTGCCATTTTGGGGGGCTTTTGACCCCCTGGGGGCGCGAACCAGATTTTTTCCAAGGTCAGCGATACTTATTTTCTATTAGGAACAATTGCCTCCACATTTTGGCCAAGTTTCAGAGAAATTGAATGGATGGATGAAAAGTTATGGGGCAAAAAATGTCATTTTTTGCCATTTCGGGGCCTTTTGACCCCCTGGGGGGCTAACTGGAGAATGTCACTTTTTAACCTGACCAAAGTTACAACTTCATGCAAAATTTCAGAGAAATTCAATGGATGGTTGCGGAGAAAAATCCGGACGGACGGACATGCCTCAAAACATAAGTCTCCCCGATTTTATAAATCGGGGGACCAATAAAATTGTGTGACCACTTCTCGTGTGTCAGTCTGTGGGTTTCCCACCTCAACATGACTTGCACATTATAAATCGTTTAATTTGCTACTAATCAATTATCTATTGAAATCAAAAATGCAATACTATAAAAAATAAAATGAATTTTAAAAAATCCTATTTAAAAAGAATAATTTAATAACGAAATTAAATTCACTAGAATGCATTTCGGTTTCTTCGTAAACAAGCCTGCCGTTTTCATATTTGGTTAATAGTTGAAACAAAAAAAAAATGAATTGCTTTGTGACTCTTGGAAATTTGAAAGGAATTTGGAAGCATTTAAACTGCTAAATAGAAAAGAGGGTTCTAGTCTTGAAAGCGCTTGCGGTTCAGTCTAGACTAACCAACATGTAAAGTCAGTACTGCCTCCGACTAGTATTTCCATATAAACCAAGCAATTTTTACCATAGGAGCTTTAAATTAAAAAAAAAATTTTAATCTATTTTTTATTAATAAAATTTGATTGTAATTTTTTTCTGATTTATTTTCTGATTTTTAGGTGAACAATGAAAATTCAAGTGAGTGTATTTTCTGTGTATATTAACTGGCTTTGCCGACTCGCTATTGCTTCGCAAAGTTTTCTACTTGAAATACTTGAATCATTAATTTAAAATAATAAACATTTAATTCATAACTTCATTGTAAACATGGAACAAAAGTCATACTGATAGATAAACATTAACAGTTTCGTAATTTCGATACTGATTTATTTATCCTTTGAATGTGACAGTAAAGCAAAGAAAGAAAACAATTTGCCTGGACGATGGTGTGTAAAGAGGAGTCTTTGTTTTTCACTTACAATTTAGAAATGGATCGCAACTTGCTTAAAGATCAAATCCGTCTAAAAAATTTTAAAAAAAGAACATTTGAACAGAAAATAAAAAATATTGTGAAATAGAAGTATTTGTTATATTAAAATCTAAACATTCATTGAATTTAAAAAAACAATAACAAATAGTTAATTAATAAAATGTCCTTTTTCAAAATCAATATGCAAATTAGTTAACCTTGTGACTGATATCGTGTATAGGTAAGCAGGATATAAAAAAGATGGCGCTTCTATTGTGTAACGTTGAATTAACCGGTATTGTCCGGGCCTTTGGGTCTGGATTTACGCCGGTCTATTGGGGGTTACCGGTCCTGTGCAGTTCTAGGAGGTGCACCCTCCCAGGCTTTGCCTCCCCTCTTTGGGGAGGAGTAAGTTTATTGCTTACTGTCTGAGGCGCCTCTACCAGGGAATGCCGACGGGGCTGCCCAGGCAATTTTTAAATGGCCAGAGTGCTCACCTCTCGAGCGCTGGCTTATCTAATCCCACTATCCCGACCTTGTGTCACATCTTACCTAGTGGGAGGTAGATAAATAAGTTGAATTAACTTGAACTAGGGCGTTTTGACTTTATCGTTAATGCAAAGAATGAGCCCGACTTTCGCATTTATTCATCTAGATTTGTATCGAATGGAGATGGGATAGTTTTTCAACAAGTCTCATTTCTTGCTGAAAAGTGTTTGTAAAAGATTGTTTATCCTATTCTCAACTTTAACTTTGATACGATCTTTAATAATCAGTCTTTAAAAACAAAATCTTATGTCCAAAGAAAAAAAACATAAAAAAAGAAATACTTAGATAAATTAAGAATATGTAAAAAAAAAACATAAAAAAAAGAAATACTTAGATAAATTAAGAATATATGTAGAAAAAAAAAAAAAAAAAAAATTAAAACATTTTCTAGAGAATTCTTAATACAGGGTGGCCCCTAAAAATAGAAATATGCCATCCACACAATCATTAATAAAATTCACAATCCTTTCAGCAATCCAACCATATTTGGTACAAATAAACTTCAGTCTATGCCTGACTTGCCCACCAAGTTTCAGTCATGAATCTCCAACAGTCTTTGTTTTATTGCCGTTCAATAATAAACACATTTGAATACAACATGCGAAATTGTCAAAAACTCTGAAACATTCCTCTCTTGGTACTGTCTTGATTTAGTTCTTCATAATCTGGGGATTTTTTTGATAGACATTATCTTTGAGATAACCTCACAGATACAAATCTTGTGGGGGTGGGGGTGGGGTTAAGGTCTGGTAGGTGTTAGGGTTAAAATCTAATGTCCAAAGAAAAAAAAACATTGTTAAAAAAAAAAAGAAATACTTGGCTAGCATTAAGAATATGTTTTAAAAAAAGGTACTTATATCGATCTTGACCCAGTTTCCGTGAGTTTCTTGTCGGAAGCGTTCGGCTATCCTACGCAAACGCCCAAGAGATGACGAGCCGATTTGTACCAGACGACAATTTTGATACGGTTCTGCGTCCTATGATTATAATGTTTCGCTTTTGTTTTTTTTTTTGTTGTTAGGGTTAGGGTTAAAAATATTTATTTGATAACAGTAACTTCGCTATGTTTTGCTTGTTTTATTTGTTTTGTTGTTTAAAAAATTTCTTGCAAATATAACTAAACATTATAGGACGCAGCCACGTATCAAAATAACAAAAAATATTTATTTGATAACAGTAATATCGCTATGTTTTGCTTGTTTTGTTTTTTTTTGTTGTTTCTTTTAGAAAATTTCTTGAAAATATAACTTAAAATCATAGGAGGCAGCACCGTATCAAAATTGTTGTCTGGTACAAATCGGCTCGTCATCTCTCGGGCGTTTGCGTAGGATAGCCGAACACTTCTGACAAGAAACTCGCGAAAACTGGGTCAAGATCGATATAAGTACCGTAAAAAAAAATCACATCTACTGATGAAACGATCACCAAAGTGTCCCTTCATATCATTTAAAGGCAATATAACAAAGACTGTTGGATATTGATAATTGAAACTTGGTGGACAAGTCAGGCATAGATTGAAGTTTATTTGAATCAAATACTGTATTGCAGAAAAGATTACAAGTTTTATTAATGATTCCACGGGTGGTAGTTGAAGGGGAGGTTTACCCGTTATAATGGAGATGTCCTAATGTGTATATTTATAACCCAAACTAACTGATATTTAAAAATAACGTAGGTTAAATGACACGATTAACTATTAATGTATCAACTATTCCCCGGTTCATAAATAAAGGGTGTTATTTAAATCTGTTTCTTTGAAATATTTTGAGTTTTGATAAATGCATAGTTGAAAAGATGAAGAAAAAGTATTTTTCTAATGGGTTTAATAGCTTTAGGTATATGTACCCCCCCCCCCCCACCTCCGACATAGGTTAAGAACCTTTTGTAGAAATCTGCCAATTGTCATCTATCTTTCTTCTATCTACGTATATAAAATTATGTCAGTTGGATTTTTGAATTTAGACCTAAACAGCATCACATTTGAAACATTGATATTTGCTTCTGCCGAGCGACTTTGTCTTCCTCTGCCTTCCAGTATGTTATCTACAATACGAAAATGTCTTTTGCTTAAGTTTGTTTAAAAAAAAAAAATTAAAAAAAAAATTATTCCGCCTGAGAAGATTTTTACTATGGCAACTATTTTAGATATTGACTCAAGTAATGCAAGGGAAATAACTCATGACTCAAATGATGCAAATATTTTAAACTGCAAAACATTATCTCCCCTAAATTTTCTTCTTCATAATTATTGAAATAATGAAGCATCAAAAATTAAACATTTTTTCTTTTCTGAAATGACTTCATAAAAATGTGCAACCAAAACAAATATTACCCTAAAATGACGATCAATCTCGGACAACACTGGGTTGCTACATAAAAATGAAATCATTGTGTACAGTGCTCGGGTGCTCTACAATTCCTTGAAAGGGCATGTCTAGTACATAGGATAATGTACAATTGTCAGGGAAATAAACTGTGTATGAGTCATGATATACACGTGTGCATGTGTATGGAGCGGGGGCATATTAAGTCTAGTTTTGGAGAATTTCGGGAAGCATGAGGATTTTTTTTTTTAAAGATTCGGTGATTCAGCATCAACAACTGATGCAGGCGGGTTGTTCCATGCTTTAGCAATTCTCAGCGTGAAAAAAATGTTTCTGAAAGTCATGGGAGCTGCGCTGTTTTCCGACTTTGTCGGTATGTCCACATGTGTTAAACACATCAAGATCAAAAAGGTTTACAGAGTTGGTTTACAGAGTTGGTTTTTTTGTTGTTTTTTTTACCTCCCCAGGAGGTTAGGCACAAGGCCATTTTTATCTTACTCCCACAAGGTAAGATGTGACCCAAGGTCGGATCGGGAAAGTGGGACTTGAAAAGCCAGCGCCCGAGAAGGTGAGCACTCTGGCCATTAAAAATTGCCTGGGCAGCCCCGTCGGCATTCCCCGGTAGGGGCACCTCAGGCAGTAAGCAATAAACTTACTCCTCCCCAAAGAGGGGAGGCAAAGCCTGGGAGGGTGGACCTCCTAGAACTGCACAAGACAGACCCACAGACAGGCGGAATCAAGGCCCGAAGGCCAAGACGATACCGGTCTATGGGGTGTAGAATCCATCGGAACAGATACTACACTTTGATCTTGGCCAAAAAGGCCAAGTGGGTGTTTTCACCAAGTCAGTTGTTAGATATTGAAGCTTCAATGGATCCAAGCCCAGGGAAAGAAGGTCTCCAGAGTATGGTAGGTGGCTGGTGGACGGTATTCGTTTGGTTGCACGTTTCCGAACAGTTTTCAGGCAGTCACTGTTCTGGGTAAGATAGAGGTTCCAGTTGCGACATTAAACGTACTATGTTCTGAAACGTTGACCTATAAGGAGAATTTTGACTCACTTTTTCTCTGTGGATTTTGATCAAAACTAAAATAAGGATTCTAGACATAAGGTTTAGTATCATTATATCTTGATTTGAATCTTCGTAAGTGGACATAAAAGTGGTGAAAAATTACTGTTCGGCGAATTAATTTTATCCGTCCTAGGACGAGTATTTTTCTCGCTATAGCATAAAATTGGAACATTTGATATTCCGATTTATACTTTTGTATAGCGATGCACATGTTGCGGCCTCTATTCCAATACGGGCGCCGCCATGTTGAATATGTTGCCCATTGTGGGTACCACAAGGTTGTAGGTTGTAATATAAATGTAGTGCGGGAGACAATTATGAAGAAACTGTAATGATATAGAGACAATTGAATTTGCATACATATATATATATATATATATATATATATATATATAGCGTTGGCTAAAAAGTTTGTTTTTTAAATGTCATCTTTCCGGCCTACTAAAGATTGTTTTATATTCCTATTTTTCAAATCCTGTATTTGGTGTAGTAAGTATGTTGACATCCGTGTGTAATAAGCCTCCCAGAAGAGGAGTTCTTACAGTTTTGCTTGTATTTCAGGCCTTGAAATGGAAAATCAAGCAGAGCACTACCGACATTTGATGCTTTTTTACTATAGAAAAGCAAAAAAAGCTACAGAAACCTGCATAAAGATATTCCGTGTGTATGGGGAGAATACTGTTACAGAACGGATGTGCCAAAAATGGTTTGCTCGATTCCAAAATAGAAATTTTTCAGTGAGAGATGCTCCTCACTTTGGCCGGCCAAAGATGATCGACAGTGACCAAGTGAAAGTCGTAGTTGAACAAGAATGCCGTTTGACAACCAGGCAAATCGCAGACATTCTCAAGATTTCCAAATCGAGAGTGGAAAATGAATTGCATAAACTCTGTTTTAATATCTACCTTAAAAAAAAAACGAACAAACTTTTTGGTCAACCCAATATATATATATATATATATACTTGTGCTTATTTTACAAGTACTTCAATAGAATGTACTCCGATGAACTTGCTTCTCTGGTGTTATGTTTAAAAATGTATGCTTAATATATATATATATATATATATATATATACATAGTAAGTTATGAAAATATATTTATGGCAATTTAGCTACACAGAGGACCCGTGTTTCATCCCCGGGGGGGGGGGGGGATCTTCAGGCTAAAATGCATGGAGTTAGTATTGCCGGGTCTTTTTATATACACGGCTAGCTAGTTAACCAATCAGATTCTTTGTTGTTCTTTTGTTGTCGTTTAGCCTGAAGATTCCTCCCGGGGATGAAATGCAGGAGCCTCTGTGTAGCTTAATTGCCATAAATATATTTTCATAACTTACTACCTAGCTCTACCTACGTATCGAGCACTGTTGAAGTAAATACTGATAATTGATACATAAAAAATTATATCTCCTTATAAAATTTTATGTGGATACATGAAATAGTAATATATATATATATATATATATATATATATATATATATATATATAAAACTTTATGTGAATACATGAAATAGTAATATGTGCACATTTATTTTTATTTACCTATGCTCGTTTGATTAATGCTCACCCCAAAAATAATAAAAAATTTCCCATGGACCTACATCAAATTTGTTCTATCTTTAAATTTATATACGAAACTGAGTTTATTTAGGTTTTTTAATTTATATTTTATCTTTCTTTTTTTTCTTTTAAGGAATTTGCAAGCAGCGATTTGTTCTTACTATGATATTCAACAACCCAGAACAAACTTACCGTCCATGTCTTTAGTTCAAGATGTCACAGTTGGAGAAGGAGAGTCCGTACCTCCAAATACAAAATTTACAAAAACTTGGCGGTTACAGAATTCGGGTAAGCAGATTTAAAAAAAATTTCTTATTTGATTTTTTTTTTAAAGACTTTAACTCTATGAAGACCAAATCCCCCCAAAATACCAGTTATTTTGGCAATTAGAGCAAGCTTAAACATCCATAGCCATTTTGAAAGATCTATAGTGTGATCCCTCAAAAATATCATCCATTGAAAACATTAAAATCCACAATCCTTTCTAAAATCCAATCATATTGGTTAGAAAAAAACTTCAGTTTATTTCTGACTTGTCCACCAAGTTTTAGGCATGAATGTCCAACAGTCTTTGTTTTATCAACGTTCAGTTATGTGATGGACACGTTGGTGATCATTTCATCAATAGGTATGATCCTGAATGGGGTTTCACATTCATCAGACCTGACAACCCTAGATTTTTAACCCTAACCCTAACCCCTAACCTGACTGCGCTAGATTTTTAACCCTAACCCCTAACCTGACCACCCTAGATTTTTAACCCTAACCCCTAACCTGACCGCCCTAGATTTTTAACCCTAACCCCTAACCTGACCACCCTAGATTTTTAACCCTAACTCCACCATCCTAGATTTTTAACCCTAACCCCTAACCTGACCACCCTAGATTTTTAACCCTAACCCCACCATCCTAGATTTTTAACCCTAACCCCTAACCTGACCACTCTAGATTTTTATCTGTGGGGTTATCTCAAAGAAAATGTCTATCAAAACAATCTCCAGGCTATTTTTGAATTGAAGAAGGCCATCACAGCCCAAATCAGGGCAGTGCCATGAAAGGGGTGTCTCAGACTTATTGACAATTTTGCACGTCGTATCCAGGTGTGCTTACCATTGAACCTTAACTAAAAGACTGTTGGATATTCATGATTGAAACTTGGTGGACAAGTCAGGCATAGTCATATTACCCAGGTGGATGGATTATATAAAAATAATTAAAAACGTTTTCAATTTATTTCCAAAATATAGGAATTGTAAAATTTAATTTTCATTTTCTCTTATGTTATTTTTGATACAAAAAAAAAAAATGAAATAAAAAAAATACTCGATTAATAGTAGATACAAATAATAATTCAATGCGTCTGAAAGTTACGAGTAGGCAAGAACGACACACACACACACGCTCACAATATCTTGTCTGATAGTTGTATTGTGATTGGGTGTCTATGTGCTGCACTGGCCGTAATCGTCCACTTGTTGTCTTCGTCTGAAGTCGGTACTCGATTCTGACACTGGTCGCAGTTCCAATCAAGTCGTCTCTGTCACCGTTGTAACGAAAGTATTCTCCCTCCAAACAAAACCACAACTTCATTTTAAAACAAGTAACAATGTTTTATTTTGAGAGACGTTACAATGATACTTCACTAAAAGATAGGCTTGCAATCAGAACTCTGATCCTTATCGGATCAAAACATAAATCCATCCGAACACAAACAGTCAATCAACTTAGGGCCCACAGGAACCTAATTGACCCTTTCAAGTTTCAAGACCCTTTCTAATTGACCAATCAAGTCATCTCTGTCACCGTTGTAACAAAAGGATTCTCCCTCCAAACAAAACCACAACTCCAGTTTAAAACGAATAACAAAGTTTTATTTTGAGAGACGTTACAATGATCTTCGTTTATTTCTGTTGAACAAAAGGCTTGCGATCAAAACTCTGAGCTTTACAGAATCAAAACATAAGTCCACCCAAATACAAACAATATATCAGCTTAGAGCCCAAGGAGCTTATCTGTCTCTCAGACCCACAGGACCCTACCCCCTCTGCCTCTCTGCTGGAATATATGTAGATATCACTTGGACCACACCAAGACCACTCAAAATTATCAGCTGTTAATCTATGAACATAAAAAAAACTGACTTACCATGAGGCCCACTATCTGGTATAAACATTACTTTTAGAAAATCTCAAGTGTGTCATAACCACAGCATGGAACCTCGTATCAGAGGTGATGACATTACTATTTCAAAGACGTCAGTCATTTCTTGGGTGGTTTATCTTTGCTTAGTTAAATATTTCTCTTATTGCCAGCCTGCCGGCTGCATACATTGCAACTATGTACCATACTTAACATTCAGCATTGCACATCTTTATAATATTAATACAGAGATTATTTATAGTTTGATTAAAGTTTAAAGAGAAAAACAGTACGGTAGTATGGTTAATTTGTGTTCTTAATGTAAAACATGGATTTTTGTATGATTTTGCTATGAATGATAGAGAACGAGTAAAAGTAATTAGAATCATGTTTCTAAATTTTTTTAGCACAGTGGATATAGTACTAAGTAAGATTCAGTTTTAAGTGATAGTCATCTGAAGGTTGAAGGTTCAATCCTCGGTCCGGGCGATAGGAACAATTTCGAATTACTGAAGACTTCTCTCAGTCATCACTGACGGAATGAGAGCATGCTACCCCCGTGGATTAAATAAAGGGTTCCGTTCGAAATTCCATCCAAATTCCCGAGTTCGACAGAAATATTTCAGAGTTTGAAAAGATACACCTGAAGAAGTCCGAAGGTTACAGCAGTCAGAATAACACTCAAGATGAGAAGGAGTAGTCCGAATAATCCTAATTAGAATCGTTCATTTGGTACATCTAATTTTGGCCGATGTAAGGTCGTATATATTTTAATAGGTTACAACCAGTCGGTGAGCGCCAGTTTTATGAAAGCGAGAAGATTGTATTTAAAATATAATATTTGTTTGTTTTTAAGAGGAACTTTTAAAAAAATTTTTTAAAAAAAGACAATTAGTTATTTTTGTAATAACTGAGTTAAGAAGTTGTTATTCAACACCTACCCACAATAGGAGTGTGTGACACAAGGTCAGAAAGTGGGTTTTGAAAAGCCAGCGCCCGAGAAGGTGAGCACTCTGGCCATTAAAAATTGCCTCGGCAGCCCTGTCGGCATTCCCCGGTAGGGGCGCCTCAGGCAGTAAGCAATAAACTTACTCCTCCCCAAAGAGGGAAGGCAAAGCCTGGGAGGGTGGACCTCCTAGAACTGCACAGGACTGTCCCTGTCCCATAGACCGGCGTAAATCAAGCCCCGAAGGCCAAGACAATACCAGTCTATGGGGTGCAGTATCCATCGGAACAGATACTACACTTTGATCTTGGCCAAAAGGCCAAGAAACAGGAAGTTTTTATTTATCTACCTCCCACAAGGTAAGATATGACACAAGGTCGGGAAAGTGGGATTAGATAAGCCAGCGCTCGAGAGGTGAGCACTCTGGCCATTTAAAAATTGCCTGGGCAGCCCCGTCGGCATTCCCCGGTAGAGGCGCCTCAGACAGTAAGCAATAAACTTACTCCTTCCAAAGAGGGGAGGCAAAGCCTGGGAGGGTGGACCTCCTAGAACTGCACAGGACAGCGTGTAGTATCCATCGGAACAGATACTACACTTTGATCTTGGCCAAAAGGCCAAGAAACAGGAAGTTAAGAAGTTAATAAGAAAGTTACCATGAAAAGAATTCATTGTTCATGAATAATAAGCAGCTCAATAATAATTTGCTTAAGTAATGTTCGTTTTTGTTAGTGTTATTTAAAGTATTGTTGTATGGTTTGTTGGTTTGTTTTTTTCATAGTTCACCCCAAACAAGGCAGGCCACCACTGTAGACGTAAGGGGCTACTGAGAAAAAAGGGTGAAGGTTTTTTATGGGCGGGGGTCAACCTAAGTTAGTTTTAAATTTCTGCATGTCAGTAACGTCAGGAAAGCAGGGAGCAGGGAGGGAGTTCCAGAGTCCAGCAGCACGAGGAAAGAAGCTTTTGGAGTAGAAAGCTCTTCCACATCTGGGGACCTCCACAGTGTATGGATGGGATTTGGCAGATTAGTGCAAAGATATTTTTTTGCTTATGTAATGTTCGTCTTTGTTAGTGTTATTTAAAGTATTGTTGTATGGTTTGTTGTTAAGAGAACTTTATTTTTAACTTAGTATTTGTTTTATAGGAAGACACGTTACATCTATTTTTGGAATGAAAGAGTAGATAAAAAACTTACCATGAAAAGAATTCTTTCTTCAGGATCAATAAGAAGCCGCTTATATCATTTGAAATCCATACTTAAGGATTAACAAGCAACAGCTTGTATCATTACGTTGAAGCAATATTTTATGTTTTGGAATTTTTGAGATGAAGATTGATAATTTGTATTATTTGGATTATTCGGACTACTGTTCTCATCTTGGTTGTTATTCTCACAACATTTCGAATTTTTGAGATAAGGATTGATAATTTGGATTATTCAGACTACTTCGATTGGTATTAAGAACACGCCTACCCAGTATTAACGGATATTTCGACTAGTGTACAATGTTTTCAAGATAATCACTTAAATTTATTTTCTCTTTCTTTCTCTCCAGGTGAAGACAGTTGGCCGAGCGACTGCTGTTTGAAATATTTCTATGGTGATCAAATGACTCAAGTCGACAGAGTAATGTCTGGAAGCCTTGGTCCTGGCCAGATGACCGATATCAGTGTAGATATGGTGAGCCCATCAGAAACGGGGATCTATCAAGGACAATGGCGCATGATGACACCATCTGGGTCTTATTTTGGAGGTTGGTATTTTTATAACCTCGTAATTTAGGTTAATTATAAATAATAACTTGTAAATAAATGGATGAACTATCAAGAGAAATGTTTAACAGATTTATTAAAACTGAACATAGATAAATTAATGAGTTAATTGGCCGCTGGACGCGATTGATATATTCAGTCTGACGCCGTGGTCTTTGTTTTCTTTCTCTCCGGGCAGACGACCCTTTTCCAAGGGCGATAACTCTTAACTCCCGAAATGGTTCAAGGGAGGTAATTCCGTTTTCGTTAGGTGTCCTAACAGGTATACATATATTATTTTATTTATTTATCTATTTATTTGAGGTTGTCAAAGTTTTGTTAGCTTGGTGATACCATCGGAGCACAGGGTGGAGCAGGTGCTAGTGTAATTGCAAGAGTTCGGAGTGGATGGAGTAAGTTCATGGAATTACTAACCAACAGAGTGTTACCACTGTCGACCAAGGGAAGAGTCGACCAGGCATGTGATGATGTAAGGAAGTGAAACCTGTCCAGTGAGGGTTGAGGACATGCGTTGCATGGAGAGAAATGATATGAGAATGATACGATGGATGTGTAATGTGAGTCTTAAAGACAGGCTTAGTTCTGATGATCTCAAAGGAAAATTAAATCTGAACAATATAGGGAGATGTGTGTGGAAGAATAGACTTCGACGGTATGGCCATGTGGAAAAAATGGATGAGAGTTCTTGGGTTAGTAGATGTAGAACAGTTGAGGTAGCAGGTTCAGTTCGCAGTTGAATGCCAAAGAAAACATGGGAGGCAGTGATTAAAATGGACTTGAGAAAGCGAGATAAATAAAGACCTGGCCAGAGATATAAGTTTGGAAGTTAATTTCTTAAAGCCGTTCAACACATGCCAGCATGTAAAACTGACGTTAAACCGATAATGATTTACTATTCAGATATTTATTGAAATCAAAAATTAAAATAGTATAAGAAAATAAAACAAAATTTTTAAAATACTATTTATAAAAATAATTTAATTACGAAATTAAATTCACCAGAATGCATATCGGTTTATTTGTAAACAAGTCAGCCATTTTAATTTGTTAATGCAAGCCAGAAAATACTTTTATTCCCAAATAGTCACCCATCTGATACTAGCCAGACTGAACGTCGCTTAACTGCGTCAACGTGATTATGCCGTATATGTGAATGACACACAATTTCTATAGACTCTGCCAGTTACTCTGATAATGTTTGCTTCTATGTATTAATAAGTCCCCACTTATCAAGGGACAAAGGTCACTCGAGGATAAAAGCTGATTTTGTCAGGTGTACGGTGAGACAACACCGTGATGATTGGAAACGATGGTTGGAATTGAGCAGAATTTGATTTTTTAAGAGGACGGCTCAACAAGAATTTGTAAACATTGGACTTGAAAACGACCATGTTGTAGTCAGCTAGGAAGCAGCCCAGCAGTATTGTGTCACAGACTGGTAGTTGGTCCCCCGATTTTATAAATCGGGGGAGTTATGTTTTGAGGCATGTCCGTCCGTCCGTTCAGATTTTTCTCTGCAACCATCCATTGAATTTCTCTGAAATTTTGTATGAAGTTGTAACTTTGGTCAGGTTAGAAAGTAACATTCTCTGATTTTTAAAAAAAAATCTGGTTAGCCCCCCAGGGGGTCAAAAGGCCCCGAAATGACAAAAAATGACATTTTTTGCCCCATAACTCTTCATCCATCCATTCAATTTCTCTGAAACTTGGCCAAAATGTGGAGGCAATTGTTCCTAATAGAAAATAAGTATCGCTGACCTTGGAAAAAATCTGGTTCGCGCCCCCAGGGGGTCAAAAGCCCCCAAAATGGCAAAAAATGACCCTTTTCTCCCATAACGTTTGATTCATCCATTCAAGTTTTCTGAAACTTGGCCAAAATGTAGAGACAATTGTTCTGGATATAAAATGAACATCCTTAACCTCAGAAAAATTCTGGTTCGCGCCCCAGAGGATCAAAGGGGGGTCAAAAATGCCCCAAATTGCCCAAATTTATTGCATTTTACACTCACCACATCGAGTCACATACAGAGGGGGACCATGCACGCGCGGCTTGTTCCATTTAGTTTTAGGTACAGAGGAAGAATAAAAAATCATTTACAGTGGTTGTAGCTAGACGAGTTTTTTTTTTTAATTTCTATTTATTTCATATATTTCAGTTGTATTGAGATTTTCTGAGTTGTTGGCCATTTGACGGGGTATTTTTGCACAATTTTGGTCAGAGAACAGTGTACGTGATAAAAGATACTAGAGTGATTGTCGTGTTCTAATGATTTCTGTGGAAACTATGTTTCTGGGAATCGGGTATTAAAAGGAGGGACTACATGAAGGTTGCCAACATCCATGTCGTCCGTCCATTGTTGGTATCCACTTCACCACTGCACCCTCCCATGAAGACGGTGAAAATAATAGAGCATAAGATCCTACTGACTGAGACCTGCCGCCCGACCGCAGTCTGCACGGGACCCACTTAAAATTTGCGAGATATTTATGCTTCATCATGTATTTTATGATTTGTTTTTTACTTACATTAATTTTCATAGATTGATAGAGTTTTTTTTTTGTTTATTTTTTATATTTAGATAATATATATATATAAGTTCAAATATTAACAAAATGAACAAAACCAATGCTTTTCAAAAGTGCTCAATATATATTAGAGCTTTTTATATTAAAATATACATAGTTTGAGTATCCTACAATTATTTCAGAACCTCTTCGACTCCTTCTCATGGATATACTGATTAGCAAAGATTAGATCCGCCAATACATAATTATAAAACAATCAAAAAGCAAACAAACAAATTACATTTAAAATTATTCAGATGAGAAAACCCTTTGCGTAAGATGACATCCTGACACCTACCTCTCCAAGGCCGCCTGACACTTAAGTCGGTCAACTCAAGCTATAGGCAGGACAGGCTCGAAGCGGCCCATCTCTAAAGACATGCACACACACACACATATATATACATTTAATTTCCCTGATGATCTGCCAAGCAAGTACCTGCTTGGTAGTGAAACACGTGTAGGAAAAAACATTTCATTTGAATAAATAATATTTGTAAGAAAAAATCTTTAATGGTGATCATTGGTGTCCTGAAAGGAATGCTTTGGTAAGCCTTCATAAAATCGCATATAAATGCTCTGTACTCTGTAATCGAGTATCATCGAGCTTGTTTTTATTGGAACAACCCCGGTCTTCACTGAATGATCTATTTTATAAGTGAAAAATCTAAATATATATATATATATATATATATATATATATATATATATATATATATATATATATTGTTAACTAGCTGTATCTATCCAGCGTTGCCCGGGAGTAAAAAAAAACAAAAAAACTAACCAACTTGTTTACGAAAAAACGGAAGTTAATTTTGATGACTTTCATTTTGTAATCAAATTATTTAGTGAAACAGGAATTTTTAATAAGTTGGTTTTTAGTACTTGACACTATTCGATAAATAGTAAAGATCAAATTAATTATAATGTGTAATTTTTACGAAAGCAAGAAACACAAATACGCTTGAAGTTTATATATACTAGCTGACTTTGAGTTCGCTATTTAAAATGCTTGAAATATTTATTGAAAATAATAAACATTTCATTCATAACTTGGTTGTAAACACGGAACAAAATCTTTCTCATCTATTCATATAGATAGATAAACATTGACATTTTGGTAATTTCGATACAAATTTATCCATCTTTTCAATGTGACTGTAAAGAAAGGAAAAGAAAGAAGAAATAAATTTGCCGTTTTACTTTCAATTTAGAAATAGATTGCAACTTGTTGAAAATCAAGTTGGCCCCTCTAAAGAAATTAACATTTGAACACAAATGCTAAATATTTGTCCAAGAAAGAAAACGTTGCGAAATCGAACTATTTGTTATATTAAAATCAAAACAATCATTGAATTAAAGAAACAATAACAAATGATAGTTAATTAATAAAATGTCTTTTATCAAAACCAATATGCAAATTAGGTACCCTTGCGACTGATATCTGATATACATAAGCAGTATATAAAAAGATGGTGTTGAATTAATTTGAAATAAGGCATTTTGACTTTACCGTTTGTGCAAAAAATGGTCCAACTTTCACATTTATTCATTTAGATCTTTGGACGGTAAAATTGCACACAATAACTTCCCTTTAATCTGTTTCGGTGTTTATGGGAAAATGTCTTCACTTTCACAGTTTTCCTAACCTGAATAAGTATTTTCAGAAAAAAACGAAGCGAGATACACTATATTCAGTCCAAAAATGTGAGGAAAATTTTTTTTAAAATAGACAAGTCCAAGTCAAGTATCAATATGTCAGACAGGTAACTATTTGGGTTTGACTTTTAAAATCCGACAAGATAACTTTGTTAGATGAATTTCTATAAATATTTTTCTTTAATTTTTTAATTTTTTTTTTAATTTTCAGAAATTATTTGGGTGATAATAAATGTGGACGAAGGCGGATTATTAGCTGTCACTCAACAGATGTCCAGATTTGAGTTTGGTAGACAACCGACACAGAATCCTCCAAATCCTTTTGGCAGCAGTTTACCTAAGTTAAATAACACGGAATCTTCACAATTAAATGACATACATTCCCAACATGTTAACCATTATAATAATTCCTCACACAACTCTGACCAGGTTGTTTTACATGTAAGTAGATGTTTTTTTTTCTTTTTTTTTTGTTCTTTTTTTTTTAGATATTCTGAATAAATGGTTTCCAGCATTTATATATCTTATATATAAAGCAAAGTTATGGGTGCATGTTCAGTGCTTCGGCCATACGGAAAAATTATTTATTTATGAAAACAATGTCATGTACTTACTCAGTGGTATTTTATTGTTCAATGTTGAAAAAAGTAAGAAAAAATTATCCCCTAGAACTTTAATTACAAGTATTTTCCCATTTTACGTATCGCTTCGATGAGTATGCCTCCATCTTGTTTCGTTGTACACAAATCAAGGGCATTTCGCGTTATTATCTGCCCTTGCAAGTTATCTGCCCTTGATTTGTGTCCAGCGAAACAAGATGGAGGCATACTCATCGAAGCGATACGTAAAATGGGAAAATACTTGTAATTAAAGTTCTAGTGGATAATTTTTCCTACTTTTTTCAACATTGAACAATAAAATACCACTGAGTAAGTACATTATATTGTTTTCATAAATAAATAATTTGTTTTCATAAAAAATGAAGTTTTCCGTATGGCTGAAGCACTGAACATGCACCAAGTTATGTGTACGTGTGTCACAGCATCACAGTTAAATGGTTGATCTAAGAATCAAACTAATCGCAAATTGGGAATCAGCACCTTTGATCTAATGTCTTATTGATCTCAAATCTTCTTGAATCTTTTTAAAACTCATTATTGAAAATTAAAACTACGTAAAAATAACATTAGAAACAAATGTTCTGACATTTTTAGCTTTCCCTTTTAGCCGACCGAACAACTACTTTTCACATCAAATCATCGTACGCATTTGACAGTTTACTTTGAAGAGAAAACATTTATCCTTTTCCTTTCTTATTAAAAATGGATAAAAAATATTTGATAAATGTTCACTAATATATTTTTTACTTTAATAAAAAAAACATTTATATTTGTTTGTTTATTTTAGACAAACTATTTTATATCTATATTACCAAAACAAAACTCCTTTCCTTTAACAACTATAAGAAACCTTTCCAACCACCGATCTGCGTGGCCGATAGTACCCTTCCCGAAAGTCTAATGTTCAAACTCCTTGGCCTGACATTCACAGGTAACATGAATTGGAGTAAATACATAGAAAATACTGTCAACTTTGCTGCAAAGAAGGTGGGCTCCCTTTACCGAGCTAGAAAACTTCTCACACCTGTCAGTATCCTATATCTGTATAAAGCTACCATTCGCCCATGCATGAAGTATTGTTGCCACATCTGGGCTGGTACACAAACCACTAATCTCTCCCTCTTAGACAGGGTGCAAAAAAGAGTATTTAACCTAATAGGTCCCGCACTGCATACAAAGCTCCAGCCCCTGTCCCTTCATTGCAATGTTTCATCTCTGTTCTTGTTTTACAAGTATTTCCACAGAATGTGCTCCGACGAACTTGTATCCCCTCGATGTAAATGCCCCCGATAAGTAGCAAAATCCTACCCCTTCATGTAGAGATCCCCAGATGCTGGAAAATTTTCTTCTCTAATAGCCTCTTTCCTTCAACTGCTTACCTTTGAAATTCCCTCCATGTTCCCTGTTTCCCCGACTGTACCAACATGCAAAAATTTAAATGTAATGTGAACAAACATCTTGCTGCACAACTCCCCACTTAGGATGCCTCCTATAAATCCCAACCCTAATTGACGTCTCGATGGCAATGCTCCTTGTTTGGGGTGAATATATGGTAAAAAAAAACTTGCTGATGATGATAATGATGATGATATCATCACCTTCCGTTTGATCACCTATGATCCTACTAATAAGAC
Organism: Sepiola atlantica; assembly: GCA_963556195.1. Lineage (NCBI taxonomy): Eukaryota > Metazoa > Mollusca > Cephalopoda > Sepiida > Sepiolidae > Sepiola > Sepiola atlantica. Next base: position 129,934,967 of record OY744518.1, read on the forward strand.
TACTAACACCAATAATAATAATTGGTCTAAGTTTGCGATTGAAATTTTTTAACATTTCGTCCAACGTCTGATCAATTTAAATTTTCAAGTAATAATAGAAATTTGGTGAGAAAAAAATAAAAATAAAAAATGCTATAAAATGGAAAAGCCAAACAAAAAATTAAAACAAAAAAATAAAAATAAAACACAATAAAAATTAAAATAAAAAATACTATAAAATGGAAAAGCCAAACAAAAAAATAAAAATAAAAAATAAAATAAAAAATACTATAAAATGGAAAAACCAAACAAAAAAATAGAAATAAAAATAAAAATACTATAAAATGGAAAAGCCAAGCAAAAAATAAAAATAAAAAAAATAAAAATACTTGTTTTTTCTTAACAAAAAAAAATAGTTTTGAAGTAATCAAGAAAACTTTCAGTTAGCTATGATTTAGTATGAAGTGAAGAAGCCCCTTGCTTTGATAAACTCTTCGGACCGATTTTCACCCCAGATCTAAAATGGAAGATACATATCCAATCTGTTGCTCAAGTCACTGGAAAAATGATTGGATCATTCTATCGCTCCAGAAAGTACCTGACTCCAGATGCAATCTTCTATCTATACAAGAGCCAAGTAGTCCTAAGATTGAATACTGTTGCCACATCTGGGGAGGTGCCGCACAGAGCATTCTTTCCTACCTTGAAAGAGTATAAAATCGAGTTTATAAATCTAGTGGCATGGAAGGGTGATCTCTTCTCCCTCTACAACCCCTTCCTCACAGAAGAGACGTTGCTAGTTTCTCTTTCTACTCCGTTTTTATTCCCATGGAAAGTGTTTGACTGAACTCCAATCTTTGATTGTAAGACATTCGCAGCAAGAACTCGTTTTGCTACCATAACGACTTTCTTCTCTCCCTCCATTTTGCCTAGCGTCAGGAAGAATGTCCATGGACAGAGCTTCTTTGCAAGGGCTTCCCACCTGTGGAACACATTACCGCAGGACTACTTCCTTTCTGATTACAACTGGGCCATCTTCAAATCCAATGTCGACCAATTTTTGTCATGGATCACACCATAAGTAATCAAATGCAGTTCATACCATTGATCAATGTTAGTACTCCCATAGTGTTCATACCATTGACCAATGTTCGTACTCCCATAGTGTTCATACCATTGATCAATGTTAGTACTTCCATAGTGTTCATACCATTGATCAATGTTCGTACTCCCATAGTGTTCATACCATTGACCAATGTTCGTACTCCCAGTGTTCATACCATTGATCAATGTTCGTACTCCCATAGTGTTCATACCATTGACCAATGTTCGTACTCCCATAGTATTCATACCATTGACCAATGTTCGTACTCCCATAGTGTTCATACCATTGACCAATGTTCGTACTCCCATAGTGTTCATACCATTGACCAATGTTCGTACTCCCATAGTGTTCATACCATTGACCAATGTTAGTACTTCCATAGTGTTCATACCATTGACCAATGTTAGTACTTCCATAGTGTTCATACCATTGACCAATGTTCGTACTTCCATAGTGTTCATACCATTGACCAATGTTCGTACTCCCATAGTGTTCATACCATTGACCAATGTTCGTACTTCCATAGTGTTCATACCATTGACCAATGTTACTACTTCCATAGTGTTCATACCATTGATCAATGTTCGTACTCTCATAGTGTTCCTCATCTTTCAGCTGGCAATCATTTCCATCTCGTTAACCTTTATTCTCAAGCGACTCTTGCCGTTGATAAATGGTGACCTACATCGTAAAAAAAAAAAAAGAAAATCAATGACTATGTTTCTGTTACTATCGGCTACTACTTGATCGGATTTGAAAGTGATCTCACGTGTGAATGTCTAAAATATTTGTTTTTATCTATTTGTTCTTTTTCGCACACCTACTATTTGGAGCTGTTTCAGAGTGCAACGCTCCAATGATATCCTTTATTTGAGTTACTCGTTTAAAAAGACAATATCAAGTTGGAAATTGTTACTTACAGAAAGTAAGAAATGTTAATAAAAATATTAATCCAAGGTTCAGGGGTGGGAGCAGAAGTTTCTTTGGTTTTCTTCAATTTTCTAGGGCAACACCGGGACACAGGTTCCGCTAGTATAAAATTATGTTCCACAGATTTGACATCCAGGCAGTGCCGGCTAAGTCAACAAATAATATACTAAAGCTGGTGGTCCATGTCTGAAAAACGCAACCACTGGAGAAGTGCGCTGAAGGCATGACTCCATGAGGAGTTAGGAAAGGAGACACCAGCAGTGAAGGGAGAGGAGAGAGCACAGACTGAATAGGGCTGTATCAGAAATCTCAGAACCCGACACTACACCTGCGTCTGTGACAACTGCAATAGAGCCTGCCGATCCAGGATAGTCCTGCACAGTCACAGCATTTTTCTTTTACTTGCGAATTACAACTTTGTAGATATCTAGTGTGGTTGGCTGTCAGTGTATAAAAGTAATGTCTTCATTTAATTGCAAAATATATTTTTGAAATGCATCAAAGGTGGTCTTCAGTGATGCACTGTCTTCACTGCCGATTTTGGGTTCTGCATCATATTAGCTGAGACAGAACCCCCGACCTGACTCCGGAAGTGTTGGGTTGCCTCCTTGAAAGGGATGTGCTACACACATGGACATTACAAAATAATTTAACCAACAAGCTCCAACCGTTCTTATTGATACATGTCCACCAGCATCAGTCAATGAGAAAAGACCTTACTCCCCGTCCTCTCACTCCTATGTAATGCTTTCCTTACTTTGTCCTGTTTCGACTTATAATTTGAGTATAAAAAAGAAAACAATTTATTTTTCCTTGCAGCCAGCATCCAATCAACAGATGGCCCTTCATTCATATATTACTCCTGAGACATCACCCAAATCCACAAACGTTGAAGATGAGAGTCAAGAAATGATGATATCCTAGCAGTAACATTTGGATACTGCGAGGAGGAAAAATGGTGGCAGCAAATGTTGCAGTGATGAACATTTTTTTTTTTTTTTTTTTACATTTTTTTCTTTTCATTTTATTCATTTTTTTAAATTTTTTTTTAACCCGTCTCTGATTCAATGGTGGCAGCAAATGTTGCAGTGATGAACATTTTCTTTTTTTTTTTTTTACATTTTTTTCTTTTCATTTTTTTTTTTTTTGTTTAACCTGTCTCTGATTCATGCTGATACCAGCAGGGCTGTGGAGTCGGCAGCCCAAATGCTAGACTCCAACTCTGACTCCTGAAAATGTAAAAGGTTCAACTAAGAAATATTTTTATTCCATTTGTAATAGTTTCCATCTACATGGCTGGCCATAAGTCTCAGATAATTACACTATAATTAATAGGTTAAGAGTGTGTTGATTAGATAGGTATCAATATGACCATTGATGTATGTTAGGGACAACCATTGTAATCTGTTGTAATATGTGCATGTATGAAATGAATGAGTAATACGTGTACTATTTGCATTGTTTCCTTAGGAATCCCGCTTCCATCATCTTTAGGGATGATGAACAAAAGATGAAGAAACTACGCTTGCCTCTTGTCCTCATTCCGGAGAAGTTATCGTACACTATTGATGAATAGTGAAATTGGATTGTTCGGAAAAATGGTTAATCCGGAACCAAGGGTGTCGGAAAATCGGTGTTGCACTAAACAATGTCTCCTGCCTGCTCTCGAGGCAGTCCGATCGAAAGGGATAGATATCTGCCAGGTTGCAAGCAGTTATATCCCTTCTTACACATCCGAACCGCATATTCCTCGGACTACCATGCTCTCTCATGCCTGGGATATCCAAATGTGTTATGGAGTTGATGCATCTGCCGGCATCGCCTATAACTGAAACTACTAAGACCTGCCATAATAACTGAAGCAAGGGTTTAATTAATTTTTTTAATGGAAATCGCTCCAGACAAGGCATAAAGCCACTTTATATAAGGAGCTAAAAAAAAGATATTCTACTTCAAGATCAAAAACTAGCCAACGATAAGTGTTAGATGGATAGATTCTGACCCAGAAAACAGCAATTCTTCCCCCTTTGTCAGAAGAAACATTGCTCATGAGATGTGAGGACGAAAGGACACAATAAGGGAAGCAAAAGTTATTACGAGGCTGCCGAAAGTAAACCTAAGTTAGTCACTTTCTACTCCTCTTTGTTGTGATGATTAACACGAGAGCTTGGGAATCCCCGCAACCAATGATCTTTTCAGGTGAATGTGGTGATCATGGCTATCAAATTCTTCTGGCAATAGGTTGTTAATGTGTAAAAATTGATTTATGAGGAAACTCTTTAAGACTTAACGTTTAACCGAATATGATGATGATGATGATGTTCAAAATGATGATATGATGATGTTCGAAATCAAACTAATCATGCTGGATCGATATTAAAGGAAGATGCTGGCACTTTTAAACATTGTTTGTTACTATGTAATCAATAAAAGCTTGCTCAGTTATATTTCTGAATTTTTTAGATGAGGATTGATAATTTGTATAATTTTGGTTATACGGACTACCTTTCTCATCTTGAGTGTTATCATCACAACGTTTCGGCCGCTGTAACCTCCGGCCTTCTTCAGGTGTATTTCTTCGAACTCAGGAATATTTCTGTCGAACTCGGGAATCTGGACGGAATTTTGAATGAGACCCTTTATTTAATCCACGGGGGTAGCATCCTCTTGTTCCGTCAGCCATGACTAGGAGACTTCTCCTTTAAATAAAGAGTCCCGTTCAAAATTCCGTCCCGAGTTCGACAGATATATTCTCGAGTTCGAAGAGATACACCTGAAGAAGGCCGGAGGTTACAGCGGCCTAAACGTTGTGATGATAACACTCAAGATGAGAAATGTAGTCTGAATAACCAAAATTATACAAATTGCTTAGTCATGTTTTAATTTTCATATGTAGTTGATCTCCGTCGAGACTTATGGCCAGCCTTGTATATAGAAATAATTACAAGTGGATATATACATACATTGGTTTTTGTTTGATCCTAAAGGGGATGGACATCTTTTTCAAGGCTCTGCGGATTCAATGTTTTTTTGTTTTTTTTTGTTGTTGTTTTATTAATAAACGAAATCTAAGAATTAATATTTTTTTTACAAAAAAAAAAAAAGTGAGACGTGATGAAAAATACCCGGAACAAGAAATATATGAAACTTTTTGTGTCGTTATTAAATGATGGATGACGATCACAGCGTAATATTTTTTTTTTTTTAATTTGTATGTCATACCTCTTTGGGGATCTTCCTTTTTTAACTATATTTGTCATTTAACCTTTAAAGTTTGTTTGTTTTTTTTTTTGCACAGACATTTAACACTATTAATTAAATCAATATACAGATCAAATTCTATTAAATATTTCATCCAATAGTTCCCAAAAATGTCCCTTGATTCCTTATTTGTTAGCATTATTTCTGAATTCATCTGATTTGATCTTAAAAAGCTTTCATTCAAGGAGATGTCGTTTCTTTTTTTTTTTTTTTTTGGTTGCTGATGGAGTGGGGCTGATAATTAAAAACTCTAATACCACAATGAAATTGGTGCATCACTGATGACCGACTTTGGAGCTACAAGATGTATGGATCAGATTTGATAACTTGTCCTAAAATATAAACTGACTCTATTAACAAAAACCGAAATTAATCAATCTAGTTTTTGAAATATGCATCGACTAAAACTCAGATCAAGGTGAAATATGTAAAAAAGAAAAGTTCCACAAATAATGACACAAAAATGTTTCTATTTTTTTGTTTTTTGGGGGGGTAATCTTTTATCATGTATCATTTTTGTTGATAAAAATCTATTCTCACGGACCAAGAACGATAACTCAATTTAGTAAAGCGTCTACATGCGCACATTGTTTCCTTCATTTGTTTTTTTTTCAAAGTTAACTCGATTCAAACAATTATAGTGTTTTAGTCACATCTCTAAAACTTTAAATATTACTTTTATAAAATGAAGATTTATGAGTTAAAAGATTTTTTTTTCTTTAAACACTAGTATATTTTTTTCTTTTTCGCCACCCTGAACTTAGGGTTGGGGTTAAAGAAGGGAAATTTTGTTTTGTTATAACAAATATATATATATATATGTATATATATATATATATATATATATATATATATATATATATATATATATATATATATATTGCATAATTTAAAATTGTAAATCCATGGAAAATATTGGACTGTTTCTTCTATATGTACCAGTGTTTTGGTTTGTGGGTCGCATTGTGTTCTTCCCCCTCCTATGCTGCTAACATATCAACCGGTGTCTCTTTCTGTCAGTGGATGTTTCTCTACGACGAGCTTTTTAATTTTTTCTTTGATTTTCTGTAAGACGTGTTGCTAAAGGCACTGATGAAGACGTTTTGGATTAGCTTTATTAATTTGTGGAATAAAATAAAGTATTTCCAGAATGTTTTGAAAACGATCGTACGCCATACTGGGCTTGATGTTCTAATTCTTGGAACAATTGTAATGTTTTAATTCATTGAATGTTTATATATATATATATATATATATAAATAAATAAATTTTTCGTGGTACAAAATTTAATTACAGCAAGGAAAACAGACGTTTGTGACATTTTTTGGGGTGGAATGAAATTGAAAAAGTATAAAAACGTTTTTATACTTTTTCAATTTCATTCCACCCAAAAAAATGTCACAAACGTCTGTTTTCCTTGCTGTAATATGTATATATATATATATATATATATATATATATAAATGCAATTCTCTGCATCTTAATCACTTAGGAAGTGAGACAATTGAAGTAGTAGTGAGCAAAAGAACAACGAACCCTGCAATCACCATAATTACTTAAAATACATTAAATATATATATATATATATATATATATATATATGACGTGTACTCTTACTGCCGACCAAGAGAAGATTCTATCAGACATGTGTACGCAGTGTGATGATGTATGGAAGTGAAACTTGGGCAGTGAGGGTTGAGGACATGCGTTGCATGGAGAGAAATTATACGAGAATGATACGATGGCTGTCTAAGACAGGCTTAGGTCTGATAACCACAGGAGAAGATTAAATCTGGACAGGGAGATGTGTGCAGAGCGGAAGACTTTGATGGTATGGTCACGTTGAAAGAATGGATGAGAGTTCTTGGATTGGTAAATGAAAATATGCTGCCTAAATACACACAATATATATATATATATATAGATAGAAGGATGAAAAGGAATTAGAAAAGCGACGGAGGCAGATCTTTTTTCAATTCAGTTGCTCAATGCAAGGTATATTCCGCAAAAAGCAATTTATTTAATTAATTTTTTTCCTTAAGCCAGGCTTTTCAAAGATCAAAATCGTATCATCAGAGGAAATTGCTGGGATAGATAAGTTGGCGAAAAGCCAAGATTTAAAATCTGAAACAGTAAAGCAAAGATTGTGGAGAAAAAAAAACAAGGCAAAAAGCTGCCCGAATGCAAGCAAGTGTCCGATTGTAAAAAAATTAGCTCTATCCGGTATATTGAGCTGTATACTTTTCATAATAGGTTTTACTTTTCCTAAAAGTTCGCTTTTAGTTCTCTACTTTATATATATATATATATATACACATACGAAAGTTATGCCCATTCCTTGCACTAACGGTGAAGTCAAAACATCCTAATTTACATGAACTCAGCTTCACACAATAGACGCATCATCTTTTTTATATACTGCTTACGTATATGCGATATCAGGCGCAAAGTTAACTAATTTGCATATGGGTTTTGAAAAAGGACATTTTATTAATTAACTATTATTTGTTATTGAGTTTTAATTCAATGATTGTTTAGATTTTAATATAATAAATAGTTTTGTTTGGCAATATTTTTCCTTTCTTTAGGAGAACTGACTTGATTTTCAACAAGTTGCCATCTATTTCTAAATTTCAAGTGAAAAGGCAAATTGGTTTCTACTTTCTTTTCCTTTCTTTACAGTCACATTTACAAGGTAAATAAATTTGCATCAAAGTTACCAAAATGTTAATGTTTGTATATCTATATGAATAAATGAGGAATATCTTGTTTACAACAAAGTTATGAATGATATGTTTATTAATTTTTATTAATATCTCAAGTAGGGAACTTTGCAAATGAATAGCGAGCGGGCAAAACTAGCTAATGTATATCTAAATGAAGGAAATCGTGTGCCCATGTATATGCCTTACCGAATCGAGTTATCATCCTTGGTTCGTTAGAATAGATTTTTACTTTTTTTTTTTTCTCCCTTTAAATTGAAAGTCAATTTTCAGACTCTGGCTTCTAAAGCAATGAATTTGCTTTGATTCCAACCCCTAATTTTCAACTCCACAACCCTGGATACCAGTCACCAGGAAAAAAAAACAAGTTCCTGGAATAATCGTCTACTGGTTATTTGGTTGTTGGCACCAGTAATATTTAGAACTTGAAGGAAATGATCTCCTGTTTTTTTATTCATGTTTCTTTTCTATTTTGACAAGTTGAGGTAAAAAAAAAAAAAAATGATGTAAAAAAAAAAAAGAAAGAAAACCTAAAAAAAACGTTGACAAATGAAGAATTGACTGTTAATGCTGTCATACGGATAACAATGGTCAATCTTGTATGAAATGTATATATTTACACATCAAATATACATACAAACACACGCACACAAACATTTACACACGCTTAATGCAGATAAAGGGAAAACATATCCAACTATAATATAATAATGACTGGAAAAGCTTTTAATGTGAAATAGGTTTTCTTCAATTTTTTGTAAAATGATTGATCTTCTTTGGAGATGTAAAAAGCCAAGAAAGAAAAAAAGAAACTTTTATTAATTCATAGAAAACCGTATAAATAAGGTAAAATGAGTAGAGAAGAGAAAAATATATTTTGGGATAAGGGAGAGAAAACAAATGTTTTTTTTGTTGTTATTTTTAGAAAGAGACAACCGATGGTTATTAAAGTTGGCAAACGAAATGTATACATATATATCCATATTTAGGAGCTACAATATGAAAAGTTGACTTCAGCCAAACGATTCTGTTAGAATATGAAATTGTGCGTGTAGAGAATTCAATTCAATAAATTTGGCAAAAAATAAAACCAGCATACTTCAGTTGCCATGTAGGGAAAGGGTGGTAGAAATTTACACAGAAGAGGATACAGTAGCCTAGCACCTGTCCAAATTCGCCTTGAACTGCTGCGTCATTAGCACATTTACTACATCTGGAGGAGATCCTGATTGAGAAAGTGGCTCTTCTCCGGTTCAATCGAAATCAATGGTGAAATAGTTTCTGGTAATGCTCGCATAGACCTCTTTCTGGTGCAGGAATGAATAATGGGTCTTGAGGGAGATCATGATGGCCATTTGAGAAGAATTGAAAGGGGGTAAAGATGAATAGTCGGTTGTATTTCACATAAAAAGTTTTTGCCGTAAGATACAGAGAGAGAGAGAGAGAGAGAGAGAATATAAATATGTAGAAAGAAGAGAGAGAAAATGTTTTGTTTTTGTTTTTTTATGAAAGTTGTCAAGCGAAATGTATTTAGGAGCTATGATATGAAAAATTTAAATTTCAGTGAAATGATTCTGTAAGAATAATTGCGAATGTTATAGATATATAATGTCTAAATATAATATGTCTAAATATAGAATGTCTAAATATATGTCTAAATATAATATGTCTATATATATATGTCTAAATATAATATTTATATATATATATTTATATATATATATATATATATATATCTATATGTCTATATATATAATATGTCTAAATATAGAATGTCTAAATATAATATGTCTATATATATAATATGTCTAAATATAGAATGTCTAAATTTAATATGTCTATATATAATATGTCTAAATATAGAATGTCTAAATATAATATGTCTATATATATATATATAAATGTCTATATATATGTCTATATATATGTCTAAATATAATATTTCTCTCTCTCTCTCTCTCTCTCTCTCTCTCTATATATATATATATATATATATATATATATATATATATATAATGTCTAAATATAGAATGTCTAAATTTAATATGTCTCTATATATATAGATTCCCTCCAAATATGATCTTAGGTTAATATTGGATTCTAACTCTGCCTGATGAGATCTCAGTTTATAATAACTGTTGATCGATAACATCGACATGCCAGTGTCGCAGATTTTGTACATGTCTGTGTAAATAAAAATTATCATATATATATATATATATATATATATATATAGTAGTAAGTTTTTGAAAGGCTGTGGGCAATGCAAGTTCCAAGTAAGATGCAAGTTGTAAGGAACAAAAACAATAAATCGAATACGAAATATGACTTACTATTTATTTTTCCATTTTTTCTAAAATCTTACATAACAGCAAGGGTGTTTTTAGCTGTTCGTGTGATGTCCGGGTGATTAAAAATCACTATTTGATATTTCGGGAAAAGACATCCCTTTGTCAAAAATAATTAAACCAGAAGAGAAATTTTTTTTTTTCCTTCTCCGACTGTGTAGAGAATACTACAAAACAAAATGGCTGCCAGATGTAGACCGCAGCGAAAACTATAGCAGTCTCGCAGGGAATGTAAATTAAATTAAGGTTATGTTAAATATATGATTTGGTGTTCAAAAATATTTGTGTAATGTTGGTTAAGTGTATGGTGTTCGATAAACTGTTAGTTTTAATAATATATATATATATATATATTTTATTAAGCTTATATTTGATTATTTACTTTTATTTAAGTGTGTTTTATCTTCATATTTTTATTTTGTTTATCTTTCTTTCGTATTTTAAGAATTTTAATATAAAGTAAAGTAATTAATCTCACATTTTAAATATTCTAGATCTATCAAACTTATCGATTATCATCTATTTAAGAAGTGTTACTAATTGTAAGTTTTGTCAAATTAGTTTATCGAATTAACTTGATATATTTACTATAAGGTAAAGGGGAGTAACTCTGGATTTTTTTTTTTTTTTTTTAGGTGGAAGTCTGTATAACAATATTAGTATATATATATATAAAACATATATACACATACATATATACATATATATATACATATCTATGTATTATTGTTTGTTTAATTGTTTATTTGTATATTCTTCATTTTCTTTACATATTTTATTTATTATTATTATTTACTTTTTAAATTTATTTTATTAATTATTTATTTAATATTTGCATGTTATTTGTATACATTTTATGTGTTTGGATTAATTAATTAATAATGCTAGGTTATGGGGTGACTTATTTTGGTGGGTTAGAAGAGTATGTTGAATATGGTTTTTGGTTTGTGGTTGAAAGTGTGTTAGGATGGAAGTTCATATGGGGAGAGGCCTATTTGATTGTTTGGGTGTGTGGTGATTTATTATAGGAGGTAAGTAATGAGTGAAGTGGTGGAAACGGAGTCTGTTGAGTGTTAGATATGGAGGTTGGTCGGTGGATGGGGGGGTAGATATTATAGAATGAATGGTGAGTAGAGCTCGTTACGCTGATTGAGTTAGGGGTTTAATCTGGAGATGAGGATTGATTCTGTGATTCTAAGGTCACCAATGTTTCTGACAGACGCTAAGATGGAGACATGAATATCACGCTGAGTGTTTGAGCAAATCTCTGTGTGTTTGTGGAAAGAGGATATACGGGTATTCAAGTGCTCCTTTATGCGCAAGTGTAGCGGTCTTGTAGTGTTGCCGATGTAAAATCTTTTGCATTTATTGCACTGTAGTTTGTAAACACAGTTAGTGCGATGGCACAGACCTGTGTTGGGGATAGGGCCATTGGCCTGGGAGCAGGGTTCGGGTGTGTGGTTAGTATGTTTATTAGATAGATGTTGGCGTAAGGAGGTGCCAGTATGTGTTAGTTGTATGTTAAGGTTTTCCTTATGTATTGCCTTGCGGATGGAGGTGGTGATCTTATCGCTGAAGAAAGGGAGTTTTAAGAAGCATGTGTTAGAGAGGGAGCGGTGTCTACGTGTTTTGGGCTTATTTAGGTGGGCTATGGTGAGGGCGGGGTAGCCATTAGTTTGGAGGGTTTGGTGGAAGTTTTTAGTGTGTAATATTTTGTCAGCAGCAGAAGAACATTTATTTTGTATTCGGGTGATTTCATTATGGGCATAACTGAATTTGGCTTTTGTGGGTAGGGCAGACTTAAAGTGTATGAAAAGGTTTTTACAGGCAGGTTTCGTATAGAAGTTAGTATGTATAGAGCCGTCTTCGGTGATGTTAAGGTTGAAATCAAGGAGAGAGAGTGAGCCGGACTCGTTGGGGTGTTCTATGGTGAATTGTATGTGGGGGTCGGTGTTGTTGAAGGTGTTTAATATTTGTGTGGCTTCATCTTGAGAGGATGTAAGGATTAGAATGTGATCTATATATCTGGAGAAGAATATATAGGAGATGCAGGAGTTAAGTGCTCGTTGCTCTAACCGGTTCATGTAGGTGATGGCTAAGAGACCGGAAAGGCTGGAACCCATGGGGAGGCCGGAGATTTGTTTGAAATTGTGCTGCTGAAAGGTAAAGTATGTGTTGTCGATGATGATGCATAAGAGATTGTGAATGTCAGTAGGTGTTAGTCCGAAGAGCTCTAGGTTGTCAGAGGAAGATATGTGGTCGGTGATGAGGTCTATGGCTGGGTGTGCGGGTATTGGGGTGTAGAGGGAGATTACGTCTAGGCTAAATATATAGTTGTTTGTTTGTAGTTGTTGGCGTTGGAGTGAGTGTAGTCTGCTAATTACTTGGTCAGAGCTGCTGACATGTGCGGGGAAGGTGGAGAGTAGTGGTTTGAGTAGTTGAGAGAGAAGCCAGGAGATTTTATAGAGTGGTCCTTCAATACTAGAGACTATAGGTCTAATTTGTGTGTGTGTGTTGGTCTTGTGTGTTTTAATGAGGTGGTAGGTGGGAAGTCTGCTGTTTTTGGTGGTGAAGTTGATTTTGTATTTTTTTGGGAGGTTACGTGTGAGACAGATTTGGGACCAGGTGTTGTTTATGGAGTTTTGGACTAATGTGGCTGAAATGTTGGGGGTGGGGGTGTATAGGTTGTTGTTGTTAAGGTGTTCGAGAGCGAGTGTGTTGTATGAGTCTTGAGAGATGATACAGAATTCCTTACCTTTATCAGAGGGTAAGTAAACTAGGTTTTTATTTTTCAGGTTTTCTAGGGTAAGGCGTTGGGATCTGGTGATGTTAGGGGTGATGTGGGGTTGTTCTTGTTGGAGTATATCAAGGATCCTCTGTTTTAATCTAGAAAGTTTTTGATCAATTAGGTGGTTACTAGGTGGTAGGTGTAGTGGGTGGTCAAGCTGGTAGACAGGGAAAAAAATGAATTACCAGCTTGAGCCAAATGATTGTTTTTTTTTTTCTCTGTTTCATTTTACTTCAGTCGAAGTTCTCAGAAATCAAGGGGCCTCTTCCTGGAGCTAACACTTGATATCTATATGAGATGCATAGATATTCGAATATTCTATTAAAAATCTCCTTTATTTCTCAAACGTTGATTTAGTAAAGAAGTTAAGAACATTAATTTTCCTCTCCTCAATTGACCAGTTAAATATGTTATAGTATATCTTTCTTGTGATCTCTTGGTCTTATCGGATTCCAGGACAAGAATTCATCTAGTCTGGTGGAGTATCCAGCTAAGTATTGTTACTTCAGGTAATATCACTTTTACCTAGGTGAAGGTGCACCATTCCTCGTATGAGCAAGTTTATAGCCCTGCTGAGGGGATCTTATTTGTGCTGTGAATACTATGTTATTTTGAATTTTTGGTCAGGATTTACTTGTAGGGTAAAGTATCCTCATGTCAGGTTGTCCTGACAAACCACTGTACAGAGAGACCGAAGACACTCGAAGATGGTGTCTAGTAGGTAATTCAAACTCCCCAGTAGGTAATTCAAACTCCTCTGTGTCAGAATATGAAATCATGTGTGTAGAAAAGAATGGAAATGAAGAAAGATAATGATGCGGTGTATTTCACATAAAAAGTTTTCCCCCGATCATTATATGATATGCTAAAAGGTTTACCCAACGTTGCCTGCATAGCGAATATGTTGGACATAACAAATAAAACTTGGGAAAGGTGTATATCCTCTCATTTCATTCATTTATTGGTGAAATCGTACAATTACTCTTCTTCTACAAAAGAGAAACGTTTTTTTAGAAAAATGGTTCCCAGCATCAAATTACCATAAAAGGTTTATATGCCGTTAAACAAAATAAAACCAGACCATTATTATACACTATTATAATAGAAAAAAGAAAAAAAAGAAAGAAAAAACTTTTAATCATTTAAAATCAGACTAAAACATCTGTAGGAACCTGCTGATTCTAAATATGCCGTTAGTTTTTCTCGGAGGTCAACGATCGACAACTGATGTGTGGACAGACACACACATACACAGACATTTTTACTTTGTATATATATATATATATATATATATATATATGTATAAATGTTAGTAATCCGAGGCAGGAGCAATGTGATATAGGTACCGGAAGATAGAACAGGTGAACAAAAATAAATGAGAAGAGAGAATATGAATGGAATCGCAAATCAATTTATTAATATTTCACAGTAAAGGTTTAAATAACAGAGCAGTAAATAGAAAAAAGTTTACTGTCAAGCAATTTAAAAAGTTCCGGAAAAAGATAACCTTAAATTTTCGAGAGTGGAACCTCTCATTATCAAAAGATCAAAAATATGACCGAGTGGTCGAAAAGGCGAGATGGACAAAACTGTTGACAAATGCCGCAGAGAATTGGTGGCAGATTCGCAGAAAATAAGTATTTAAACCGTGAAATATTAATAAATTGATTTGTGATTCCATTCATATTTTCTCTTCTCATTTATTTTTGTTCACCTGTTTCTACCTTCCGGTACCTATATCACATTGCTCCTGCCTCGGATTACGAACTTACATTTCTATTTACCAGCAATGCTTCAAGCAAACTACAATTTCCTTTATATATATATATATATATATATATATATCTATATATATATATATATATATATATTAAATACAGGTGCAGAGAATTGATTACTCATGATATTAGGTTACGGAAAAAGTTTGTGCGCCGTGTAAAAATAAATGATTTATTATGCAATAATTTGTTCAGAAATAACAAGTATTTGTCAAACTGAAGACCGTCATCTTCAAAAACGCCAATTATTCTTCAAAATAAAGATCGTCACACCTTTCTGCCAACAACCTGCAAGCTTTCAAATTTGGTCAAAGTACCAATAGTTTAGTTTGAATAAAAAAAAAAAATTCTTGACGGGCTTCTTCAATTTAATCGAAAAACTCAAATTCGCAACCCCTTCATAAAGTGTTGCAGTTACATCGCTCATGCGTCATCGAGTTGACCATTGGCAATCATGTACTTCTTTAATTGCTTCGATTCTTTGTATCTTAATCATTTTAAAATCATACCTTGTCTTCTACCTGACGTCATCATTTATGCATGTGTGTTGTTCCTCCGAGGTCTGAGGTCACCTCTGTTAGCTGCAATCAAAATCCATCTGACATGCATTTTACATAAAGTATTCAATTAATTCAACAACACAATCTTAGAAAATGAATGATCTATTCATCATGATCGTCCAGTATGCTGAAAGATCAAAGGGAGATAAAGAGAGAGAGAAGCAGTCAGTTACTTAACTTTTAAGCCCATTGCTTATTTATTTAACATTGCGTTAGACCATCTTAAATGCATCTTAGTTCAGCCGCTTCTTCTAAACACAAGAGAATCGTGCCCGCTCTCATCTCTGTCACATGTCTGATGTCATATCCAACTAAATATCGACTTCCTTTCTCACAAATTCTAGCTTATTTCAGGTATGGTCAACCCCATGATCCCATTGTGACCTTTGGCTGAAACATATCCTGTTTACAACATAATGCCAAATTTATCTAAGCAAATATATTTTAGCTAATATTCATACTAGCAAAGTATCTACGAATATTTAACGTTGCATTGATCGGAATAAACCGTAATCAGCTAGAGGAACGTCTGGACTATCGGCTGGATGTGACGGAACTTCCACGCCGTCCACTTCTTCAATTTTGTTGCGTGTCTTTCTGGCAGTATGTGGCTTTGAACAGATCGCATTTTTGACGAACAAGAATTAGGTACTTATAGATTCGTTTAACATCGGAGCATATCTCGGTCGTTTTAGAGCGGTTTCCGGACCAAAAAAATGGTATCCCAGCATTGTAAACTCTGTACATATGTTCTGATACTTTCTTTTATGTCCACGTCACCCGTTAAACGAAATCTCAATCTCAAAGAATTATCTCCCTTAGATATATCCTTGTTTAATTAAAGGTCATTAATAAAATTTAGTAATGGCAATATTCGTTCCTTTTATATCAATGGTGCGATGATTGTTATTAGGGGTGGGACGTAATGGGTAAAAATTAGGGGTGGGACGTAATGGGTGAAAATTTCAGATTTATGCGAGTAGTATTTTTTTGTGTTCATTTATACATAAATAACACTAAACAATCAAATATTTTGAAAATTTTGCAAAATTCAGAAGGTGCAGGCCACTAGTTTTTGGCTATTTTACATTCATGAAAACCCTTTCACAGCCTGAAAATGGTCCTAAATTAAAGTACTATATCAGATTTAACCATCTATATCCATTCAAAGCTTTTGAGGATATTTTAGGACCTGCAATGTCGCATGAAACCACTTTTTCACCGAAAAATGATGGATTTTGAGTCCCGTGGAGCCCTAACGGCTATTTTTGGCCTGCACCTTCTGAATTTTGCAAAATTTTCAAAATGTTTGATTGTTTAGTGTTATTCATGTATAAATGAACACAAAAAAATACTACTCGCATGAATCTGAAATTTTCACCCATTACGTCCCACCCCTATTGTTATGTTTTTTTGAGGTTTTTTATTAAACCATCGACACAAGTTCAAAATGCAAGATTCTTTCAAAGTTCCACCAAACGGAAACCATGCGTTCCAAATTATTTTAACACGGTGCAAAAACTTTTGGCTCGACCTAGTTCATTATTTGCCTTTTGTATTTCAGAAAGACTCAATTATCTTGTACATTTCTACTGATCTCCTGAATACTAACCTAGTTTATATAATAATACGATAAGACATTACATGTACGTACATACGTTATCACCTTTCACACACATTTACAAAAAAATAAGATCGTCCGATCAACAAATATGGTGATTGGTGATTAATCTGATCTCGCTAAGCTAAACAATTCCAACTTAACCAATTTTAAAATTAATTGTTCCAAAATCAAATTATGTCGTCCTGTCGACTAAAAGCGTACAATTTTAGATACATTTCAAAAAGTGACATTCGTTTTATTGATTTGAAGAATATTTAGCTGACCATTAGTTTTACCGTAAGAAGAAAGGATATTTTTTTTGTTTTAAAAAGAATTAAATTGTTACAATTTTAAATAATAAATAAATAAATAAGACACATTCGTTTTATTTACTTAAAGAATATTTAGCTGACGATGACAATTATTTTTTCTTGATAGTATTGACTCTGACAGACATTTATTATTTCAAAAGGTATATTATTATTATTATTATTATTATTATTATTATTATTATTATTATCAATAAATTATACAGATTGTTGTAGCAAACACTGTGGAATTTCCAGTGTTCAGCTATTCTTAAAATAGTAAACAAGCAATGACAATGGAATCTACAGAGTGCAAATAATATTCTTACAATAGTAAACAAGCAATGACAATGGAATCCACAGGGTGCAAATAATATTCTTACAATAGTAAACAAGCAATGACAATGGAATCTACAGGGTGCAAATAATATTCTTACAATAGTAAACAAGCAATGACAATGGGATCTACAGGGTGCAAATAATATTCTTACAATAGTAAACAAGCAATGACAATGGAATCCACAGGGTGCAAATAATATTCTTACAATAGTAAACAATCAATGACAATGGGATCTACAGGGTGCAAATAATATTCTTACAATAGTAAACAAGCAATGACAATGGAATCTACAGGGTGCAAATAATATTCTTACAATAGTAAACAATCAATGACAATGGGGTCTACAGGGTGCAAATAATATTCTTACAATAGTAAACAAGCAATGACAATGGAATCCACAGGGGGAAATAATATTCTTACAATAGTAAACAATCAATGACAATGGGGTCTACAGGGTGCAAATAATATTCTTACAATAGTAAACAAGCAATGACAATGGAATCCACAGGGTGCAAATAATATTCTTACAATAGTAAACAATCAATGACAATGGGGTCTACAGGGTGCAAATAATATTCTTACAATAGTAAACAAGCAATGACAATGGAATCCACAGGGTGCAAATAATATTCTTACAATAGTAAACAATCAATGACAATGGGATCTACAGGGTGCAAATAATATTCTTACAATAGTAAACAAGCAATGACAATGGAATCTACAGGGTGCAAATAATATTCTTACAATAGTAAACAAGCAATGACAATGGAATCTACAGGGTGCAAATAATATTGTTACAATAGTAAACAATCAATGACAATGGGGTCTACAGGGTGCAAATAATATTCTTACAATAGTAAACAAGCAATGACAATGGAATCTACAGGGTGCAAATAATATTCTTACAATAGTAAACAAGCAATGATAATGGGATCTACAGGGTGCAAATAATATTTGTTGACAAGATAAAAAAATAAGTTTTGTTTTTTTGTTTTTTTTAGATTTATTGATCAAGCCTGGTTCAATTTGTCTCCATGATTTGTTCTGTTTATCTAACTCTATGAACCTACTTTTGACAGCCTCGACGCTGCCTTGGAACCAGCCATAAGTCTTAGTCACTATCTCTAGATTTAGGCTCCGAAAGGCTCTAGTGATCTTGGACTTTAGATCGTTCTTGTGTTACAGATGTCTAGTTCTACTGTGCCCCACACAAAGAAGTCGAGAAGTTTGCGGAGGCTATATATTAGGTGAAGTGTGGTCGACAAAATTTTCTGACAGCCAGGACTGGATTTTTCCGGCTGGTATGACAGGGTACTGGGTCTTGCTACCACACGTGCAGCCTACGTCAAGGTACTTGGTCGCTCCAAAATTTCACTACCTCACCCAGAACGTGGATGCAGCCATTGGTGATACGCCTAAGGACCTCAGGGAAGTAGTAGGGTGGTATGATGTTACCTTCGACCACAAACTCTGATGGTGTCAGATTGTGCTCGTTCGTTTTTCTCTTCGATGTCGCCGTTAAGTTGAATCCTAAATCTTTCCATTCCTATCTGACCTTTTCTACCCTCCTCTTGCTGATGCTGAGGAAGTCTAAAATCTTTTTACTTGTCCTTCCAACGTGGATTCCAAGGAGAATTCCATATATCTTCCACAAATATGGAGGTTCAAAATTGACCATAATCAGTTATTCTACATAAAAGAATGGAAATATAATCACGGTTTTCTTGAAGATCAGATTGACAATGAAAGTTTTTAAAAAATAAGTAAATGTAAAAAGTTAGCAGTTGAAAATTGTGAACAAATATCGTCCGCACTCAGTATATATATTAGTCTTTTTCACTTGTTCATTTTTGCGTTTTTTCTTTTTGTTCTTTCATTTGATGGTTTCTGCTCGATACTTAATTTTTTTTTTTTATCTAATACATTTACAAACAATTAACACATTATTCCACAATTATTTATTTTTTTTTTTTTTTTAATTTATTACCAAAAATCTTTTGGAAATACAATATTTGAGCAAAATTACTTTCAAACATTTACTTGACTTTATCGGATAGTTAAAGCATTCATTTATCCTATATATAAATATGTGGGTTAGTTATAAGGAAATACTTACAAAAAAAAAAAATTGATTAAATAATCGATGAAACTGATTGTATCGTTCCGCTCTAGATTTTCACAGTATACTAAAAACTGAGACATCAGTGTTGCTGATATACATCAGACAATAGGTGTAATATTTGAAAGACACTCCAATCTTTATGACTAACTATAGATATCATGAATGTCATCAACTTTCCAAACACTGTATATTAAAAAAGGGTTTCTGTATGTTTAATGTAGAAATATGCAGATAGCACTTATCGTTCAGTGGTACGAGCTGCAGACGATATTTTTTCGCAAGATTACGGTCTAGGAAAAAAGGAACTCGTAGCTGCATTTAAAAAATATTATTCATTGAATTTCGATCAGTTTGTCTTTATGACTTGTTTGTCGATTTCATTCGGTAAACCTACCTTTGGCTTTGATGATTGCCTCGAGGCGGCCTCAGAACCGGCCATAGGCCTTTGTCACTGTCTCAATTCTTACCATAATGGAAAAAGACTTTCCTTTCTCATTTGTAGGATAGTTAGAGCATTCATTTATACTATAAATAAAAATGTGGCTTAGTTATTTGGACTACTTACCAAAATTTTTTGATTGAATAATCGATGAAACTGATTGTATCCTTCCACTCTAGATTTTCACAGTCGACTGAAAACTGAGATATTTTAATATTTGAAAGACACTCCAATCTTCATCACTAATTATGGATATCTCTGAAGAATACAGACGTTGCTGAAATATGATTAATTATTATTCTGGTCTTAAAAAAAAAACCATGGCCGCTAATGGATTAATGTCATTTAAATCAGTATTTTATATTCTACATCTATACCTCTATTGTCACTGCAGGTTTATTATCAGTACATTGGGCTAGTATTCAAGAGACACAGAGAGACAATATAGGTTTGTTGGGTCATTCAAAACTATAGAAGTCTGATTTTTTTTCTACATAAATAAATGCTTGAAGCGATATTACTCAATATTATTAAATATTGAGTAAATATTTAAGTTTCTCTAATGTATAATATGAATATGAAAACGTTGAAAAAGATTAACGGGTGTATTATCTAGTTTGATGTTTCAAATGAGTTAACATGACATAGAAAATTCTTTATTTTGTATTTCAAATATTAGAGGAAATTCTTTTTTTATATTAATCGGGCTGTTTTTGTCCATTTTTTTTTTTTTTTTTTTTTTTGCCATTTTTTCTTCCATTTTTTTTTTTTTTTGTCCATTTATTTTTTTTTTTTGTCCATTTCTTTTTTTCTTGTCTGAATTTTTGGGATGCAGAGTTTTAATTATTTATATTGTTTTCGTCTTCAGACGACTCTCCTCGTGAACTTTGTATTTATATGTTTCGGCCAACGTGCTCTCTGGGCTTCTTCAGTGTATTGTTCATCTACGCAAATGTTTTTATTGTGTTTCGATATGTTTATTGTTGAATAATTGCACAGTTTGAAGTTTCTTACTGTTATATATTATGGCCGACCGTCGAGTTGCTATTTTCTTGATGCTGTGAGGTTGAAGACTCTGAAGAAATGGTGATTTTATTTATCCTTGTGGGCTGAAAAGAAACATCTCCTGCTGCTGTTAATTTGATTAACCAACACAGACAAATGGTTACGACAACTTTTACTTTTATTCATGTTCTTAGTCGTTGTCATGATGCAGTTGGGGATAACCCTAACCCTAACTCCAACCTCAGTTTATTTCAACTAATGATTTTAAGCTCCCAATTTAAATGTTGTGCTCGACTTGCTCCCAGTTGATTTCTGCTTTTCAAAACCCTCCCCAACCTCGTCGATATTTTAACTTCCGCTTTCTCTGTTCACATGCTTATCAAAACTGTACCCTCTGACCTCGACAGACAACCACTTGCTACTGTTGTCCTTGAATTGGTCAAAGTCCTCCGCTAATATACTACATAGACTACTTAAATCTGATGAAAGTGTCAAATTAATTGGGATGTGGCCGTGGTGAAGTGGATACCGACGTGCCAGGTTCGAATCCTGCTGGTTCTATAGCACCACTTTCATTATGGATGTTTACCACCTTCATGTGGTCTTTCCTGTGAGTACCTAATTCTAGAAAGTATTTGTGAAACCTATGCCAACAACAGAATGGAGCCGGTCAAAAAAGTCGTATGTGATACCGATTTATACGTATTTACGTTTTATGCAAGTTAATTGACTCCTTACAGTTTACGACGACGTTAATGTTGTGCTGCATGCAATTGTTTATGCATGCTGCACTTTTCAGCGTTCATCAATTTGAAAATCTCAAAAAGCAATATTTTATAAAGGGTGGGGCCGTTGTATGCCATAGCCAAAATATTGTACAAAAGTTTTTTTTGTTTTTTTACAAAAAAAAAAAAAAAATTATTAAAAAATTTAATGAATTAAAAAAGAAAAAAATGACGATGTTACAAGTTAGTAATTTAAAAATTAAATAACACGCGCCACACCGAAGGACCATCATGAATTGACTTGGCTTTACAAGCGCCTCTTGCATCGCCATTATTCAGGAGAGATATCCTGAGTCTGCGCTTAGCCTGTCAAGCCAGCAGGACGTTCAATGAAACTTCCTGATGTTTTGTATACATGCTTTTTACATTTGTCGATTAAAACTAATACAACCGGATTCATACTTTTAGTATGACACCACCAGAAAAAAAATTATCGATTTTTGTTGATAAAACAAAAATCAATACAATGGTGAAAATTCAAATGACTTTTTTTTCTTTTTTTTTTTTTTACGTAGTTAGTAAAAGTTAACTAAAATAAAATTCAGGGCAAGAACTGCAATTTAAATAGTTAGCAGCAATCAGATTCAAATATGAGAAAAACCTCACTAAATATTCTAACCCTAAATCTAAACCTCACTAAATATTCTAAACCTCACTAAATATTATAACCCTAAACCTCACTAAATATTCTAACCCTAAATCTAAACCTCACTAAATATTCTAACCCTAAACCTAAACCTCACTAAATATTCTAACCCAAAACCTAAACCTCACTAAATATTCTAAACCTAAACCTCACTAAATATTCTAAACCTAAACCTCACTAAATATTCTAAACTTAAACCTCACTAAATATTCTAAACCCCTCTAAATATTCTAACCCTAAACCTAAACCTCACTAAATATTCTAACCCTAAACCTAAACCTCACTAAATATTCTAACCCTAAACCTAAACCTCACTAAATATTCTAACCCTAAACCTAAACCTCATTAAATATTCTAAACCTAAACCTCACTAAATATTCTAACCCTAAACCTAAACCTCACTAAATATTCTAATCCTAAATCTCACTAAATATTCTAACCCTAAACCTCACTAAATATTCTAACCCTAAACCTAAACCTCACTAAATAGTCTAACCCTAAACCTCACTAAATATTCTAACCCTAAACCTCACTAAATATTCTAAACCTAAACCTCACTAAATATTCTAAACCTAAACCTCACTAAATATTCTAACCTTAAACATAAACCTCACTAAATATTCTAACCCTAAACCTAAACCTCACCTCACTAAATACTCTAACCCTAACATAAACCTCACTAAATATTCTAACCCTAAACCTCACTAAATATTCTAAACCTAAACCTCACTAAATATTCTAGCTTTAGCATTTTTAGCGACCACATGTTCTGAAGATATCTTTCTTGCAAATGAGCTGGCTATTTTGCATGTTGTGTCATCGTGAATAATACATGCGTGTGTTGGAAGAAAGAGAAAAGGATGATAGTGAAAAAACAGTTGATTTTACGTACACATTTATTCAGATAAACAGGTTGTCGAAGACAAATATAAAAAAGGATTACAGAAACATGTAATGTGATACACATTATAATACACAAGGGAAAGAATAACAAACATTAGTATAAAGAAGGAATACGTTATGGCCCCTATTACAATAAGAAAAGAACACATGTTGTCTGGGTCATAGAAAGAGAAGTATGAGTGAACAATGAAAGTAAATGTTACTTTATGTTGTGGTGTTTTTCAGAGTACAACTGCTACTAGGATAGGAGTCTGATGAGCACAGCATCATAGCTTGATGGATGAACAGTCAGTCGGACCATGTTTGACGGCCTCGAAAAAAATCTAGTTCTAAATACTACCCGTGCGTTCTTAACCCCTGAAAGGGAGAGTGCATTCTCTAACGTTGGGCAGAATAAATCTCAGAGAGTTAGCTCGGATATCAATCCGAGGGAGATGACTGGGATAATTTTGCCTCAACAGAACAACATGCGTGAAGAAAGTCGGAGGGCACATTTGCCGAAACGTAATGGAAATATAAAGAACAAATTTGATGGGGACAGTAGTCCAAAGAGAAATAATATAAATGTTTTTACCAATTTAAAAAAAAAATATGTATTGCAAAATAATTTTCTTTAATGTTTTAATATGCGAATAAAGAATGGAAGCATATCACTTTTGGAGCCGGAGGGGGTGGGGGTCGTGGATCTTTAAAAAGTTTTGCAAAACCTCTATGGATTAAAAAAACAAAAAACAATTTCATTCACAAATTTGCTAGAAGTTTGATGTTTTTGAAGAAGCATAGAGTTTCTATGGTAGTGACAGTATATTTCTTTGTTATGACTTTTTCAACCCTAACCCTAACCCTTCTTTTACTATCTTATAAAATTGATTAAAAAAAAGAAGAAAGAATTAATTTCCCTATTGGGCTCTTGAAAGGCTTTGGAGTCCAGAGGATTGAACGTTGGTGGTGGGCTTTTCTTTCAGGCTTGGTTTGTCTTGAAGTGATCCTACCTTCTTATCTCTTTTTATTATAATTAGCTCCTTACATCAAGTGTCTGAAGCGACTTCCATATAAAAAAAAATCATTAATATACAGATCAAATGCTGTTAAATATTACATTTTATTTTTTATTTTTTTAAATGTGAGATGATATATATAATTATTTCCACAATCAGACAATGCCGCAGCCCACAACCTGTGAAAGAAACAAACCGGAAGTCCTAGACTTGAGTTTCGCCCTCCTTTGGGCTCCTCAGTAGAACACATCCGAACTCAGGATTCGAAACCCTTGCATGTCAAGCGAGTACTCTGCCACTGAGCTACCTCGTCACATACAAGAATGTCTATTAATTTACACAGATTAAGCAAACCGCGGCGAAGGCCGACTGTGGAAATTAATTTCCGATTGAGAGGGAGCGTTTTCCTGACTTTGAGGTTGGTCCATGTTTATTCTTTTATGGTAATACACGGACTTTGGGTTTTAAATTTTTTTATTATCTCTATCGTTCATAGGCAGTCGACAAAAACTTGTCAAGCATCTACAACTTTTTTCCGCATGAAAGTTTTCTGCTTCCATTCTTAATTCGTACGGATATTTTAATTTTGTTGTTACAGGAAACAAAAAAGAAACAATTCAGAGACTAAAAATTGTTTTCACGGACGATAGGAAGTTACGACAAAAAAAAAAAAAAACGTCACTCTTTGATGATGACTGCTTCGAAGCAATTCTGTGTGATGTTAAGCTAATAAAAAAGCAATGACCCTGTCTATTTGTTGGCTTTGTAAAAGTTTTAAGTTTAATTATTTTATATTTTAACTGTAGTGTGCCCATGCCGTCAAAAAATGACGACATACTTTTGGCCATTCCCAACTTAATTACAATTTTATAATTAAATTCACTTGGAAAAAAATAGTTGTCGTCATCTTGTTTTATTTATTTATTGTTTTTTTTTATTATTGTTGTTTTTGTTTTTTTTTTTTGGGGGGGGGGGGGCTTATGCATAGAAGCAATACTGTTATCCTCACTCCAGGGATTTGCGGTTCCCTTTCTGACATGTCCTTGCTTGCCACATGCTAAGGAAATTGATCTAGACGTTGACACTTGGAAAAAGAAAATAAAACAGTTGCTGTCTTGTTTTTACGAAAAATACTAATGCTTCTTTCAGCTGCTGCTGATTGATGCTGGTGTTTGCTTGAATAGATACTGAATTACCTGCCTTAGTATCACAAGCAAAGGAAAAGTTATATATATATATATTATTTTTATTTATACAGACATGTATAAAAAGCTGCTACACTGGCATGTCGATGTTATCAATAAATAGTTATTAAAAACTAAGACATCATTAGGCTGAAAAAAGTTTTGCAAATATATATATATATATATATATATATATGAGAGAAAGTGACTCCCCCCCCCCACACATACTAAACAAATTCCACCTTGAATTAATAAATTTCACAATCCTTTCTGCAATCCAAGCATATTTGGCAGGAATAAACTTCAATCTGTACCTGACTTATCCACCAAGTTTCAATCATGAATCTCCAACACCAGAAGAGACATCTCAGCTGTCCAGAAAAGAATGACGCCCAGCTGATTGACGCAGAGACACATGTAAGGACTCCTGTAAACGACCCAGAGGATATACATCCGTTCACTAAATAAACAATGTATGGCCCATAAAGGGTGTGGCTACGTTAATGGGTGGGAGGCTGTTATCCTCACTGCATGGATTTGCGGTTTCATGCCTGACACGTTCTTGCTTGCCACCCGCAGAGGACAACTGATTTGGATGCTTATACTTGGCGAATAAAAAACAGTTGATGTCCTGTTTTTAGAAAAAATACTGATGTTTCTGTCAGCTGCTGTTGTTGATTGATTTTAGCATTTGCTTGCATAGATATTGAATTACCTGCTTTAGTCTTACAGGCAATAGAAAAGTTATATATATATATATATATATGTATATATTACTATTTCATGTATCCACATAAAATTTTATAAGGAGATATACATTTTTATGTATCAGTTTTCAGTATTTACTTCAACAAAGAAACAGGATATAGGTCACTCTATAGAAAATAGAACAGGAAATAGGAAGTAAAACTAACCGGACCTTTGTTCGTGAGAAGCCCAACGATTGGCTAAGAGAACAACAAAGAATCTGATTGGTTAACTAGCTAGCCGTGTATATAAAAACACCCGGCAAAACTAACTCCATGCATTTTAACCAGAAATGAAATGCGGGAGCCTCTGTGTAGCTTAATTGCCATAAATATATTTTCATAACTTACTATATATATATATATATATATATATTTAGGCAAACATTATTAAATAACACAGAGTGTTTTTGCTTGATAAGACTTTATTTTATTTTTTCAAATTTCCGAATGGTCCATATAGCGTTTCGGTCAACTTACAGTATCCGAGTTCCGTGGGTTTCTTGTTCCATTTTCTTTCCTTTTTTGTGAGTACTTTCGATTTGATTCGTCAAATCATCTTCAGGCGGTGTTAGTTTTTGGTTTCTTAAAAAATATGTCTTTACTGTTGAGTTTTATGTATTATTATTTTATTATTGACGAATCAAATCGAAAGTACTCGCAAAAAAGGAAAGAAAATGGAACAAGAAACCCACGGAACTTACATACAGCAATTTGACCGAAACATTAAATTGACCATTCGAAAAATAAAATTTTTTTTTTAAAGTCTTATCAAGCAAAAACACTCCGTGTTATTTAATAATATTTGCCTAAATGATAATATGTCGCCTAAATACACACATATATATATATATATATATATATATATATATATATATATATATATGATTCTTTTTATTCAAACAGACATGTACAAAATTTGCGACACTGACATGTCGATGTTATCGATCTACAGCAGTTAAAAGTTGAGATCTCATCAGGAAGAATTAGGATTTAAACCATTCCCTCAGATGGTATTTGGTAATCTGAGGGAAGAATCAAATCGTAATTCTTCCTAATGAGATCTCAGCTTTTAACTGCTGTTGATCGATAACATCGACATGCCAGTGTCGCAGATTTTGTACATGTCTGTTTGAATAAAAACAATCATATACATAAAGCTCTATTTGATATTGAACACTTTTTATAAGACCGGTTGAAATTCTTTGGATTACTATCCTGTGGATATTTACTTCACCTGGATTACAATATATATATATATATATATATATATATGAGAGAGAGAGATTGAAACGGAGACACAACGCATATTATTAAACTGACTGACCCCTACACACACACACACACACAAAAAAAAAAAAGAAAGAAAAATGCCACTCTGAATCCTTAATATATTTCACAATCCTTTCTGCAATTCGACCATATTTCGTACAAATAAACTTCAGTCTATGGCTGACTTGTTCACCAAGTTTCAATCATGAATATCCAACAGTCTTTGTTTTACTGCCATTCAATGATAAGCAGGAATATTTTAGAGATTGTTTAAATAGACATTGTCTTTGAGATAACTCCACCGATAAAAATCTAAGGGTTATCGTCCGATGACTGTGAGGCCTATTTAGGAACACACTTCCTCCTGATGAAACATTCACCAGAGTGTCCGCCTCCATATCATTGAACAACGCTAAAACAAAGACTGTTGGACGTTCATGACTGAAACTTGGTGGACAAGTCAGGCATAGACTGAAGTTGTTTTTTTTTGTACCAAATATGGTTGGATTGCAGACAGATTGAATTTTATTAACAATTCTATGGGTGACATTTTCGCTGAGGTCACCTTATGTTAGAAATTAAACAGGCTTTTACATATTCTATTACCATATCAAAATGAGTCATATGGAAATTTTTTTTTTCGTTTTTATGAAAATAGTAACCTTAACAAAATAGTGGGTTAATTTGTCGTTTCTTAGCCAATTGTCTGCATTTTTCTGATTTTTTCCAACCTCACAAATGAGTAAGTAAACCTAAATAAATTGTTTGGGACCTATTTCTCAACTGTATTTCCTTTACAGTAAATTTGAGATTAGTCTAAAACAATTTATTTGGGTTTACTTACTCATTTGTGAGGTCGGAAAACGGCAGACGATGCATTGTCCGCCATTTTAGCTAAGAAACGACACATTAACCAAATAGTGACATGATTTTTATTTATAGCTGAACGTGCATATAAAGAATATTATTGTTGGATCACTCTGGTACATTTTTTCGCTAACATTTTGATGTACACATCATTCAATAATATAACAAGTTTTAACTAATAAAATAACAACTTTTATGCAATATTCGACTTTATTCATCAACATAGTCTCTCTCTAGGGTGATTCACTGATTCCAACGCTTCTTTTTTTGTAGAACGATTTGTCTTTGGCCTCAAAATATGCCTCAGTTTCCAATATCACTTCATCATCGGGTCAAATCTCTTTTCCTGAGGCATTCTTTTGAGGTCTGTAAACAGCTAGTAGTTTCTGGGAGATCATATCTGGAAAATTGGGTGAGTGCGGAATCAATTCAAAGTGCAATTCATGTAGTTTCGCCATTGTTACAATCAACTTGTGACACGGTGCATTGTCTTGGTGAAAAAGAACTTTTTATTCTTCATTGGTGGACGTTTCTTTCTGTATTTCTTCCTTTAAATCCACCAATAATATTTGCTATTGATGGTTCGTCTTTTCTCAAGGTAATCGATGAATAAAATACCTTGCGCATCCCAAAATACGGAAGCCAAAACGATGCCTTCTGATGTTGGCATCTTTGATCTTTTGGGACGGCTTTCACCTGCTACTGTACACTCAGCTGACTGCAGAAGTGAAGTGGATGATCCATGTTTCATCCTTCGTCACATATTGACGCAAAAACTTATTTTTTTATTGCGCTGAAACAATTGCAAACAACATTCTGAATCATCGATGATTTGTTGTTTTTGATCGACTGTAAGCAAATGCGGCACCCACTTTGAACACAGCTTTCTCATCGACAAATTTTTATACAAATGGTTAATACACTGCTTCCTGATATCGTCAACTCTTCTGCTCTCTCATGCATATTAAATTCACGATCGACCAAAACGAATTTGTGGACTTTTTTGATGGACAACTGCTGAATTTGGGCGATCTCAGTGTTCAGCATCATTTGCGTCTGTACGATTGCATTTAAAGTCAGCATACCACCTCTTAACCAATGGAGTACGGTCCAAATAACACTTATTAAGCCATTACCTTGCTTGAACAGTATGTTTTCCCATCAGAAAGCAATGCTTTACCAACACACAAAATTCAGATTTTTCTGTTTTGAAAATTTACAACAGTAACTTCACTTAAATAGATGTGATTTGTAAATTAATAATCTGATGAGGCTCAAATTTTAACGTGTACCATTTGAAGGTTAGTACTCTATAAGAAAATCATTTTTTAATTAGTGGCGCCATCTATATGCCAGGTTCGAGACTTATTGAGTGATGTGTTACAAGCTATTATGTTTCGGAATTTTTTAGATGAGGATTGATAATTTGGATTATTCAGACTACTATTCTCACTTTGGCTGTTATTTTAAAAATGTTTCGCCTGATATAATTTGCAACCTTTTTCAAATGCACATGGACCCATGGCACTATGGTTATAGGTATCAATTAACAATCAGTTCTAAGTGACAGTCTTCTGGAGGTTGCAGGTTCAATCCTTACTATATGCGGTAAGAACTAAGAATAACATAATAATTAACTCTTCTAACCGATGATGGCTTGTGACAATATTATCTGACGGAAAAGGGTTGATTCGAAACCGGACCCTGACTTTCCCTAAAAAGACTTTCAGATTATTTTCAGCAAAAGAAGAACGAAATTTGATAAGAGAAAGAAAAAGTTGTTTTCTTTTCTCAATGTTTTGGGAGATAGGAAACGAAAGCGATGACATTCATCAACGTCCGTTGTGGTGTCAACAGATCCATCCATGGGCTGACTACGAATGATAGCTGGACCACCTGGCTTTCATATGTCGCAAAAACAATAAGTTTCTTTTTTGCCGATAATGCCGATGGTGACAATATTGTCGGATCGAAAAAGATTAAAATGAGAATGGTCTTGTTTTTCTTAAGTTATGAAAACGAAAAAGAATTTTAAAGTGTTTTGGCACGAGAAGGGAAAAGCGAAAAATTATAAGAGAAAGAAAGGTTGTTTCCTTTCTCTGCGTTGAATGGGCATTGAAGTGTTAAGATAACATGCGTCCACGAATCAAACATTTGCAAGGAATAACAATTAATTTGTTTTTACTAAAGATGGTTTGGTGAGGAGGAAAGTAGGATCTCATACATTGCCAGGCCTGGCATGGCCGTGTGGGGAGGTGGAGTGTCGGTCTTTATCGTTAATGTAATTGATGAAATACATTTTACTTTCTATGTAATGTTTTTCAGATAAGGGTTCCATGCTGAGGTTATGGACCACTTCAGTTCTTGCCAGGAATACATGCTGGGAATCCCTGGGGAACCATTATCTTGTGTGATCGATTTCGGGGTGGTCGAATGGAGATGGGCTGACCAGCTGAGAGTGGCCAGGAGGGGACCAGACATCTGGGATTTCCGGTCAAAAGTGCTTATATTCCAGCCTATAGGCAGGAGAGGGGAGTGAGAGCTTGCGTGAGGCAGTCAGTTAGAGTTAGACGTCTGAGAGTCATTTGGTTTACGGTGGCCTTCGGTGACAGAGGGTCTGTTTGTGTCGGGTTTGACTTATATTCTGATTTGGTCAGGCAAAAAACTCATTTTTCAAGTCTGCTATTCAACCTAAGAAAATGAATACGATTTTTAACTTCTAAAAAAAACTTCTGTTAATTGTTTTTAAACTGGAGTTGTGGTTTAATTTAGAGAGATAATTCTTTTGTTGCAACACTAACTGAATCGAACAACAACTTTAGACCGGCACAATGAGCGGGACGATCATGGCCTCTGCAGTGGACACACACATGCATGTTCATGAAGGTTATCCTAAGAATGAATAAGTATCGCTTATATGGTCATGTTGAACGTTTGAACTATTGCAGAAACATGGATATATTGAATCGCAGGAAGGTTGGCCAGCCGAGGAAAACTTTGAAGCAAGTGATTAGACAAGACCGTACAGAGTGGAGTTTGAAGACAGTTAACCCATTGAATCATGAGGACTGAACCCCTGGACAAGGGAAAAGTGAGATTAAATAAATAGAAGAATAAGGAGCTTGTGCATTATGACAACAAAATGGCGACAAACAAAATTCCCATCCTTATTTTTAGAGGAGTAAATCGAAATGGGAGATAATTCGAATTATTTTAACTGGTGAAGTTAGTCGATTTTTTGTGAGCGCACAGACTAATTTCTGGTGCAGAGATATGCATCTGTGGAGGTGATATGCGACTTATACCATACCCATTAAAAACTGATGGTTTTATGTGGCGATGCGTCTGTGGAGGTGATATGCGACTTATACCATACCCATTAAAAACTGATGGTTTTATGTGGCGATGCGTCTGTGGAGGTGATATGCGACTTATACCATACCCATTAAAAACTGATGGTTTTATGTGGCGATGCGTCTGTGGAATGACCTTGTCCATTAGGTCAAAAAGTATTTTTTCACAATCAAAACTGCCTATAAGGGAATAAATCGAATATGATCGTTTTGTTATTAGTTTCCCTAAAAAAATAATTTGAATTATCTCCCCTTTCGATTGATTCTTCTAGAAATAAGGAAGGGAATTTTGTTTGTCGCCATTTTGTCTGTCATAATGCGCAAGTACCAAATAAGGTTGTTAATTTTTTGTATAGCTAACAAGATTTTTAGATCTCCCTGTATCATATTTGAATAAATAAGTCTGAGAATAAGTAAACAAACGCTTACATTTTTTAACAAGACTTTTTCATCACCTTTTTTAGTAGGTGTAACAATTTTAAAACAAAATGAAATTCCAATGACGATTCAGTGTGTCAGTTTTTCAGTAAAGGGAGCGAACTCCTGCCAAACTTTAATGTTTGTCCTTGTGAAACTCCAAACAAAACATTGGTTTTGAATGGAGAAAAAGATTTGAGCATTATCATGTGACTTAATTATTTGTAGTCTCGTGACTCAACTCCAACACTCCATAGTCATAAGACTAAAAATATCTGCTTTGTATAAAAGTTTTCATATTTTTTTTTTTTACTAGATTAAAACTTTTGATTGGTGCTATGACTAATTATAGATATAATTCTTTTTTTTTAAATTTTGACATCACAAGACGTTGAAAGATTTTAAATTCATGTTTAGATTTATCATTTTATAGATTTACTGGCTGTACTTATCCGGCGTTGTCCGGGAGTGTTTTGATTTTGTTTTTTGTTTGTTTATGTTTGTTTTTTCAACTATGCCATGTTTTTTTTTATTTGCGACAATATTGTTTTGTGTTCCAACCCAAAGGGAAGTAACTTTGTATTAAGGAATAAAAAGTTACATCCTTTTTTTAAAAAGATAGCGTCCATTTGAAAATAATTCCAAGCTGGTCAATGTATTTTCTGGAATTAAATTGAATTACATTTGTAATCTACGTAATTTATGGTAATTTGGAGTCTGGGCGATATGATGAGTAGCTCTGCTAGTATTTAATATTTTTAACATGCTGCAACGATCCACTAAAAATACTGACAAACCAGAATCAAATATTGATTTAGTAGGAAGAAAGCTATCGATGACAAAAATGGTAACTTTTTTATGGAGATCGCTCCATACAATACATGAAGCCATTTGATGTAAGAAGCTAAAAAGAAATACCACTTCAAGGTAAAAAAAAAATAGCTAACGATAAGTGTTAGATGGATAGATTCCGACCCAGAAAACAGCAATCCTTCCCCCTTTGTCAGAAACATCGCTCATGGAATGTGAGGACTAAAGGACAAAATAAGGGAAGCGAGAGTTACGAGGCTGACGAAAGTAAACCCAAAGTACACTTTCTTCTCTCTCGATTTTATATATTAGGTAGTTTGAAAAGTCACACATTGAAGCGTTGCTGAAATGGCAATAATAAGGAGAATATTTTTTTAAAAAAATATTTTGAAAACCTGGACAACGCAAATTATTTATGTTTTTTTAAAATAAAGTATTTATTTACTTTAAAAACTTGAATACTTTCGGTGATATATACCCTTGTCAGAAGTATAAGCATATTTTTTTTCTCTTCTTTTTTCGTTTAATCCTCCTTGATTGAGACATGTTTTAAACAAAAGAGTTACGTCCCTTTTTTTAAGACGACGTTCGTATGAAAATAATTCTGAGCTGGTCAAAGTATTTTCTGGAAGGCATGAAATCGAATTACATTTTATTGTCCTTAACAAAAGACCGTAAACAGTGGCAAATGGACACAGTCAATCCCCACAATCGTGATCACTGGAGACTTAGCATAAGGACAGCCTGACAACGTTGAACCTCTTGTCAAAGGGAACACAGACGATAAACCTGGATAGTGAGTGAGTTAAAAACATGCTGCAACGATCCATCAAAAAGTACTGACGAAACAGAATCAAATATTGACTTTGTAGGAAGAAAGCTATCGATGACAAAAATCAAAGCAGTGCCGATAGAGTACTGTGTTTAGTGATATTCATTTTGTGTGTGGGTGGGGTGGGGGGGGGGTAAATAAAATATATAAAAATAAGAACAATATGTATGTTATCAAAATTGACTGATATACTAACAGTTTATGTAAAGGAAAGTAATTCTGTATTGACAAATAAAGAGTTATAGCATTTTTTTAAGATGGCGTCCATATAAAAAATAATTCTGAGCTGATCAAAGTATTTTCTGGAAGGAATTAAATCGAATTACATTTTATTGTTCTTAAGAACATGTTGCAACGATCCACAAAAAGAACTGACGAAACAGAATCAAATATTGATTTTGTAGGAAGAAAGCTATCGGTGACAAAAATCGAGAAAGAGACTGACTTTATTTAATGTTTTAGATGTAGTTTTCATACGATGTTTTTTTTTAGAAAAAAAATTCTTCCAATAAAAATAGTTTACTATCACGTGGCTACATCCCTGAAATTGCAAAAATACTTGTCCCAAGCACTAAGTTAGAAGTGATTTGCGACACAAGCAACGAAAGAGTATACCCTTTCCTTCCAGAATCATTGTGGCAGACACGATATTTCATAATGTCTCACCCCTGAGCCAATGTCTCAATTCGTTTAGTTACCAGCAAATTTGAAATCCGGTGTTGGTCACAATCCTGTGTGCCATCTCAAAAGACCAAGGTTGGAAAACATGCCTGCACACTTTCCAGTTCTTTCCACATTCTGAGGAGTGTTTTTCGCATGTGCATCAGGACATCACTGGATGACTCTACATGCGAAGGACCAGCCTACTTGATTTTTCTCGTTACTTCCGCGGATGTGAATCTTTTTTCATGCCTGACATCATCACAGGTACTGCAGAAAAAAACTTTCATTTCTGGATGAGTATCCCGTTTTGAGGTTTCAGCTGTCATCATCACAGATAATTTTAAAATTCAAGTCAGACTTTTTTGTCAACTTATGAAGCTGTTAGGTAGCAGGAGAGTGAGGACCACACTGTATCATCCTGAGTCAAATGGTTTGGTAGAGCGATACTATTGCATGCTCATCAGATATAAGAGTCATGATGAACCAGTTACATTGGCTGGAAAACCTATCAATGGTTCTTCTCGAACTTCACACTGCAGTGAAGAACGATATATGTTCAGCTGCCAAGATGATGTATGGCACCATACCAAGGCGATCCGTAATACAGGCCTGGCAAACATGCGACTGGAGTCCACAACTTGGGGCGGACATGTGAAGACCAACATTACTACTAAATAATAATTACAGATAAAAGTTTTAGTATAACATTTCTTCGTAATGTCCAGTAATTAGCAACTATAGATATTATTAGCAATCAGCTTACAATGATTGATTTATTTCCATCAAATCAAAAGTAAAAAGTACAAAAATATAAAAGAACTAAATTCACAAAAAATTACTTTATTCACCATGAATTTGACACATTTTTGATATTTAAAAAATCATAAGTCAATTTGTTTATATTAGCTAATTGATTACAGAAAATATAATAACATAATACAATCAGAAAGCAAATTCAACATTTTACAAAATCAAATACTTTGTGAAAAAAATAATGTTCGGAAAAACAATTTTGATAATTTTTTGTTTTTCATCGGCATGCTTGTATATTGAACACAAATATATATAGGGTAACCGATGCTGCTTGTAAGAATGCAATTTTTTAGTGTTGCATGCGAATGGCAAATGGTGCAGATGATAGATGATCGGCCAAAGGAAGAAGAGGAGAATTTGAAAATATCTTTGATTTTATATTAGGCCACCCAGAATTTTATTTCTCTTTGAAATGAAATAAGTGCCTCTTAAAAATAGAATCATGCTGACCCCAGAAAGTAATGTTCTTAGATTGTCTCCATGATAACCCCCCTTTAGTAGATTGTCTGGTAGGTATCTCTAATGGATATCTCCAGCGGTCAGCCTTTGAGTGATCGAATGGTGACCAGTGAGAAAGACTGGAATCTAAGGTTTCCGGTCAGGAGGTAAGGATTCCAGGAGATGGGAGGGTTGAGACCTGGCTTCTGGGAATGAGACAGGCAGGGGTTTGGTCTTTCAGAGAGCTGGCAAACAGTTGATTCTAGGTGTCTCTCCAGGCAAGGTGTGCCCATTTGGAGCTCTTAGTTAAAGGACTGTGTTGATCGAACTTATACTTTATTTCGCTGGGGTAAAAGATCTCATTTTGCAAGTCTGCCATTCAATCTAAGAACATGAGTATCTTTTGTAACTTCCAACAAATAAACGTGTTACTTGTTATAAACTGGAATCATGGTTTTACTTGGGATGGGAATTCTTTGTAGCAGCACTGACTAGATTTTGGACCAGCACAACGAGTGGAGGCGATCACGGGTAGTGCAGTAAATGCACACATTTGAATTCTATATTATATCCGAGTTGTTACTTTGTTTTTTCATCGGCATGCTTGTATATTGTTGTATATTGAACACAAATATATATAGGATAACTAAGCATTAGACAGAATATCATCAAGCTGGACCCCCCCCCCCCACCCACATTTCTGTGCTAGCCTTTTCAGGCCATACCTTTTTGTATTTTTCATTTCTATTAGGTCAACTCTAGATTGTTCATGGTGCCCTCTGGCCTACAAAAAATGCCTGAGCAGCTCCATTGGCATTCCCCAGTAGAGGCGACTCAGGCGATTAGCAATGAACTAACTCCTTCTCAAAGAGAGAAGGTAAAGCCTGGGAGGGTGGAATAAATAAAACCATACCTTAACCTGGCAGCAACAAAGCCATTGTTGGACTGATTGTCAAGGACGTATCCTCAACTGGTATGAATGACGTTAGCTAAATGTAAAAGAATATACATTTTGAATTTAATTTACTTCGATTGAGGTAAGCGTTTATCCGACAGCCCCTTCATTCCTCTCAGACGGGAATGCAGCAATAAAGCACTATTTGCATAAAAAGGAGAATTCTGTATATCTAAAGCTCACTAAATGAAGAAACAAAAAAAAATGAAGAATATTGAAATTTTTTATACTAAAGTTTGATCAGGGACATTAACTGATAATCATTACTATTACTGACATAAATTATTTTAAAGGTAATTAGTTAAAAAGAGTTTATTTTGCTTTACCTATCATGTGTGATCTATTTGTGTTCAAAATTAATATTTAATAGAAGTTTTAAGCCTTTAAGGTTTGTGTAAATACCGATTCTGAGCAAAGCAGCCATTTTTATTTAGTCAGTTAGTAACGTAAACAAAGATGGTTGTTTTGCTCGGAATCGGTATTCATGCAAACTTTAAAAGCTTAAGACTTCTATTAAATTCGACGTTCTTTATGCAAACTCACTTCTGAGATATTTCACCCACTTTATGTCTCTCTCGTCAGATTACTGTTAAAGTATGGTGTCCAGGCCTCTGCTCCATATCTAATACGTGATATCCAGCATCTGGACAGAGTTCAAAGACTAGCTTCTCGAATAGTGCAGAGTCTATGGCATCTGCCCTATGAAAAACAACTCAAGAAACTTAACTCTTTCTACTTTGAGCGCCGACGATTACGCGGTGATCTCATTTTGGCCTACAATTTCCTCAGGCCCTTTTATTTACTCCTGCACCAGAAAAAGTTCTACGCAGACACCAAAAGAAACTATTTCAGTGCCGATTTCGATTGAACCAGATGAGGGCCGCTTTCTCAATCAGAATCCCTAGACCTTGGAATAGACTCTCAAGAGAGGTAATAAATGCGCCAACAACACAGCAATTCAAAGTGAATTTGGACAGGTGCTGGGCTACTGTATCCTCTTCTGTGTCAATTTCTACCACCCTTTCCCGACATTGCAACTGAAGCATGCTGCTTTTATTTTTTGTCAAATTAATGAAGTGAAAAAAAATTATTTTTAAACGCAAATAGGTCACAAATTAGTATTGATGTACTCCTCTCCAGGAGTTAGGCACAAGGCCAGTTTTTATCTTACTCCCACAAGTAAGATGTGACCCAAGGTCGGGTCGGGAAAGCGGGGTTTAAAAATTGCCTGGGCAGCCCCGTCGGCATTCCCCGGTAGGGGCGCCTCAGGCAGTAAGCAATAAACTTACTCCTCCCCAAAGAGGGGAGGCAAAGCCTGGGAGGGTGGACCTCCTAGAACTGCACAGGACATACCCATAGACCGGCGTAAATCAAGCCCCGAAGGCCAAGACAATACCAGTCTATGGGGTGCAGTATCCATCGGAACAGATACTACACTTTGATCTTAGCCAAAAGGCCAAATCATCATAAAATAAATTGTTTTTGACTAATTTCCCAACTGTATTTCCTTTAAAATAATTTATGTCGGTAATAGTAATGATTAGCCATTAACTAAACAAAATTTGTTAGGGACTATTAAATTTTTAGGGGCCGTTAAAATATAAATTTCACCGATTTCCAATATACGCTCGGCTTTGCCTTATAATTACCCTCGTGGGGAGGCAGCACCCATGCATGGAGTATTGTTGTTACATCTAGGCTGGTGCACCAACCACTAGTCTTTCCCTCTTAGACAGGGTCCAATAAAGATCCTCTAATCTAATAGGTCCCACATGTCTACTAAGCTTCAGCCCCTGTCTTATCGTTGCATCTCTGTGCTTGTTTTACAAATACTTCAATGGAATGTGCCCCGACGAACTTGCTGCACTGGTGCCCCTCGACGTAAATACCCCCTGACTGAATCGACAATCAGGAAAATCACATTCTTTCACTGTAGAGGTCACCCGATGCCAAAAGGCTTTCTACTCTAATAGCTTCTTTTATCGAACTGCTAGCCTTTGGAATTACCTTCCTGTCCCCTGTTTCCCTGACTGCATCAACATGCAGAAATTTAAATATAATGTAAACATTAAACACACATCTTGCTGCTAAACTCCCCCTTTAGAATGCTCCTGTAAGTATGACCCCAAATTCATAATACGTCTCAGTAGCAAAGTCTCTTGTTTGAGGTGAATTAAAGTAAACATTTTAAAAAAAAATTGTCTTCTTAAAGAACCTGTTGAATCATTGACACTTTTGCGCCCTCGTCAGTGATAGAATCGGCAACAAACCCTGGACATGCAGCAGCGTCAGTAGAGAGCCGCAAGCGGTCAAAATATGCCAATCTTCTCGACAGATTTGTATTTCAACCGATCGCTGTGGAGACGAGTGGAATGGTTGGCTCTGCCACAGGTGACTTCCTCGGCAGCCTTGGTCTATTAATGATACACAACACCGGAGACAATCGCGAATTGTCTTGGCTTTACGAGCGCATCTCTATCGCCATTATTCGTGGAAACGCCTTGAGTCTGCTCTCAGCCTGTCAAGCCAGCCGGACATTCGAAGAAAACTATGGACTGTGATACAATTATATATAAGGAATCAGGATTTCTCGATATTGAACTAAACAATGTCCAAGTGACGAATAAGGGAGTTATTATAGTTAATTTTTTTTACCGAATGGATCAGTGTAATATATTTGTTTCTTATTTTTTTTATATTTGTGATTGAATAAAACTTCCCAATGTAAAATAATTACAAAAAATATTAAACATTTTTTTCCTAAAAAGAAAAAAATTATTGGGGGAAACGGCCAATTGTTAGAATGAGTACTATTTTTGACTGAACACCGGTTAAACATTCGTAATAAAATAGATTATGTTTTTCGTCACTTTAAGCAATTAATATAAAATTAATAATTATAACATATCCAAAATAATATCATAGAAAGTTTAAAAGAAATATCTATAAATACATTTTATATTAAATATTAAATTCGGAATACAAATATAAATTAAGTTCGTGAATACGAAACTAATGTCATAGGTTTCTTAATGGCGTCATGTTTGAACATGTTTTGAATTTGTTCGCCGGCGAATAACGGTAAAAACGAATTTACAGCTGTTGTTTCTTTTTCTTATTGATTTTGTTAAATTTACAGTCGGTATACTTATAATATCATGATTTAATTTCTTTATTTTTACGTTTTAGTATTAAATTCACGTTTGCGAATGTTTAAATCTTCGTAAAAAAATAAAAAACATGTCAGCTGGCGACTTGGTCAACAATCTTGGTAAGTTGGAACTGAAATTAAAACAAGTGAATTTTCGCAATTTCCGACGTTCGGAACTTCTCTCTGGAACCCTGGACATTTACGTTTCCATCTACGGCTATGTATTTTCTGATTTTAATCGGGAACTTAGCAAACTGATTGCTTCCCACGAACTGGAACTTTACGGCAAGACAAGCAAGAGGTTCGTCGATAACCTCTATTTGATCGTCCGCGATGTCCTCCATTATAAACCACCCATCAACAAAGACATGTTCCTCACAAATTGTGGATTCGTTGAAATGAAAATGATCATGTGCACTCAAATTCTGGAACTCGTCCTGCTCAAATGTAAAGAACTGCCTTCGTTTGAGAAGAATAAGAAAACATGGCGAAAACTAGCGCCTTTTTCTTCATCTATATCGTCAAATCTTCCAGCTTCTACCAATGACGATAAGGACGGCACCATTAAGGACGTTCGTGTTCGTGTAAATAGACCCCCAAACCCTGTCGATAACGAAAATACTACTGACTACATAACAACTGGTACCACCATATCTAAAAGTGAAAACCCTGATCGCCGCCGTGTTATCCTAGGGTCGCCCCCCTTTTCTATGAAACGTAAAATTTCAACAACTGAAGGCAGAAAAACAAACGATCATTTTTTATATTCTTCATCCTGTTATCAACATCAACCATCGAGCTATTCCGGTTTTCCTGAAGATCGACTTTCGTCGCAGATTGCACGACATTCAGCCTCCTGTGCTATTTCCAAGAACCCTGTCAGCAAATACAACATCGCTCGCTCATCGTATTCCAAGGGCAAGCCGGTGGTTTTAGAGAAACAGGAGCCCCCGCCACAGAAAATCGATATCAGGGTTTTAAAAGGGCCGCTGCGGGCCAACGATGGGTTTTCTGCAATACAGAGGATCATTCCGCCTGAAGAGTTGATCCGATATCGGGATATTTTATTTTGTCAAAATCCTAAAAGTTTGGTTACTTCTCCCATCAAAAGTAAAAATCCAACAGAACAAAATTCTTGTATGACTAAATATTTTACAATGTCTGAACCCGATAATAGTAGTAGTATTAGTACTACTACTACACCAATACGTATCGAAAGTATTCTTTCTTTATTAACTTCTCATACAAGTACAATAACTAAACCCCAAAATGTCTGTCCTGCTACCTCTGCGACAATAACACCAACGTCTACTAGTTCTACCAAACTAAAATGTCCCTTAAAGGAAATTGTACCGACAGAATCAAAGTTTGGTGAAAATATTACTATGCAAAAAGTTTCTGATGAAAATAGTCAACCCCCCAAAAAAATTAGTTTAACTTCCAAGAGTTTGCAGACGGTGGGGGCAACTAAACTTGACGATCCTCAAAGTCTTTCAGACCTCAGTGATGAGAGAAGCAAGGCTCTACAAGTGCTTACGCAAATCAAAAATCTCTCGCAGAATCTAACTGGCTGTACGGAAACTCTACGGAAAATGCAAGGACGAAGTCAGCAGTGGGAGGCGCATGGTAGTTTCTTGAATTCTTTTGGACAAAACAAGGAAAATACACCGATTGTCAACAACGACTCGCTTGGTGTAGAGCTTGAGGAAAATCAAGATGGTATTAAATTGTTGGATAAAACGGAACAAAATGAAGACCATTCGCATCAGCTTGACTATTGGATTGCAAAGATGAATCTAATGGAATGTACAGTAAAGTCTTTAGAGTCCAAATTTAAATCTTTATAATTATTTATTCGTAGTAAAAGTGTTGTATTACTTCTGTTTAAAAGAATGACGCCAAACATTGATGTATAAAATATTATGATATATTTTTTACTGCTTGGTTGCAGTGAACAAGAGAGGGATGAAAGAAGCATGGGAATTTGTGGAGGTTGATCTCTCGAACTCGCTAGCCACCAGACTCTGTTCAATCTTGATTTGTGCTAGTTTATATAACATTTTTGGATACTCATGCATCCATAACTATAACCGCATATTCTGGGATTTTGCCTTCACTGTTAATGTAGCCACGCCTCCTATGGGACATGGCTTCCATCCTTTTATTGTTTAATTAGCGATAAGTGTATTTCTATCTAAAAGTGACCTTTGCAGGTGTCTTTACATCAAATCATCGGATATTTCTTTTCTGGTCAGTTGTCTCTGTGTCAACCAGGTTTTATTTATTCCGGCTAGTTACTATTTCCGGTATACCAGAACTGATATTCAACACTTTTTTTCAAAACAAAGTATCTTGGCATCGCATTAGGAAGTGTAGCAATATTTAGATTGTGTGTCAGGAAAATTAAATTTTTTAACTAGAGTTTTCCAACAGAAGTTAAATTTAGGAAATTAAGCTAATGTATCAAGGAAGTAACGTCATGACAGGAAGTCAATGTGACAAAGAAGCGAGATAGATCCAACCTCTTGGGTGTTGGACGTCGAATAAATTAGCAATGAGTGTATTTCTGTCTAAAACTGATCTTTGCTGGTGTCTCTACATCAAATCACTAGATAATTCTTTTATGGTCAGTTGTGTCTCTGTGTCAATCAACCAGGTTTTGTTTTTTTCCGGCCAGGTGCATGTCTGTGTCAAGTAGGTTTTATTTAGTTTGGTTAGTTACTATTTCCGGTATATCACATCCAATAGTCAACAAAAGCGTACATTTTTAAAACGTTCAGATTATGTAATGATAATTGATAATTCAAATATGTAAAAAAATTTAGAGGTAGATGACGTGTCGTACATGTTCCTTACCTTTAACATTTTTATGTTGAACTACATCCGGAGGTGCGGCACAATTAGAAGAGTATGGGGTCATCTCTTAGTTCTCATTACTCTCAAGCGGTAGTACCTTTCAGGGTCGCATTTATTTATTAAATAGAATCTATCCTGACATGGAACTGCACTCGGTGGTGAAACCTCAATTTGAAAATTTTAGGGAATGTAGCGTCAGTCCTTTGTTTCTATTTAATTTAGGGACAAGGGTAATGGTAAATATCGACAGTCTAAAGAGTCTCTTCAAAAAGTTGAATAAAATTAGTGTATAGGCGATAGTATATATTTTTTTAAAGATTATGACACTAAGAACGTTTTGGAGTTTAAATCAATGTATTGTTACAGATGTTTTAATACTTTTTTCATCTTGAGTGATACACATGGCGGCATCCTGTAAGACTTCATTTTGTGAAAATCACGATTCTTGCAGCATATTTACACATTTCAAACGTGTTTTTCTTCCGATTACATGTAATACTAAATAGATTTTAACGCAAAATGGTTCCTCATTTAATAATATTTTTAATTTTTTTATGGAAATCGCTCCAAACAAGGCATGAAGCCACTTGATGTAAGGAGCTAACAACAACAAAAGATGATTATCGCAAAGACAGGGGATTCCTATTGGCCTTAGTCTTGAAAAGACCAAGGCTATAAATAGGAGGAAAACAGTTTTAAAAAAACAACAACAAAACTATTTTTATCGCCTGTACACAACTTTTTATCGCAATATACTTAGACCGTCGATCTTTACTTTTACCGGGACAGTCAACGAAAGTGGAAGTAATTTCTAAAATTTAATTAAAATCGGAACTCGAAAATCTGACTGACTTTTCTTTATATATTAGATAAATACTGTAATAAGATTGGATAATTCTTTGATTTTTGGTGTGTTTTTTTGTTTAATCGGGTGCATTCATATTTTGGTAAAAAAAAAAAAAAATTTCATTTTCCATCCCTAGCTTAATCCGTAATAATTATAATTTTTTAATTGAATAACATTTCTCGGTGGGGTAAGGAACATACTGTATATGTCTACCCTATATTTTGATTGTGTTAATATTTAATGAAATTAAAAAA
Organism: Sepiola atlantica; assembly: GCA_963556195.1. Classification (NCBI taxonomy): domain Eukaryota; kingdom Metazoa; phylum Mollusca; class Cephalopoda; order Sepiida; family Sepiolidae; genus Sepiola; species Sepiola atlantica. Next base: position 129,979,046 of record OY744518.1, read on the forward strand.
AAAAAAAAATGCAGATATGTTAAAGAATAAAGGAAGGTCAATTTTTTTTCCTCAAATTAATTTTTTATATGATTTTCAAAATCAAATTTAATTATTACGGTATCGTTTGGTCATTAAATTATTAATTGAACCAAATTGTTCTAGAACGTGTCAGTATGTACTTATTTATTAAATTATATAACAAACTATTTTGAGATGTTTTCTTGATTAAAATCTATTTTCTCATAGAAATGTTTTTGTTTACATTGAAGTATTTTGAGAACTATACTTTTTGAGAGAACATGAACCCTAAATGGATTTTTATGGATATACTCGCTGTACTTATCCAGCGTTATCTAGAAGTCATTTGTTTCTTTTTCTTTTTTTCTCCCCCCAAATTTTAATTTTTTTAATAGAATTTTGAAGTTAAATTCAATTATTGCACTTCTTCTTTCGTGTGAATCAGATGATTCTGGTGTTGGCATTAGTTTCCCCGATGTTGTTCTAGCTAGAAATCTTTATGGAAAGACATTGGGTACTTACGGGAAGGACTACGAGAAGGTTGCCAACATCCCTAAGTGAAAGTGGTACTGTGGAACCGACTGGATTCGAACTTGGAACACCCAGGTCTTCAGTCAATATCCACCTCCCAATTATTGTGCTATCATTTGGTCATTAAATTATAATTGATCCAAATTGTTATAAAACTTGGTATTCACTTATTTTCTAAATTATATAACAAACTATTTTGAGATGTTCGCACTTAGAGGATGGCAATTCGAATGAAGTGTGCATGTATGACTTAACCTCCTATGCACAGATTGACCAATCAAATGCATGCACAGCACGAAACGATCGAATCTAGAAGTTTCTATGAAATTGTCGATAAAGGCACCAGTTAGAAGAGGGGAAGATGTCTACAATGCCGCACAAAGCTGACACACTTGACTGGCACTTCTGCGCCAATAAAACACCCAAGTCTTAACGAATTTTCCATCCATCCGACCAAAGGATTGAGTATCAACTTCAAATACCAAAAACAACCCACTTTACTTATTTCTCCATCAGTAACAACAATGCTATGAAATGCTGAACGCAAACTCGATCATCATCAGCAGCAGCAACTACAAATCATTATCAACATGCTAACAGCAACGCTGTACTTACCTATGACTCGTCATTCTTGTGAGATAGACATTTAACATAATTCTTCCAAAACTGGATTACTTTCTAAAACGTATCCTCCTTCGATTCAACTTTCAATCTACAACATGTCGTATACGCACGCATCTGCAACCACAACAAATTACAACTTTTTTCTTCTCATAAATAAATATTGTTTGTTACGGTAATCAGAATTTTTTTTATTTTCTTTGTTTTTGCTGTTTTTCCCTGATTTAATAGAAATAATTTCTTTAAGATAATAATGTTTTAATCTCAATTAAAAAAATTATTGGATTTAAAATAACTTTGAAAACTTTCTATCGTTTTTTTAATTAAATGGGGATTTACGAAGAATTTTAAAGCCAGTTTAAGTGACTTTCTATTTTATAGTTTAAATTGCTTACAAATTTTGGTACTTATGCAGTTTACAAACTGCCTTTTCGTCGGAACATTCCAGCAGGTTACATAAACCGCCTGGAGGTGCCGAACGAAAACTTTTTTTTTGTGTCGAAAACACTGGCAAATGTTAAAATGCTAAAAACAGGCATCATATGTTAATTCAATAAAAAATTAAAAAACAATTAAATTTGTAAGAAACTTTCAAAATGTAGGAAAAAACCAGCCTGTTAACTATTATTATTTCAACTAGTGTACACCAATCTGTTAACTATTATTATTTCAACTAGTGTACACAAGCCTGTTAACTATTATTGAAACTAGTGTACACCAACCTGTTAATTATTATTATTTCAACTAGTGTACACTAGCCTGTTAACTTTTAGTATTTCAACTAGTGTACACCAACCTGTTAATTATTATTTAAACTAGTGTACACCCTCCATCAAAAATGAGGGAAAAAAATTATGCTTCACCAGTGTTCACATTAATATTCATATAAAATCATAGAATTACATCAGTTATTTAAGTTTTTATATTTGAATTATCATTTCTGATGACCTAAAGAAAAAAACAATTACTGTTGACTTTTAGTTAAAGATTTTTTTCTAAATTCATTTCAGATGCAGAGGGTTGTCTGACTTGCTATTTTCTTTCTCAACTAAGTTTTCTAATGCTTACTTTTTTTTTTACATTATTTCAGTAGGATAGGAGTGAACTATCACGAGTTGAAAAAAAAAGAAAAAAGATCTAAGTCATTTCTGATGACCCAAACAAAAAAAAAATTCAACCATGACATTACTTTTTAAAATATTTTAAAACTTTCTTTCCTTTGATTATTAAGAGGTGGGGGCTAAATATGAAAAAAAAAATTATGTCGGATGGGAGTTGGGGCTAAACACTAGATGTTAAAAACATCAAAGATGTTAGGAATGAAAGAGAACAATCGGCGATCACATGTAGCAATAATAAATCATTTTTATTTTAACATTTTACTGTAAAAAAAAAAAAAATATTGAAGAATCCATGAGCGATTGCTCTTTTTACCACATTACCTCGAGTGGAGTGTATTCTATGGCTGACTCTTCAAACTTAAGTATTTTTATTTACCTCCTCTCCAGGAGGCTAGACACAAGGTCAGGTGTGGGTTTTTATGAAAGTGTTTTTGTGGAATGAACTAGATTCGAACCCGGCACACCCAATCCTCAGACGGCGTCGTTAACAACTTAGCCACCGTGCAGTCTCTGTAGCTTCATTACTTAGCCAATCTTTGAAAGCGTTTTAATATATTCCTGCGCAGTTAAAAATAAATCAAAATTAAAACATTTCCGAAGTTTGGATAAGCCATGAAACTGCAGTAAAGTGTTGAGATAAGAGAAATTTTGATTTATTATTGTTATAAAGCTTCGATAGCTTAAAAGATATCAAAACCTTTATATGTACAACGATCTGCTGACTTGAATTGAGATGAATTTCTCAACCTGGGGGTGGAGGGTGGAGAGATGGCATCACTAAAAAAAACAGCCCCAGTTTCAACTAAGACAAAATTAAAAGAAACACACTGAATGTGCATGTGTTAGATAATGGCTTGGACGCATCTATTCGAGATGGGGTTTGACTTACGCGGTTGTAGCGGAGTCACCCCGTACAGTCAGTTCTGTGTGTTCCCACGGATGCACGGTGACAGCTGACGCGATCTTAAAGGTTGCGGAGGTCAAGGTTCAGGATTGCACCTGGTATTGACAAGCGAGAGTTGGACGAGATTTTCCTAACATGAGAACGTTGAGTTGGATTTTAAATCAGTCTTGACTTGGAAGCGATAGAGTCAACATCGCAAAAATGTGACGCTGCAAAAAGATTTCCGAATAACGGAAAAATAAGAGATTAGAGCCGAATCTTCTTAGCCTCCCTCTCAAACAATTATAATATTAACTAGTGAAATTAGTAGCGTAAATTCTCTCTCTCGGATCGACAGACTCGTCCAAGTCGGCTAATTATATAGAAATAAAAAAAAAACGGCTCTTTGAAACAAAAAGAAAGTCTTGTTATAAGTTAAGTTGGATTTTCAGCTAGTGAGGACAGCAGCCTGTTAAGAGGGAGACAAGGCAGCTTGCGGGAACATGGAACGTCGGATAGCAGTTGTCAACAGATTGTTGCAGAAGAAGGAGCTCAAATAGTCACACAACGACAGAAGCAGGCGAATGCGACAATGGTTTGCAGGCAAAAAGGCAGTACGAATATTAGCGACCAGAGATTGAGAAACGCACGAGTCAGTATAATACGACAGCAACAAGCCGGTGATCGAAAGGTTAGTGCAAGCAGTTGAAAAACGCGGAACCAAAATACGGCATATCAATCCTCTGTAGAACTAACGAGTGTTCTCTATACGACACGGACGATGTAGAGATTTACAGAACCACACAATGTAACACATGTGTTAAGAAGGAGACAGGAAGTCATTCTTTGACGAAAGAAAAGTCATCTACCCTCCATATCTCCCCATTATGAATCACTTGGAAGTTTTAGCCATTTGCAGTAAAATTAACATTTTCAGAGAGAACTGTCATAAGAAGGAAAAGAAAGGTAAGACAAAGCGAGAGAGAGAAAGAGAAATAAAATCCAGCCAAATAGCGACAAAAAAATAAGAAGGTAAGTCTCTAGCGATTTGGCAGAAAGCTGAGAACTTACCATGAGAGGCTCTATCGATTTTAAGCGGAAATCCGCTTTTTCTAGATTTACAAAAGAAAAAAAAAAACGAAATTTCATCAAAAAGTGGAAAACTTACATCCATGCATTTCATACATAGAAAGAAGATAAGTATATAAGTATTCATTTTATTTAGAAAAGAGAAGTATATAAGTATTCATTTTATTTAGAAAAGAAAAATATATAAGTATTCATTTTATTTAGAAAAAAAATATATATAAGTATTCATTTTATTTAGAAAAGAAAAGTATATAAGTATTCATTTTATTTAGAAAGAAAAAAAAAATTAGAATGAAAATAAATCGCAACTGTTTTTGTTTCTTTTTAATTCAAGTACAAAAGTTAAACAATCTTACATACTTCAATAGTTTATATGTATAGTAAATTCATATGTATAGTAAATTTTTACTAAATAATTACTGTACAATGATTTCAATGACCATAGATACCAGTGGTTTCACAAAGTCACGTGGTACCTTGACCCTTAGGCCAAAACCCGAACACATGTCTATTTTCTATGCTTGTTTGTCTAATTCTTCTGAAAAATTAGACTGACGAGAGTAGACATGTATTTTGATTCATGCCCAACGGGGAAGGTACTACGTGACTCTGTGAAATCACTGGTATCAATGTTTATTCGGATCATTGTATCGTAATGATTTAATAAAAATAAATCATGATCTTACATAAGTAGTTGAGCACCCTGGTGCGTTTTTCTTCAAAAACACAGTATTTACTATATATATATATATATGAGAAAGGAAGGATGAAAGTAATCTAATGTGATGGGAAAGGAAAAACCACAAGATGTTTTTTTTTTATGTATTCATCAACGTTTCGTCTTTATTTGTAAGACTTCCTCAGGATGATAATTTTAAGAAAAATGTCATGCAAGTACATAGAAATATTGGGTTGATGAGAAGAAGTAGTAGCCACTACTGGGAGCGCAGGACCATGGTCCGGGCTGAGAGAAGTCGGTGGCAGAGAGTGAAAAAAAACCCCAATATTTCTATGTACTTGCATGACATTTTTCTTAAAATTATCATCCTGAGGAAGTCTTACAAATAAAAACGAAACGTTGATGAATACATAAAAAAAAAACACCTTTTGGTTTTTCCTTTTTCGTTTCCCACATTATATATATATATATATATATATATATATATATATATATATAATTAGGGGCAAGTACATAATTCTGTTGACATGAAAAACAAAATATTAAGAAACATCTTTATGATGTATGTATACATGATGGTAAGCATATATCACGAAAATTGATCAAGTATTTTTTTTTTATATATAAAAAAAGAATCAAATTTTATGGGTAGACGACAATCGTCGATCTATCGACGTCATGTTGGAAATTGTGGTTTTGGAATTATCTCCCTTGTTTCGCAACCACAATGTCCAACATGGCATCAATAGATCGACGATCCTCATTTACCCATAAAATCTTATTTTCTTTTGTACAAAAAAAAAAAATACTTGATCAATTTTTGATGAATGATTTTTGCCGTACGATATATGCTTTCTGTCGCAGGTACGTACATCATTCTTAATTTTCTTTTTTTCATATCGGCAGAGTTATTGACTTGCGCCATAAATTACTTAAATTCACACAAGAGTCGGATTAATGGCTCAATAGCGTACTAGAGCTCAAAATATGATAATTTAGTAAATGCTCCAAATTTATTTAAAAAAAACAAAACATCTTTCTTCATACAATTGTTTCTGCCTATTTTCAAAACACATTTTTTTCTTGATAATAAATTCAAGATGTTTTCAAAAGGCTTCTCCAGTGAATTTTTATCTCATCAAATTAAACAAATAAATAAAAAATTTAATTTGATGGGAGATAAAAATACACTGATTAGAGTTAGGATTGAAAACATCTTGAATTATCATCAAGAAAAAATTTTTTTTTTTAAAAATGGGCAAAAAAAGTGTATGCATAAAAATATTTAAAAAAAAAAAAATAAATCCGGAACATTTATCAAATTATATATATATATATATATATATATATATATATATATATATATATATATATATATATATACAGGGTGTCTCAAAAAAATGTACTCACTCTTTGAATGACGAGACGTTTGCGAATGCCTTGGTGCGCGTTATCAGCTTTGTTTGAACAATAATGGTCATCAGTTTGAACATTTGCGAACATGATTCTTCAATTACATCTGTCTCATGTATTCGATGCTATTTCATTTCACTCTATGTTCATAAATAAAAGTTTTCTCGTCATTCTACGAGTGAGTACATTTTTTAGAGACACCCTGTATATAAGATGTACACACACACACACACATCAAAAAATGTTTTATGTTTTATTTTTTTATGAATATTTTTCTGTGTAAAAGTCCTTGTTTTGCTATTGAATACATTCGTGTTCACATCACATCAGCTATTTTCCTTGGAAGGTGTGCTCTTCTGTTGCAGCGTGGCATTCCATATTTTCATCTCCTCTCCGATCGGACCCTCTCTGCGTTTTTCTCCCTGGCGGTCACAATGAGGGGTTCCAAACATGGCCTCGCCCAAATTCTCACTAAGTTGAGCCAAGACTGCTGGCTCATTGTAATGGGTTACCGCTTGTGCCATGGCGTGAGCGCGTTTTTCTGGACAGCTGCTTTTAAAGATGCCCGAACCAACAAACACGCCGTCAACTCCGAGCTGCATCATCAGTGAAACGTCGGCAGGGGTCGCTAGAATCAAAACAAAAAGTTTGTTTGTTAAAAATTCTCATCAAACCAAACTGAGCGGAACACTAAAAACAATTTCTAACAAGTTTCAGAATTTTATTTAGATGACGATTGATAATCTATATATTAATACGATAGCGTGTGTGTTCGTGTGTCACGCTCCTAAAGAAATGCAATAAATAGACAACAAATAAATTGGATGGAGAGACTTGGAATCGAAACCATAACATGTAGCTGAAAAGCGGCGACTTTACCACTGACCTAACTAAATGGAGTTGTTAAATTGATAGAGAGAGGGAAATTGGGAAGGGAGGGTGCGAGTTAGAGAGGAGTCGCGACCGATGGTGACTTCTGAAGAGACAGCTTTTGCCCAGGCAACCGAGTAATATAAATTAATATATATACTTCCATCCCGTCTCGCAAAATTTTGGTGAGTAAAATATGAGCATATTTCTAGACACCGGATAATATTATTAACAGTAAATTATACAGATTGATGTAGAAAACACTGGAATTTCCACAGGGTCCCGCTAGTTTGTATTATTAGGATAATTCAGACTACCATTCTCATCTTGGTTGTTATTTTCACAACTTTTCGGCCGATATAACCTCCGACCTTCTTCAGGTGCATCTGGTCGAACTTGGGAATCTTTATGTCGAATTCTGGAGCCTATACATGGACATGTGGCGTAATGGATAAAATCGTTATAAGTGACAGTCTTTTGCAGGTTGAAGGTTCGGTGCATGTTCAGTGTTTCGGGCATACGGAAAAATTATTTATTTATGACAACAGTATTATGTACTTAGTCAGTGGTATTTTATTGTTCAATGTTGAAAAAAGTAGGAAAAATTATTCACTAGAACTTTAATTACAAATATTTTTCCATATCGTACAAGTCACTTCGATGACTATGCCTCCATCTGCTACCGTTGGACAGAAGTCAAGGGCAGATAATTTGCTAGGGCAGATAATACACATTTATTAAAAAACTAAAAAACAACTACATTGATAAAAAACATAATTTATTGTAATGAGTATATTTAATATGAAAGTAAATAAAAGTAAATCTAATTAAATTGTAACTGGGTATCTTTCTGCAATTTCTTATCTGCCCTTGACTTGTATCCAACGGAACAAGATGGAGGCATAGTCATCGAAGTGACTTGTACGATACGGAAAATGGAAAAATATTTGTAATTAAAGTTCTAGTGGATAATTTTTTCAACATTGAACAATAAAATACCACTGAGTAAGTACATGATATTGTTGTCATAAATAAATAATTTTTTCATATGCCCAAAACACTGAACATGCACCGAAGGTTCAATCCTCACTACAGGTGATACTAACGAAGAATGAAATTTTAAAAAATTACTTAACCTGATCATGGCTGAGAGAACAAGAACAAGCTACTTCTGTAGATTAAATAAAGGGGTCTGTTCAAAATTCCATATTGATTCCACCGAGTGCGAAAATATGCATCTGAAGAAGGTTGGAGAATAGATCGGCCGAAACGTTAAAATAACAGCGAAGCTACTCGTCCAAATAATCAAAGATTTCTAACAATGGTAATATTGGATACAACTGTGTAAAATAATGTTAAAAACACTATAAAAGGTGCTTGTACAGAGAAGCGTGCGTATTAAATAATCAATACTACAAAAAAAACAAAAACAGTATTATATACTTACGCAGCAGATTTAAATAAGTATCGTCACAAAAAAATAGGAAAAATTATCGAGTAGAACTTTAATTATAAGCAAAATCTATTTTTCGGGAACAGTCAATTAACATGTTCGAAGGGAGACATCTTAAGATAACCCGGAGACAAAATCAGGGGACGTAAGCATGTTTGGCATAATTGTCTCCGGTTACCTTAAGATGTCTTCCTCAATTTACTTTTTCCGAAAATGGATTTTGCTTATAATTAAAGTTCTACTCGATAATTTTTCCTTTGGAACACAAACGCTTCTCTGTAGCTTACTTGCCATAAGTAAATTTTCCCAACTGGACAGACTATATTTTGATAACCTTTTTATGCACACACTTTTACTTTCCATTACTTTATATTGTTTCTTTAACTTTTTCGAATTTTGAATTTTGGCTATTCCCCTGCCAACTTATCAATCTATGTAATTCCTCTGATGATAAGATTTCGATCTTTGAAAAGCCTGGCTTAAGGAAGGAAAAAAATAAACATGTTTTTATTGAGTACACCTTGCATTGAACAATCAAAGATGTAATAGATTTGTCATTCGCACATCTTTATCTCTCTTTCTCTATTTATCTTATATATATATATATATATATATATATATATATATATATATATATACATATTACACAACATATGCACATCTTATATCATTGAAATACTTTTTGTATTAGTAGTAAAAGGAGAAATTCTACTATTTACCAATTCCGCCGGCAGCAAAGTTGACGACTGGCAGGCGACCCATTTCCGCAGTTTTTCGCAGCAGTTCAATTGGGACCCGTAATTGCTTAGCGTAGTCATAAAGTTCTGTTGGGTCCATTGCCGTAGCGATTCTGATTTCTTTGTTTATTGTCCGTGCGTGTCTCACAGCTTCGGCAACGTCACCTGAAAAAAAGGTTGATGGATTTTTATAGATTAAATTTACGCTAATAAAATAAAAAAAAGGGGATGTGGCGAGGGGTCAGTACAAAAAAAAAAGGAAAAGCTTTTTTCTTAAGCAACTCCAATCAGTTTCAACGAAGTCAAAATCAAGAGAAAGATACAAACTGCGCAGAGGGGGAGGGGGGAACGAGGACAGGAAGTCATTCTTTGATGAAACAAAAGTAATTTAAGTCATGAATTGTTTGAAGTTTTAGCTTTCATGGCAAAATTAAGATTTTTAGTTTTCAGAGAGAACTATCATAAGAGGGAAAAGGAAGACAAGACAGAAAGAGGAACTATCATCTCCACAAAGCCACCATCCGCCCATGCATGCAGTATTGTTGCCACATCCGCTAGTCTCTCCCTCTTAGACAAGGTCCAAAAAAGAGTCGCCAACTTGATAGGTCCTTTACTATCCACCAAGCTCCAGCCCCTGTTCCATCACCGCAGTGCCTGTTTTACAAGTACTTCAATGGTTTGTGCTCTGATGAGCTTGCTATTCTGGTATCCCAACGACGTAAATTCACTAGACCAACCCGACAATCTGCCAAATCCCATCCATACACTGTGGAGGTCCCAGGATGCTGAAAAACTTTCTACTCCAAAGTTTCTTTCCCCGTGCTGCTGGACTCTGGAACTCCCTCCATGCTCTCTGCTTTCCTGACGTTACTGACATGCAGAAATTTAAAACTAATGTAAACAGACATCTCGCTGCGCAGCTCCTAACTTAGGTTGACCCCCCCCCCCCCCCCTCAAAAAAAAACGTAACCCTTTTTTCTCAGTAGCCCCATTACATCTACAGTGGTGGCCTGCCTTGTTTGGGGTAGACTATGATAAAAAAATAAAATTAAAAAAAGAAGAGGGAAAGAGGAAGAAAAAACAGGAAAAGAGAAAAGAAAGATAAAGTGAGAGAGAGAGAGAGAGAGAGAGAGAGAGAAAGACTATGAAAGAGAAATAAAATCCAGCCAAATAGCGACGGAAAAAATAAGGAGGTAAGGCTCTAGCAATTTGGCAGAAATCAGCCTTTTCTTATTTTAATAAAAAAAAAAAAAAAAAAATTAAACCAAAAAAGCAGAGAACTCACATCCGTGGCAGGCTTTAAGCAGAAATACTCCTTTTCTGGATTAAAAAAAAAAGTAGAATTCTACTAAAAATCAGATAACTCACATCTCTGACAGATGTCAAATATTTATGAGTGCATATCTACGAGTAGCTGGTACCTATTGTTGAGATATGTGTTGGAAAGCAGGAAATGTTTCAGACAAGATATCACAAAGGGGTGAAAGCTGGCTTGTGTTTGCAGCGAATGGAAAAAGCCTCAATCCTTGGATGAAGATGAAAACACACAAGCACGCAGGTGGCAGGCTGTCAGCAAACGAAGGTATGATTTTAAGTTGATTAAAATATTAATAATTACATGACTTTAAAGAACTAAATGATTACTTGGGTCATTTTGATGATACTTCTATGACTATGTAACACTTGTACACAATGGTCTAACAAAACATTAATAATTAAGCTATGAGCTTAACAGATAAGTAACTCTCTTTCTCTATCCTCCCTTTTGACTCAACTGCAAAACGATTATAGTTGAATAGAATTCATTCTTCTAAGAATGTGTTGTTTTAATTAATTGAATGACAACAGACAAGCACGCAGGAGGATGGCCACTAACAGCAAAAGTATGATTTTAATTTGATTAAAATATTAATAATTAAGCTATGAGCTTAACAGATAAGTAACTCTCTTTCTTTTCTCTCCCTTCTGAATCAAGTGCGAAACGATTATGGTTGAATAAAATCCATTATTCTTCTAAGAATATGATTTTAAGTTGATTTAAATATTAATGAGTAAATTAAAAGATTAAATGATAACTTGTAATTATGTCAGCGTTGGATAATTCACACTTCTATCCGGTTATGGCTGATGGAATGAGAATAATCTACTCCTGTATATTGAATTTAGCTTATTCGGACCACTATGTAACCTCTGACCATCTCCAAAATTCGGACTACATGGACTCGTGGCATAACGGTTAAATGCGTTGATTAACAATCAGTTCTGAGTGAGTTTTCTAAACGTTGACGGTTTAATCGTTATCTACAAGCGATAATAACTAAGAATAACATAATAATTAGCACGGTGCTTGTGCAGATGAGCGGCCGTACGAAAAAATTATTTTTTTATAAAAACAATATTATATACTTATTTAGCGTTATATTTTTACTCACTGTACAAAAAAGTAGAAAAAATGATCTACTAGAACTTTAATTACAAGTATTTTTCCATTCTTCGTATCATAACAGCGATTCGTTCAGTGAGCGTCCATCTTTTTTCTTATAAATAATTCAAGGGCAGATAATTCGCAAGGGAGATAATTTTAAAAAAAAACTACATATATAAAAATTAAATTTATTCCAATAAAACATTTCGTTATAATGCAATAAATTAATTTAATTTTGTTTATTTACTTTCATTTTTGTTTTATTGGAATAAATTTAGGTACTGTAGACGTAAGGGGCTACTGAGAAAAAAGAAAAGGGAGAAGGTTGGGGGTGGGGTGACGGTTCAGTCTAAATTGGGATCTGCGCAGCGAGATGTCTGTTTACATTAGTTTTAAATTTCTGCATGTCAGTACTGTCGGGGAAACAAGGGGCAGGAAGGGAGTTCCATAGGCCAGCAGCACGACGAAAGAAGCTATTTCAGTAGAAAGCATCTGGGGACCTCCACAGTTGATTGTCGAGTTGGTCTAGTGAACTTATGTCGAGGACACATCCATCGTAAATAGTAATCCAAATTATTGCTTTTTCGTTGTTTTTTTTTATAAAGAATTTTTAGCAGAAAAATGTCTACACTTGTTTGCCGCTACATGCACTGCAAATCACTTTGCACGATAGATTTATAACGGTGAGAGTTATCGGTATATTGGGAAGAGAGAGGGGGGGGGGGTAATTTTATGTCTTTCAGGAAAAAAAAAATGTTACGTAAATAATTTTGGTTCTTTCGTTAAAAACTTCAACCATAATATTCAAAATATATCAGAAGAATTGAGAAATTGAATAAAAAAGAATGAAAAGAAAGAAAAAGCTTTTAGATTACTTACCCGTGCCAGCTTCTCCTTTGGTTCTTATCATAGCGGCTCCCTCCGAGATCCTTCGGAGGGCCTCCCCTAAATCCCTTGCCCCACACACAAAAGGAACGGTGAACTTGTGCTTGTCGATATGGTTGCCTTCATCAGCTGCAGTAAGAACTAAAAAAGAAGAAAAAAATAAACAAAAAAAAAAACAATGAAATGGATCTTCGGATCTGCTTTCTTACTTGCTACTAGTACTACCTGTTTCATGGTCGAGCTTTCGGCGCCTAAACTGGCACTCTCATCGGCTCGTGTGGACACCCAACAACAAGAGCTATTAATATGGATGGGACGTAATGGGTGAAAATTTCAGATTCATGCGAGTAGTATTTTTTTGTGTTCATTTATACATAAATAACACTAAACGATCAAACATTTTGAAAAGTTTGCAAAATTCAGAAGGTGCAGGCCACTAGTTTTTGGTTATTTTACATTCATGAAAACCCTTTCACAGCCTGAAAATGGTCCTAAATTACAGTACTATATCAGATTTAACCATCTATATCCATTCATAGCTTTTGATGATGTTTTAGGACCTGCAATGTCGCATGAAACCACTTTTTCACCGAAAAATGATGGATTTTGAGTTCCGTGGAGCCCTAACGGCTATTTTTGGCCTGAATTTTGCAAAATTTTCAAAATGTTTGATTGTTTAGTGTTATTTATGTATAAATGAACACAAAAAAATACTACTCGCATGAATCTGAAATTTTCACCCATTACGTCCCACCCATACTATCAAAGGGCGAATGAACTCCATATATACATTAAAGCGAAAAAAAAAACAACAAAAAAAACTGAAAATATTTTGTATTGATATTAAAGTGGTGATTATTATGTAAAGGGAAGTGTGTGTGTGTGTGTGCGTATGTTCAACTAAAAGTAAAAAAACTACCAAAGAAACACCCACAAAGTTTGTATATTCTTGATCAGCGTTACCCAGAATAAATAATATTTTAAATTTATAAAAAAAATTATCATTCTTCGGGGGGTCAGCTGACCTAGGTTTCGTAGCTTGGTTTTTCAGTGATTTTATTCAGCGATTTAATTTACTATGATTATGAAGACAGAGATAGTACTTTTAATAGACAACGCCGGGTAAGCCCTGCTAGTCAATTATATAAAGAGAAGTGTCTGTGTGTATGTTCAGCTAAAGGTTAAAAAAAACACCAAAGAAACACGCACAAAGTTGGTATACTCTTGATCAGCATTGCCCGAAATGAATAATATCTCAAATTCAGAAAAAATATTTATTCTTTGAGGGTAAACTGGCTACAATTTTGTTAGGGGGGTGAGTGGGTGTGGGGGGCTCATCCTTTTCCATATAACTGAAGGGAAGTAACTCTGATTTATTTCTAATGAGTTATTTCCCTTACACTGACTCATTCCTTGAGTAATCTATAAAAGTGTGTGTGTGTGTCCAGAGCGAGGAATGGGCTGGGCGAAGAAGAAAGAGCGGGTGGGGAGGGGAGAAGAGAGAGAGAGAGAGAGAGAGAGAGAGAGAGAGAGAGAGAGAGAGAGATAGATAGAAGTTTTAATAGAAGTATGTTACACTTTTGCCCCGGGCAACGCTGGGTAACCTTGCTAGTTTTATATAAATTTCAATTCGACAAACAAAACGTTTTAGTGACATAACTATATTTCTGTTTAAATCAGTCCATATACAACAAACTAAAAATGAAGGCGATTTATAATATGATGAACAATGTTGAAACTATAAAAAAAAATCTTACAAAAGATTTCAAAATAAAATATTTACAAAACTCTGTTCGTTAAATTACATTTTTTGAAAAGATGCAACTTTAGTTCAAACTACATACGTTTGATTTTTAAAATTTCTTCAGCTAGTATAACTTGTTCTAGTTGTTGAATTGCTATTTTAGTTCAATTTGTGGAGGTCTCTTTAATCTTAAAGTCGTCTGCTTTCTTCAGTTTCTTTTCTCTTTCAATTTGAAGCCTTCTGATAGTTTTCGTTTTTGCTGCGTCGTCATTTTCTTTTTCATCTGTGCTAGTTGGTGAATTGTTAGTTTAGTTGACTTTTGCGAAGATCTTTTTGACCTTAAAGTCGTCTGCTTTCTTCAGTTTCTTTTCTTTCAATTTGAAGCCCTCGATTATATCTCCCATATGCTAAAATCTGAAATCCCGGAACACTTTCATCACTCTCCATTGAAGCTAATGGAGAGTAAAAATTGGACCTCGGGTTTACATTTGGCAGTCTCTTGCCCCTCTCTCCATTTTGCCTGTTACTCCTCGCATTCCATGAGCAATGTTTCTGACAAAGGAGGAATAATTGCTGTTTTCTAGATCGGCTGTTATTTTTAGCGGATGGTATGTGTAGATTTTCAATCCTCTCATAGTATTCTACTCATCTCATTAACATGTATCCTCGAGTAGTTTTAAGCCTTGATAAGTGGTGATTTATTAGTTAGAAAAAGGAAATTTGAAATGAAAGGAATTTTGTTAAAACGAAAAAAGTTGACAAAACTTTTACATACAGCCGCTCCTAGATTTTTAACTCTTATCTTCTAGAAGTGTTTAGCCTTCTTCTTCTTTGCGTGTCTTTGAAGTGTCATGTGGTTATACAACAGTTTGCAACTTTTTTACGCAGTCCTTTGCATCATGGTTGTACTGCGCAAGATCTCTCAAGCCGCATCGGTTGGACAGCAGAAGGCAGACAAAGCGGTGTTGCATCGCACAGTTCTCCTCTCCACATTCACAGACGGCCGGTTCAGTCCCGTAGCCCCATACGCTCATAGCAGTTTTTGCTCGCCCCATTCTCGTTCTCAGGTGACTCATTAGTAACAAAAAAAAAAAAGGTAAATTTTAAATGAAAAGGATTTTGTTAAAATGAGAAAATTGACAAAACTTTTAAAAATACGGGGCCACTCCCAGATTTTTGTTTAAATAAATTCACTAGGATTTCCTCTCCTGCACTAACTTTATTGTATTTGATAGAAATACAATTTCCAAGTTGTATAGCAGCTATGTCAGGAATGTCATGTTATATGGTAGCGAGTGTTGAGCCTTCACTCAATCTTTCCTCACCAGACTGCAGCATAATAATAGATCCATGATTGGATGGATCGTCTATCTGAAATCTGATCAAACCCGATACATTAGGTGAGGAGGATTTGCTGAAAGCACATTTGTCCGGCATAGACATTATTATAAGGACGAATCGGTTATGTGGAGCATTCATCATCCTGGATAAACTGTTGGAGAAGCATGGATGTCTTGAATTGTAGGAAGGTTGGCCAGCCAAGGAAGACTTTTTTTCTTCTTTTTTTAAAAATATAAACAGAAACCACTACTTTATTAAGGCCGAAGCCACCCGTGGACAAGTGTTAATGTGATTTCTATTCATCCCTCCTCCAGGAGATTAGACACAAGTGTCATGTGGGTTTGATGGAAGCGTTTTCAGTGGAATGACTTGGATTTGAACCTGGCACACCCAGGTTCTCAGTCTGCATCGATATCAACTAAGCCACTGTGCCATCCCCAAGGAAAACTTGGACAAGACCATACAAAGTGGAGTTTGAAGACAGTTGATTTGTTGAGCCATGAGAACTGGACAAGGTAAAAGTGACGTTAAATGAAGAGAGAGAGAGAGAGAGTGAGTGAGTGAGTGAGAGAGAGAAAGAGAGAGAGAGAGAGAGAGAGAGGGTGGACAAGTGAATTCGTAAAACTGGTCAGTAAGGGTTGAGGATATGCATTGCATGGGGAGAAATGATATGAGAATTATACAATGGATGTGGAATGTGAGTCTTAAAGACAAGCTTAGTTTTGATGACCTAAGAGGAAGATTAAATCTGGACAGTATAGGGAGACGGTGCGGAAGAATAGACTTCGATGGAATTGCCATGTTGAAAGAATGAATGAGGGTTAGTAGATGTAGAACAATTGAGGTAGCAGGTTTAGTCTACAGAGGAAGGCCAAGGAAAACATAGGATGAAGTAATAAAAATGGACCTGAGTGAAAGAGGGATAAATAAAGACCTGGTCAGAGACAGGTTAATTTGGAAGAAAATTTCTAAAAGTCGTCCAAACACATATGAGCATATAAAGCAGACATTAAACCAAATATGATGATACTGACTATGATGACCGATTAACAACAACAGGATAAAAAAGAGAAAGAGAGACATCACTACCCATTGAATTGACTTAGCTGTTTTATGCCAACAAGACGACGACGGTGGACAGTTGTTTAAAAATCGCGAAAAGAATTGATCAACGGTAGCGCTACACTCATGTGAAAGTAACATACATTTCTAAAGATTTATAGTTAAAAACCATGTTCCAAGATTGAAAGATATGAGAAGCCTACAAATATTTTGTTAAATAACTAATTTTAGAAATTTACATGGTCGATCGCACGTATGAAAGGATAAAAATGTGATGAACTTACCCTCCGATTCATCCACCATGTCAACACCGAGGGACTCTAAAATCTGGGCTTCTGCAAAGTGACCGATTCGTGCCTTTGCCATTACAGGAATTGTTACAGCATTCATAATTGCCTTGATTTTCTTTAATAAAAAAAACAAAATTAATTATCCGAATGGTAAAAGAGACAAAATAAGAAAAAGTAAAAAAAGAAAGTGTAAATACAAAAGAAAAAATGTAAAACAATGAAAAAAGAAGGAAAAAAGTATAAATAAAAAGTTAAAAAAATTTTTTTTAAAGTTAAAAAAGTGTAAAAAAATGAAAAAGTGTAAAAAAGAAAAGTAAAAAAAGAAAGTATTAATAAATAAAAGTAAAAATTTTTTTTTTAAAACTGTAAAAAAGAAAAAGTGTAAAAAGTGGAAAAGCGTAAAAAGAAATATAAAGAAGGAAGGAAAGTGTTAAAAAAAGAACAAACAAAAAGTGTAAAAAAAGAAAAGTGTTATACATCTAAAAGCACAGGTGAAAATCGCATTTAAAAAAAAAAAACTCTTTGATATATATCAGGCAAAAATAGGTATCTACACCAAAAATTAGAAAAAAGATCATTGAGTAAAATTAAAAAAAAAAAAAAAATTAGTTTTATCGTATTTTGCCGATCCGCCATTCATTATTACTTGGTTAAATAACAGACTGACTTATCTCCCCCTGCTTTATGTTATTTCCGCTTTTATCAATGTCGATTCGGCAAAATACGATAAAAGTAATTTTTATTATTAATTAAAATTTTACTTGATAATTTTTCCTAATTTTTGGTGTAGATACCTATTTTTGCCTGATACGTAACTATATCAAAGAGATTTCTTGTTAATTTGTATGGAACTGCGATTTTCACCTGTGCTTTTAGATGCATAAGCACCCAGTGTTTTGTTGAATTTCAAATATATTCTGAACACTTACCGCAGGATCAGTCATTCTGGCAACTCCTCCTTCACGCCGAATGTCTGCAGGAACTCTCTCTAAAGCCATAACAGCACAAGCCTACGTGAAAAAAAAAAAAAAAAAAAAAAAAATCCAAACAAAAAAATTAAATTTTGCGCAACGGATAAAATGCTAAGTAATAATATAACCAGTTCTTCTATATAGTAGAGAACAAAGATCTAAACACATCTCTTTGTATGTCTAATTTGCATAACTATTTTTAAACAGTTTATAATAAATTAATATTTCGTGTTATTCATTTATAATTTTATTGTTCTATTTTTACCTATATATATGCAATAGTTTTGTCGATATTAACATTAATTAATTAAAGTGATAAATTACTAAAACCTTCCTTAAAAATTATGTTTATTAATTTTTAAGGGAGGTAATTTAAATGTAAACTATTAGTTTTTGAAATTACAATAGATCTATATTATAGACATGTAATGTAAGCTATACATTTAAAAAGAATATTTGGTGGTTGTTTCGATTTAATATACAAGTGGAATATTGCATTTGAAAATAAAATACCAAGAAAATCATCAGGCAAAACTATTTATGTACACTAAAAATTATGGAAAATTATCAAGTATAATTTTAATAAAAAAATAAAATTATTTTACTATTCGTAGTAAACTAACTCCAGAACGTCTTCATATTATAAGAAGGGAGATACTCTTCTACGACACGCTGGCTTAAAGACCCATAATGTAAATATGAGTAAGAAATGAATTTTATTTACTACTAAAATTCTACTTGATAATTTTCCGTAATTTTTGATGTACACAACTAGCTTTGCCTGATACGTTTGTATATCAAATAGTTTTCCTGTTATTTTATTTTGAACTGCCATATTTCACTTGTGTCTTAATCGAAACAACCCCAGAATATTTAGTACTAGATTAATAGCCGCAGGATGGCGGGTAATCTTTTGTTTATATAGAAATAAAGATTACCCCAGCTTCTTCTGCAACACGGGCCTCATCTGCATTTGTGACGTCCATGATAATTCCGCCTTTGGCCATTTGAGCCATTCCAGCTTTGACTTTAAAAGTTCCTAAAATAAAAATAAAATCACAATCAGCAATGCTCAAATATCTCGAGATAACAATTCTCAGTAACTACAGTAAACATGATTAAGAAAAACCTATCTTCAACCGAACGCAAACATCTGTCTGAGACCCATAGAAACCCAACTGACCCCTTCTGCCCGTCTTGCTGGAGAGAGAGAGAGAGAGAGAGAGGGAGTGTCATTTGGAGTAGAGACTACAGTCAGCCTACTTGAAAATGATGGGCTGTTTTTATCACTGGACATAAAAACCTACTGACTAGGGAGCCTTTTATCTGGAGTGGAAATTAATTCTGTAAGATTTTGAGCGGTCTAATCTCCCAGCATGAACCCATTTTTAAAAGCGGTAATAACTTTTTTCATAGGGCCCAGCAGATTTCTTGGGTGGTCTAACCCCGAGCCAGATATTTTTTCCATAACCAGCCTGCCGTCTGCAGAAAGCACCCATGCACCCCACTAAACAAAATCAGGGAAGTAACTCTGTATGGACGAATATAGTGTTACATCTCTGTTTTAAAAGATGGTGGTCATTTGAAAATAATTCCAACCCAAACAAAGTATTTTCTGGAAAGAAATTAAAGTGAATTACGTTTTATTGTGTGGTTTCGACCACTGTTGTAACAAAAAGATTTTTCTTACAAGCAAAATCACAACTCAACTTTAAAACAAGTAACAATGTTTTATTTAAGGAGGTTACAATGATACTTGATTTCTTTACTGAACAACAGACTAGCAATCAGGACGAACATCTCTTCCAACTGAAAAGGAAAACGGTCCATCAGCTTAATTATCTAAAGGTCGTTTTGTCTCTCAGACCAACAGAATCCAAACCAACCTCTTCTATATATACGGCATAATCACGTTGATACACCGGTTCTCGTTGGATCACCGGAGTTAAGCAACGTTGAGCTTGGTCAGTACCAGATGGGTGAACATTTGGGGATACCAGGCGCTGTATGTAGGAGGACGTCGATACTTCCCTGATAGAACTGCAAAAACCTAATGTCGTCATCTCCCCTGACCGGGATATACATGCGACTGGGGACCGTTTGTGAATTTGATATTCCCTAGAAACTTCCTTCTTCAGAGGAAGCCGGTTCAACCCGCCTAGGGTGAATGTCGCTTCGTGCTTTGCTTGTTTATAATTGTCATCTTTTATTCCATTTTATTAATTTAATCACTTTTCTTTCTTTCTACTTTTTATATTATATTTCAATTCTTATATCTAGCGAGAAGTAGTATCCATCAGCTTAAGGCCCACAGAAACTAAACTAACCTCTTTAGTCAGTTTTGCTGGAATATATATAGATATTTCTGCCATTATGGATAGGTCACATAACAAGACCACTTGAGAATGATGGGCTGTTTTATCACTGGACATAAAAACTTACTGACCAGGATGTCGATTATTTGGGATGGACATTACTTTTGTAGGATCTCAAGTGGTCTGATTTTTCAACATGAACTCTCGCATCCAGGAAGACATTATTATTTCAAAGACGCCAGTCAATTTCTTGATTAGTCTTTTCTCTTAGCTAAATATTTTCTCATTGCAGGCCTGCCATCTGCAGCATGCACCTATGCATCCCACTAAACATGCATTAGTGTGCATGTTTACAAATGCAGACTTGTTATTGCGTAGAAAATAAGGCTCAAAACCGATTTTAATGTTTGTAGTTTCCGTATTCTGTGAAACATTTCTCTATTGTTTTCTTTTGTTTTTTTTGTTGTTTTTACTTTCGTTGGCTCCAAACAAGGCATATTGCAACTGAAGCTTAAGAAGCTACTGTGATGGGGACCAGATTTATAAGAGGGCAACGCGGGTGGAGAATTGGGCAGCAAGCTGTTTGTTCACGTTACATTAAAATGAAATAAACTATTAGAGTAGATAATCTTCTGGCATCTACAGTGAAGGGGTTGGATTTTGCTGCTAGTCGGATAGGTCGGGGGTATTTACGTAGAGGGGGTACAAGTGTAGTAAGTTTATTGGAGAACATTCAATGGAAGTACTTGTAAAACAAATACAAAGATGCAATACTTCAGCGATGTGACAGGGACTGAAGTTTGGCAGACAGTGCGAGGTCTATTAGATCATATTATAGATCAAAGGGTATACTAACATGAAAAAAAAAGACATTACGCTCTCACAAATGGTCCCACATGAAGTTCTTGTGCGCCGAAGTAAGTGACTATGCGGGCACGGCCATTTTTTAGAGAGAGGAGAGCGGATAAAAAAGGAATGATTATCATCAAGAAAAAACAAAATTTACTTGAAAATGGATGATGTCACAAAAGTTGCCAAAAGCTATCATTTATGATGCCATCCATTTTCAAGTAAATGATCAAACAGTTTGTTCGAAAATTCGAATAAAAATAGTGTATAAGCGATAATATATATATATATATATATATATATATATATATATATAATTAACTTGTTACAAATATCCAGGGGGTATGAATCCGAAGGAAGTTGAAACCGGGTTTATGAGAGTGCTCAATGAAAATTCAGAGCAAAATATATATTTTTTGATTTTATTCCAAAACTTGTTTTGTCGCAACTAATGGAATAAAATCAAAAAAAAAATATATATATATATATATATATATATATATATATTTTAAAAGATTATTGGGAGAGTAGAAAGTAGACTTTGGATTTACTTATGGCAGCTTCGTAACTCTTGCTTCCCTTATTTAGTCCTTTAGTCCTGATAAAGGGGGAAGTTTTGCTGTTTTCTGGGTCAGAATCTATCCATCTAACACTTATCTTTGGCTAGTTTTTGACCTTGAAGTGGTAATTTTTTCTTAGCTCCTTACATCAAATGGCTTCAGGCCTTGTCTGGAGCAAACAAAAAAAACATGATGAACGTTTTAGAGTTAAAATCAATTTAGTATTACGTAGTAATAAAGAAAAAAAAACACATTTGAACGTTTATTTTTTTCTTCGTTTTGAGCGATACAATAAGCAATCATGGCTCCATGAGCAATACGCAAAACTTCCAGTTCAAATATGACGCCATCTTGTAAAAATTTCGATTATGCTAGCATATTTACTCATTTTAAACATGTTTTTCCTCAGATTTCATGCGTAATACTAAATAGATGTTAACTCAAAATGGTTCATCATGTTATAATCTTGAAAAAGAAAAAAAAACAAACAAACCATTTTTATTGCCAAAAACACAATTTTTTTTTCGCACTCTGTTTAAGACGGCGATCTCATCATTTACCTATTCTCTTTTAAAAACAGGATTATCAAATAATGATAAAGGTAAAGACCACAAACACATATGTAAATTAGATGGCAAAATAATAAGTCTCTTTCCTTGTATATGAGAACAATTATTGATACTGATAATATAGAGGTAAAAAGACTTATTTTTAGTCATGTTTGAAAAATGTCTTAAAAGACATGTCAGAGTTTATGAATTTTCAAATGAAATCAAAGTAGAATAAATGGTGATAGTCGTTGTGACCCAACGGAGCATGGGTACGTCTAGTTCATTACTATACCTTTTGGCTAAGATCAGAGTGTTGTATCTGTTCCAATGGATTCTAAGCTCTGTTAACCGGTACCATCTTGGCTTTAGGGCCTTGATTCTGCCAGTCTTAGGTACTGCCCTGTGAAGTTCTAGGAAGTCCACCCTCCCAGGCTTTGCCTTCTCATCCTTTGAGAAAGGGTTAGTTTATTGCTAATCGCCTGAGGCACCCCTACCGAGGAATGCCGACATGGCTGCCCAGGCATCTTTTGTAGACACGAGTGCTCTTCCTCTAGGGCGCTGTCTTTTCAATCCCACTTTCCCGACCTTGTGTCACATCTTACCGCCGTGGGTGGTAGATAAATACCAAGTTGATTTGGCCTTTTAGCTAAGATCAGAGTGTAGTAACTGTTCCGATAGGTCCTACACTCTGTAGACCAGCACTGCCTTGGCCTTCGGGCCTCGATTCCGCCGGTCTGAGGTATGGTTCTGTACAGTTCTAGAAAGTCCACCCTCCCAGGCTTTACCTTCTCTTTGAGAAGGAATTAGTTTATTGCTAATCGCCTGAGGTGTCCCTACTGGGGAATGCCAACGGAGTTACTCATGCATTTTTTTTGTAGGCCAGAGCGCGCTAATCCTAGTGTGCCGGCTAACCATACCTTACCTTTTGTCTAGCCTTCTGGAGAGGAGATAAATAAAAATACTTTGACCTTGTGTCTAACCTCCTGGAGGTAAATAACTTAGCCTTTTGGCTAAGATCAGAGTGTAGTATCTGTTCTGATACTACACTTCATCTATTCTATCCTTGGCCAATGAAAGAAGCTGAGGTAATTTTTATTGCTGTCTCAATCCAAAGTGACCCTTTTTGAGGAGCTGGATTTTCTCCACATTTAAAACCGACCTTAATTCTAACTCTGCCCTCGTGGGGAGGCAAGTAAATAGGGATTTAAGAAAGGGTTGATATGCCATAAAATAGATTATCTTCACGCGTCTCTCATAATATGATATTCTCAGTGTTGCCCTTGGCTTGGGACAAAGTGTAGTCTCTGTTCTGATATTACACATTATCTGTTTTGTCCTCGGTTAGCAAAGGAAAGATCTGAACGATGGGAATTCAGAAGTCTATGACTAGACTCAAAACGTTAAACAAACAAAAAAAAAACTCAGTTCGGTTCAATTCCTGTAGAAGCACAAAAACCCTCTGTGTAAC
This sequence comes from Sepiola atlantica, assembly GCA_963556195.1. Lineage (NCBI taxonomy): Eukaryota > Metazoa > Mollusca > Cephalopoda > Sepiida > Sepiolidae > Sepiola > Sepiola atlantica. Next base: position 130,002,904 of record OY744518.1, read on the forward strand.
TTTGAACTATAATCAACGAAAAAACACCGCAGAATCTCACTCGACACTCCCTTCTTCTTCTTCTCCTGATTTACTTCTCTTTTTATTAGCAGATTTTCCTTCAGTTAATTCCGCGAATCCACGTATTATTGTGTAGCAACCAATAGATTTGTTACTTCGAGGTTGCGAGTTCAATCCTCACTAGAAAACTAGTAAGCCAAAACTTATTTCCCTTTCCATCTGCAAGCCAGGCAAAGGCGAACCCTCTTACTGCGGGGATGAAGTAAGTCCGGGCCATCTCCACCGCTCAATTCTGGCTCAAGATCATCACTTCCGCCACAAGATCCTTCTAGACTGAAGCAATTTTTATTATTTCTGTTCCAACCTAGAGTACCCCTTTTTAGGGAGCTGGATTTACTCCACATTAAAAATTGACCTTGTATCTAACTCTGCCCATGTGTGGACACAAGGTCATTAAATCGGGGGTAGTGTAGAGGGGGGAGGTCTGTTGGTCTTTCATTTGGTCATTTCTTGTCTTAACCAACTTGGTTAGTTTCACCTTTGAGGAAAATAGTCCCTCATTTGTTATATGCTCTTCCTTTCACAACACGGTCAGGTCGATACCGATACTACACTTTGCTATACAAAGAATTTGAATGCCTACTAGACGCTGTTCTGTTCGAGTGTCTAAGATCTCTCTGTACAGGGATTTGTCAGCACAACCTGGCATGAGGATACTTCCCCCTACAAGTAAACCATGACCAAATATTAAAAATAACATAGTATTTCAAGTGCAAATAAGACTTCCTCAGTATAGCTCCCCCAGATTGGCTTATATGAGCAATGATGCACCTTCTCCAAATAATGTTACCTCAAGTAACAGCACTTAGCTGGATACTCCACCAGACTAGACGAATTCTTGTCCTGGAATCCGGTAAGACCAACAGACCACAAGAAACATATACTAAAACATAGTTAACTGGCCGATTGGGGAGAGGAAAATAAATGTCCTTAATTCGTTACTAACTCAACGTTTGAGCGATAATAGAGAACTTTAATGGAATATTCAATATCTATGTATCTCATATGGAAATCAAGTGTTAGCCCCAGGAAGGGGCCCCCTTGATTTCTGAGAACTTCCACTGAAGTAAAATGTTAATAAAAAAAATACTTCACTTTGCTCCTAGCCAAAAGGAAACACTGAGGATGTCTTGCTTGCTTGTCCCTATCCACTAACCTCCCCAAGAGGACTGGATGTAACACAAGGTCAGTCACCTTGCACGCTTCATGATTATTATCAAGAAAGAAATATATTTACTTGAAAATGGGTGACGTCATGAAATGATAAATGGTAGTTGCCAAAAATGATGGACATGTTTGAAAAGAGCAGCCATGACTGAGCAGAATTCTTAAGTAATCTTTATTTTATTCTTATCTTTTATAGCCTGCAGTGAGGATTGAACCTTCAACCTCCAGAAGACTGTCACTTAGAATTGATTATCATTTAACAACTTTATCCGTTGCACCACATGTCCACAAAAATTAATGAAATATTCTACCTTGTCATGGCTGACGACATGAGAATTATCTACCCCCGTGGGTTCAGTTCAAAATTCTGTATAGATACCAGAGTTTGACAAGATGCACCTGAAGAAGGTTGGCGGTTACATTGGCCGAAATGTGAGAATAACATACAAGATGATAGGTTTGGTTTATTTTATGGCATATCAACCATCTATGCGTTATTTAATGTCGAATAAAGTTGTCAAACGTAATTCTATAGGTAGGAGATTCCTTTTATATTCCTAGAATACATTGCTCTTTGAGAATACCAACACTCAAGCTGGGAAAAGACTCTGACAATCCCAACAACCACAGACCAATAACATTAGTTTGATGTTGTTTGGGCGGTTTTACGGCATATCAACCATCTATGGATGATTTAATGCCGAATAAAGTTGCCAAATATAATTCTATAGGTAGGGTAATTATCAATATATTCCTAGAATACATTGCTCTTAGAATACCAGAATACATTGCTTATTAGAATACCAGAATACATTGCTCATTAGAATACCAGTATACATTGTTCATTAGAATACAAAAATACATTGTTCATTAGAATACAAAAATACATTGTTCATTAGAATACAAGAATACATTGCTCATTAGAATACAAGAATACATTGCTCATTAGAATACCAGAATACATTGTTCATTAGAATACAATACATTACACATTAGAATACCAGAATACACTGTTCATTAGAATACCAGAATACATTGTTCATTAGAATACAAGAATACATTGTTCGTTAGAATACCAGAATACATTGTTCATTAGAATACCAGAATACATTGCTCATTAGAATACCAGAATACATTGCTCATTAGAATACCAGAATACATTGCTCATTAGAATACAAGAATACATTGCTTATTAGAATACCAGAATACATTGTTCATTAGAATACCAGAATACATTGTTCATTAGAATACAAGAATACATTGCTTATTAGAATACAAGAATACATTGCTTATTAGAATACCAGAATACCTCCAAGATGAGAACAGTAGTCCGCCTAATCCAAATAATACATATATAGTTGCCTTTTAACAAAGTTGAGCCCTTTATCTATTTCCCTCGGTCCACATGGAGACTTACCTGTTTTTTTGGATACATTATCATCTTTGACTGCCGTCAGATTTGTCACCACGACATCAGACTCTGAAAAAGATAAAAGACTAATTTACATTTCTAAAAACTCACGGCTGTAAATTTATCTGAAACCAATTGAGCTCGGGTTAGATTGTTTGAATTAGGAAAAAGTGAGTTTGTAAAGCCAGTTTAATTTTTTTTAAATAAATAAAAATCAAAAATTGGTTTCTTTCTGCAACTATGGATTAAATAGTATTACTATTGTGGTGATATTTCCTTTTATTTATAATGGACTATTCCAATCTAGTGTTTTTTTAGTTAGTTTTATTAGCTTTGATTTAATAAATAGAGAGAATGACGAAAGCAAGAGTGATAGATAGCATATAAAATAATGACGGGGGAGGGTGAGAGTAATAGACAGAAAGTTAGTAGAAACATTTTTAATAAATATACTCCCCAATCTCACCCCGACAAACGTAAGTCATCATTTCACAGCTACAAGTGACAACCAGGAAGTACAAACTGTATCTCTTCACGCCCTTTACTTAACCCAAAAAAACATCAAGTTTCTGAATTTTTGAGATGAGGATTGATAATTTGAATGATTCAGACTACTGTTCTCATCTTGAGTGTTATCTTCACAACGTTTCAGCCACTGTAACCTCCAACCTTCTTCAGGTGTATCTTTACGAACCTGGGAATCTGGACGGAATTTCGAAATTCCGTTCAAATTCCTGAGTTCGTAAAGATACACCTGAAGAAGGTTGGAGATTACAGCGGCCGAAACGTTGTGAAGATAACACTCAAGATGAGAACAGTAGTCCAAATACTCCCCAAAACATTAATATTGAAACTTTTATATATACACTAGAAGAATACTCGTCCCAGGACGGGTAAAAGTAATTCCCCCGAACGGAACAGTTTTGCATCAATTTTATGTCCCCTTATGAAGATTAAAATCAAGATATAATGATATTAAACCTTATATCTAGAATCCTTATTCTAGAAAATGTTTAAAAGGTAAAGTTAGTTCTCACGTGATATAGCTGACATTCGAAGCATAACATCGGAAGCTAAAATTCACGCGAAACAAAATTCGTAGGCGAAAAAGTTTTTTGCCTTGAAATTAAATGTGTAGACATTAAATATCCACAATCATACTTTACTTTTCGAAAAACTTCTGTGACGTATGTGACATCGTACAAATTTCATTTTCTTAGCAATAGTTTTCCCCTTGCAATTCCTTTGATTTGCTAGGCGTGACTATTGAAAGCTTTAGCGTTTAATTATATCGATAGATGAAGTTTCATGCTCAACTTTATTTATATTTATTAAATTGTTAGGTGAATGTACGGAATAGTTATTGTAAGATAATGAAGAGTGGCAAAAAATGAATCGTGGACGAGTCCATTGTGGGTGGGACGTCGAGAAAGAAAGAAAGCGACTTGATAACTGTTAAAAAGGAGAAGGTTCCGCAGTGCAAGCGAGACTTGAAAGACGGAAGTTTCAGGAACACGAAGAGCCGGAGCGCTTGGTGATCAGTAGAGATGGGCGGTTTTACCGAAAAACCGCGGTTTTTCGGTTTCGTCTCCATACCGAATACCGAATCGGTTTTTTTTTTTTAAACCGTAACCGTTCGGTATTGTGTTTTTATTACAGTAAGCCACCATATACAAGGAAACACGGTTGAAAAGATTTTCCGATTTGAATAAAATTGAATATTACCAAAAAATGTTATATTAGTAAGAGGACAGATTGAACACTGCAATTACTGCTATAAACACGAGGCGATTTTTGTTTATTTTCATTCTAGAACGAATTTTAAACATTTTTAAATATGAATATAGAAAATGTTGTTACATTTTTCGTACCCAACTAGTAAATAAATTAATCTTTCATCTTTTTTTATGCATTAAAATTATAATTGTACGTTGTTTTGTCTTTCGGTAATAGTAATTTTAAATTATCTTATCCTAAAAAATATTGTCCTTTTTTTGAGCGAAAGTCAACAATGGCTGCTAGTATTGCTGATATAACAATCAATCAGCAGCAGCGTCTTGTAAAGCTGTGTAAAATTAGTTTATAAACTTCTTTAAAAGTAAGATAAAAAATACTTTTTGTGCTTAAAAAAGTTAATCCTATTTGGTTCTTTTATAAAAAATACTTTAAAAAATACTGGTTTTCACTCAACTTTCGAACTTCTAGTAGTAATGAATTTCTAGTCGCCAATTTAAAAAAAAATTAAGATTCTACTTTTTTAGGCGATTACGTCTTGAAGTCTTGGCGAAAAAAAGAAAAAACAAAACAAAAAATAGTTTAGAATTTAGAGTGGGGGATCAGTTTCGCATATAAATTTAATGTAAAATGATCTCCGATTTCCCGGCCATTCTTGCCTTTTAGTGAAATTTATAAAATAAATAATTACTCTACCATTAACTCTAGGTACGACTAACAAGCCCACCTCCCAAAAATGCCATCTTGAACGTATCGTACCATTAACCTTAAATATGAGTGGCAAGCCACTCCTAAAAAACTCCCTTAACCCTAACACTAAGTCCGAATGGCAACCTCCATCCAAAACAAAACCCCTTCCTTAACCTTATCACTAACCCTAAGTCCGAGTAGGAAGCCCTAATCCTACAAAAAAGCCCATTAAAACCAGACATAATCGTTTAAAAAAAAAAAAAAAACGCACAGGATTTATTTGCCATAGAAAAAAATTGATTAATGCCCTAAAACGCTAGAATGGCCCGGAAATGGTGAATTATTCTGCATTAAATATATGTGAAACTAATCCCCCACTCGAAATTCTAAATGAATTGTTTTTTTTTCTTTCTGCTAAGTTTTCAGGGTGTTCACACTTAATTGCCCCTAGCCCTACCACTAACCTGAAGTTCAAGTGGTAAGCCCCCCTCCTCCCACAAAAACCCTTATAATCGTCTAAAAAAAAAAAGGAAAAAAAACAAGAAAAACGCATAGGATTGATCTCCCATAGAAAAAAATAATTAACTGTCCTAAAACGCTAGAATGGCCTTGAAATGGGGGATTATTTTATGTGAAACTGATCCCCACTTTAAATTCAAAAATAATTGTTTTTGTTTCTTTCTTTCTGCCAAGTTTTTCAGGGTGTTAACATGTAATTGCCTAAATAAAAAAAGTAGAATCTCATATTTTGGGGAGGTAAGGGGTGAGTTAGCAGAAGGTGTAAATCTACAATAATGCTAAAGAAATCTTGCAATATATTCATTTTTAAACAGTCCTAGTATTAGATTTTAGTTTCTTGTACATAAAATGTATTACAATTCAACTTTGAGTTTTCTAACTTCTTTCTTTTAATGGATTCATGGTATTTTTAAGGTATTGCAGCATATTTATGTGCACTTAGTGCAGATTACTTGGAAACCATTAATTTCTGGAGATTTTCAGTGGCATATTCTGATTCCTTGTACAAAAATACACTTATATGGTAAATTTCATTGCTTAATCTTGTGTTTTAACAAAGATATAACATTTTTACTGAAAAATTAGTGTAAAAAATGTAACGAAACGCATATGGTCTTAAAGAGGGGAAAATATCCAATTGTGTGAGGCACAAAAATAGTCATAACTTCCTTATTTTTAGTCAGATTTAAAAAATTTAAAAAGATTCTTTCTTAGATCATCAAGCTCTTTCTATATATGCCATTATTGAGATATTTTAAGCAATTTAAATTTTTTCATGTGTATTGCTACTTGTAGGAAGAAATCTTTGTTTACAGTTTGTTTATCATTAACATTTTGAATTTTCAAATGAAAAAAAGAGAAATACGACAGACAACATGACATCATATTTTTAGCATAAACTATTTTCAAATGAAAAAGAAAAAATCAAACGCGTTCCGTATGATGTCGAAAATCTATTTGATTCAACTCAAAATTGTAAAATAATTATTTGTTTGTTATCTAAAAAAATAAGTTATTAAAATGAAATTTAAAAAAATACTTGTAAAAGTAAATAAACGAAAAGTAGTGAGTAAGTATAAACATTTAAAAAGAAAAAAAGTAGTTGCCAATGCTAGTGTCACTTTATTCGGATTTTAAAAATTATTTTAAACATTAGGCATTTCATTGTTTACTTTTGAAAAGCCACTTCATACATAAATTGTAATTTCTAGAGAACTATCTCTCAACTATACCGTTTTCTCTCCCAAAAATGGGTTATTCAAAAAGTAGACTATGCAACGATTTATATTTTACTAAATTGCTAATATGGTATTTATTTAGAGTTGACAATTTATTCGAAAGTTTAATTATTAAACTTTAATCCAAGTCATGAATTCTATGACTAAAATTACCTTAAAGCTTAAAAAATGACTTTAGGTGAATTAATAATCTCTACTTTTTTTTAACCGTCCTTCCTTTTCCCTTGGCGCGGTTTTCGGGTGTACTACTAGTCTTTTACGCGTGTCTATAAAGTTTTATTACCCTGTCTTAAAAACAAATATTAACCCCAACACGCACCAGTTGACAGAACTTCGAGCACACAAAATGACAGACATCCCAACAGTCAACACCGGCAATTCGAGAAGTATATGGTGTGTTTATTTTACGCGACAAGACACAACGTCTTGCAAACATTTTCACCTATTAAAAAATTAAAATTTTTATCTGTCAAATAATTTTGACAATATTTCATTTTCATCATCATTTTTGCTTAATTTTATTTGTTTAAATAAATTTTCGTTTTTTAATTTCTTGCATTTCTGAGTTATATTTTAGCTTCTGATGGGTTAAAGAATTAGACAGAATGTATATTCAAACTCAGTTTTATTCTTCAGAAATCTTTCATGAATCTTTGGTCACTGTTTTAACGAGTTAACTTTTAAAAAGGTATCAGAACTTTGATTACAACAGTCAACACCTTAAAACTTATATGATTCATATCATGGAGAATGATTCAGTCACAAAATTATCGAAACAGTGGCATAATTCAATTAAACGTTGAATAATAACTAATCATCACACAAGAGAATGAATAGCTTCCATAGTCAAAAATTTTTTTTCAAAAAAACCGAACCGTAAACCGAGGTTTTAAGGGAAAAAAACCGAAACCGATACCGAAACCAAAATTTCAAAACCGCCCAACTCTAGTGATCAGAGTATCGAAGTACCGGAAGAATGGGAGTTTACCGATGTTTATGGCACCAATGAAGCTTTATTGGCTATGGTACCCAAGCCCGTCTTGCTGTTAGGCTTTCGTGTCTGCTGACTAAAAATGCGGCTGATAAGCAAGTTGGTACCGTGAAGGAATGACCTAACTTGTATTTCATCAAAGTGCTTGTGGAACAATTGCTTCAGTTCACGCTCGGATAGACAATGCAGAGCAAATTGCTTTCCAATCGGATGTATATATGAACGAGTTTCTAGCGGAAACCAAGTCTGTGACCTCAGCAAGAAAAAGACTTTCATGAGACAAAAGTATGTCAAAAAGATTTTTATATGTGTGTGCGTAGCTGGCGTAAACCATCCGGTGATGGGAAATAAAAAAAACAAAGTTTTTCCATATACGTTCTGTTCTTTGTCATTCTTGTTGGATCTTACTGGATACCCCGAAAAAAACGGGTAATGCAACATTATCACCCCCCCCCCATGTTAAGAATGGGTTTCTAAATTATAACGTTATTATTTCAGCCCAGTCCGTAAACTGCATGAGAAGCCTTTTTAAAATTTATTTTCTTACTAATTCTCTCGATTTTCCTTAATGGTTACAACATTAAAAAAACGGACATTCACAAGAGATTTCTACATCTCCAAGGAAAAAAAAAAAAAAAAAACGATTTATAAAAAAAAAAATATTGCTTGAAAATTGTTTTTAAACCCGAAAGATTGCATGAATGTAAATGGTAAATAAATGTTTTATTTTAATGAAAGAAAAAAAAAAAAAGAAGTATATATCGTTTTTGGCTTTCTCAAGATTTAATATAAAAAAAAAAACAGTTTGGATTATCTCCCCTTTCAACTGATTTTTTCTAAAATGAAAAATTTATATCTGCCCCAATAATACAGAAGCACCGAAAGTTGAGTATTGGTCAATGGTGAGTATTGACACTAAAGACTAGATTTTGAACTTGTACCAAATTTTGAGCAATTAGTTTTAAAAATCGTCTTTATTTACTTATCTCCAACTGCAGCAAGGTGTGGCATAAGGCCTGATAATAAAGAAAACCATTTCCCTCAAGGGAACACTGGTTGGTACAAAAATAGCTGTGAATGGGCCCCAGGACTAATAGCAGAGCCGGACAGATAAAAGACCACCGAAATGGTCCAGTTTCTGCTGGACTGATTGTTGAGATCGGAACCTCAACTGGTATGTCCGTCATCATCACTGGACAGCAAATAACTGCCATGACACTAGACATAACTCTGTTCATAGTCTCTGGAAGAGTCCATCTACATGTGAAATAGGGTAGATCAACATTACACCATAAAAATACACCTATCTCAATTGCTACTCTAGCCCTGGATATGTGCCTAAAATTTGTATTAAAAAAGGTTGAAGTTATTTAAAAATTAAAAACGAATGGTGTTGCTTATCTAGTGATTTTTTATTATACATTCTTCGAAACTAATTTAGATTTAATGATAGACATGCGTTTGTTTTTTAATTTTTTCATTCAACACTTTTTCTCCGGCACTACTATTCACGATAGACATGTTGCCTGCTCATAATTGCATTGCAAACCTTCCTGTAAATCCTACGTCAGCAGGTCAACCATATGTAAAACTTTGTTGATCCTCAGACAGTAACATAAACGAACCATGTTTTAAACTTGAATGTGAAAAATACGAAAAACGAAAAATCACGGTGGTAAATTGTATGACAGATTCATTGTTATGTAGTTATCTGGGACAGTTAAAAGTTAATTTCTCCCATATTGTTTTTAGCTAAAAATTAATAAGGGATTAATGTAGTTTGCTTAAAGCATTGCTTACTGTGTATATGAAGGCAAATTAGAAGGCAATATGATGCAGAGGTGTAACGGGTAGATACAAACTGAAGCATACGAACGTTTGAATTAACGTTGAACACAAATCTGATGAAGAGAAATTTTCCCGAAATATCATATTATACGGAACTTCCATTAGACCACCCTGACGCAAGTAGGATTATATAGATTATAAGAAATATATATATTATTATATAGATATATAAGAAATATTATTATAAGAAATATATATTATCATATAGATATATAATATATATATATAATATAAAACTATATATTATTATATAGACATTATTATATAGATATATAAGAATATATTATTATATAGATATATAAGAAATATATATTTATATATAATATAAAACTATATATTATTATATAGATATATAAGAATATATTATTATATAGATATATAAGAAATATATATGTATATATATATATATATATATATATATATATTATATAGATATATAAGAATAGATATATAAGAATATATTATTATATAGATATATAAGAAATATATATGTGTATATATATATATATATATATATATATATATATATATATATATATATATATATATATATATATATTTATATATCGGTAAGTTGAGATAAATAAAATTAGAACAGTATTTATATCAGTTCCAAGAATTCAAACAAGAATATTTGGCATACGATCGTTTGTAAAACAATTTGGAAAATTTTATTTTTATTATATTTTTGATGATTCCAAAGTTTTTTCATCGGTAACTAATAATATAATAACATACAGAAGTCAAGAGAGAACATCATCTTTATATATATATATTTCTAGAGATGAAAGATGAGAATAAAAATTGTAAAGATACAATATTTATTAGAACATCTAAAGTCTAGCTGTTTTTATTTTTGGACAGCGCCAACCCTGACTCTACACTCTCATCTCAACATAAGACTCTTTACCTTTTGGTCTTTATTTTGTTTTATTTTATGTCAAATTTTCAAAGTTAAATGTTGCCGATAATATTTACAATTACATTGTCAGCTTTTCCCTATCCTCTGATGAAAAGAGTTTATCTTTGAAAATCCATGGATTAAGGATATGAAGCGCCTTGCTCTGAACTTTTGATGTTCTAATAAATATTGTATCTTTACAATTTTTTTTATTCTCATCTTTCATCTCTAGAATTGATTGCTCTATTCAATATATTGAGCTTTATATTATCAAGATAGATTATTATTATTAAACGATAATTCAATTATCTTTAATTTAATTCAACATTTAAATATATATATATATATATATATATGAGGAATAAAAGAAACAATGTTTCAGACAAAATGTAAAATAAAAATGGAATAAAGGATAAGCAAATCTAAAACTAGCAAAAATAAACTCAAAAACACATTGAATAGTTCTACCAAAATATTTCAATTGTTAAGACAATCATCATCAGTTGGCAGCGGAACTATATATATATGTGTGTATTGTATTAATAAAAATGTGGAAATTGCTTAACTCATTCCACTATTATGTCTTACTTTGTTTCAGTTTGTGTCTATCCATTACACCTCTGCATTGTATTGCCTTCTAATTCGCCTTTATATAAAAATTAATAATTTTTTTCAATAAAATAAAGAGCCCCTTCCCTCTTCTCCCTTCAAAAGAATTAATATGAATGCCTCAAAACATCAATAATTTATTCCCAGTTATAAAAACCGCTCAACTCGAAAATTACCCAAACTACCCCACCCATGCCGCAGCTGGGCATACACACTTACTTATTGTATTGATTACTGTCAATGCTTTACTAAAAAATTTTTTTTTTTTAAACAGCAACATACTAAATATAGCTAGTTTTATCATACACGTAAAACACTGAAATGAAAACTATCGGAAAAAAAGTAATTGCCAACTTTAATAAACAAGAGCACATAAGTTTTCTAGTTAAAGGATGAGGAATTGAGGGCACCACAGTCGGCTGGTAATAAACTAACCTTTCTTCCAAAGGAGAGGGCAATGCCTGGGAGGATGGCCTCAGCCCCCGATCGAACATAACTTATAAATTAGGAGAATTATTCACTCTCCACACAAGGGCTAAGTTAGACACAGGAGAGGCTTTTAATGGGAGAAGGAAAATCCAGTTACCCAAAAAGGGGAACTCTAGATTGGGACAAAAATAAAAATATCTTCCCAGTCCATATTAAAACTCTGATAATCTTTCTTGTCACTGTGCACACTTCACGAAGTGTGCACGGTGGCAAGAAAGATTATCAGATTAGTACCCGAGCTAACTTTGACCCCCAACCCTGACTCTAACGACGGGAGGTCAAAGTTAGCTCGGGTCTTAATCTGGAGAAGTACCCACTTCACTTGTGATAGTAAGAGTAGGGTTAATAAGAGAAGTGGTGAGAGGAGTGGAATGATGTAAATAATTAAAGAGAGAGAGAGAGAGAGAGAGAGAGAGAGAGAAAGAGAGGGGTGGAGGTCTATTATGACATCACAATGTATTCTAACTTTGTTAAATCCTTTGACTGTAATTCTGATAAAAAAAATTTTTTTTTGCTATGAGAGATAGATTCTGTGCGTTATTTTTTTTTTGAGGGGGGGGGGAGCGATGTCTATTTTTTAGGCGATTACGTGTGGTTTTACGATCGAACTTAGGGTCAACAAAAAAATTTTCAGTTAACTTTCCTAATAAGTTAGGATGGTCTGGAAATGGGGTATCATTTTACATTAAATTTATATAAAAAACTGATCACTCAATCTAAATTCTAACTTAATTGTTTTTTTAATGATTTAACTGAGGGTGTTAATATATGAATTTACCAAAGTTTGGTGTTAAAAATTACTGAATTCTCAGTAAAAACATTTTTTCAACTGTACCCCCCCCCCCCCCCCCGATTAATTGTTGCCCAGAGGGAGGGTAGTTTTTTGCTAGTATATATATAATATATATATAGGGTAAACCGGGGTATTAAGCACCATGGGGCATTAGGCACCAGCAACTAGGTAAGGTTCACAAACCTCTCTATAGCATTACTATGGCACTCATAGGGAAATAAGTAATAATCTTGTCTGATCGCTAACCAATCACAGGCTCTGTTTCTCAAGAGTAGTATTTAATGAGCCAAGCAAAAGTAGTCTTTTTGTGGCAAGTTCAGAAGCTGTTTTCACTCGACGTCTGCAGCCATTTTGAAACACAGTTCACAACTTTTTACTCCAGAAGGGCAACTGCACAAAACTTTGTTTCTATGCGAAACCACTGAGCCGGCAAACTGTACCTTTGCTGCTGAAGGATTGAAATATATCAGAGGTAAGTATCAAAACATTTTTACACTTGATTTAATTCAGATTTTCATTTTTTCAGAGCTGGAAAGTGTGTCATGGTGGTATGCATCCACAACCTATCAAATTGTTCATAATTTCCACACCCATTTTAAAAACTGCTGCAAATTTAACTTGCCATGTTTTTTGTATGCTTTTAGCATGTTAATTGCTTTGTACTGGTACTCATCTAAGCATAATGCACATAATTGTGTTCAATTTATTTGTTACCAAACTATGTCGATCTTTTAAAGAAGGGTGTGCTTAATGCCCCATGTCTGTATTTTTGAGTTTAAAATCGCTTACAGTGATGTAAGTAATAAGAAACATGATTATTATTTAAGTTCGGCCTGTTTTTATTATTGGGGAAGTTATATAAAACCAGAAATTTGTAATAACAAGTCAACTTTTTTTAATGAAATCGTTCCAATAATACTTGGGTACACAGGTGCCTAATGCCCCGTTAATTTTTTTTTTTGTTCACAGATGGTTCGCAACTATCGGAAGAAGATTAAGGGTGGATGGAGGTATCTAAGCCAGTCAGAGGAGATGATTGCTGCATACGAGGCTGTCATGAAGAAGCAGATGTATGCCAATCAAGCAGCCAAGTATTACAAAGTGAACAAAAAGTCATTGTTCAGGAGAACGTCTGGGGAAATCCCTATCAATGCGCATGTTGGGAGGGAAGCAGTACTGTCTCCTGCTCATGAAAATGAGCTTGATGAGTGCATCAAGCTTATGGCAAGATGGGGCTGGGGATTCACTTCTGAGGAGGTCAAAGACACTGTAATGGAGTTTGTTCAAACCGACAGCATAGAGACTCCTTTTGTAAATGGTCGTTCAGGGTATAACTGGCTACAAGGGTTTTTACGCCGTCATCCAGACATAGTGCCTCGTAAGACTGAGCACCCCAGCACTGCTCGTGCAAAGGCAGAGGACCCTGAAGTCATCGCCCACTGGTTTGAGCTTCTTGATAAGGTTCTCATACAGGCGGGGATAAAAGATTTGCCGGCTCAATTATTCAACACAGATGAAACGGGCTTTGTAACGGACCCCAAAACAGACACTGTTTTAACAGCAAAGGGATCAAAGAGAGTTAATCAGAGTATTGGGGGTTCTGGAAGGGAGCAGATAACTGTTAACTGTGCAGCATCTGCTAGTGGCAAGCTACTTCCACCCTATGTTGTCTACAAAGGGAAAACCCTCTACCAGGCATGGACACAGGGTGGACCTGTAGGTGCTGCCTATACAGTCAGCCTAAAAGGATGGATGGAGGCCACGCATTTCTTAAACTGGTTTGAAAATATTTTCTTGAACCACACACGCGATGTCAGTGACAAGGTATGACTTCTTGTTTTTGATGGTCATGCATCACACCTCTCTTTGGCCCTTGTGGAAAAGGCAAGAGCAAATAATGTTGTGCTGATGCGACTTCCAACTCACATGACACACCACCTGCAACCACTTGATCGTGGCGTGTTCAGGCCTGTGAAACTGAAGTGGCAGTCCCTCCTCCGCAAATTTGCCCGAACACACACAGGGCCAGTGGGAAAGAAGGACTTTCCCATAATGCTTAAGGCACTCATAGATGAATCCTCCAAGCCAAAGATCATCAAATCAGGATTCAGTTGCACAGGCATCTGTCCTTTCAATGCCCAAATGGTCACTTTGGAAAGTCAACCTCGTGTCACTGCTCAAACAGAGCCCTCCACATCTTCCTTCACACCAGCTGCTCCAGTGTCTGCACTGCCCCCTACTCTAGGACCCTCATCCTCAGCCCCCACTCCAGTACCCTCATGCTCAGACGTGCCTGTTTCCTCTTCGACTTCATCATCTTCATCCGCCTCATTAAAAGACTTTTCCTCAAACAACTTACTCCCCAAGAAGGAGATCAGCTAGAATACAGCGATTCCGATATGGGGAAAGCCTCACAGCAGATGAAAGTGTCATGAGACTCATGGAGACATCTGCTGCTAAGGAGGTTGCTACAGCATCCAGAGAATGTGGCAGAGAAAAGGGAAAGGGGAAGGGCAGGGGTAAAAGAACACCAAGGCAGGCAACACCATCACCACCAGGATCAAGAAGCCCACTGTCAACATCAAGGGATTCTGACACTGATGAATGTTGCAAATGTGGTATAGGGGATGGCATTTACTGGGTTCAGTGTGATATGTGTGATTCCTGGTATCACATACAGTGCACCAGCATCAAAATTTCATTTGAAGACCTCCAAAATGAGGAATGGCTGTGTGATTTTTGCAAACAGTAGCCCTGGTGCTTAATGCCTCAGAAGATGGTGCTTATTGCCCCAGGTAACTGAAATTTGTGAAAAGCAAACTTGAGATTTTAAACGATTCAATAAAAATATTTTCTACTCTGATGAACACGAGTCAACTGGTATTTGTTTAAACAAGGTATCACAAATATATTTTGCCCATGATAATCAAGAGAAAGTTTGAAAACTAACTTTAATTGAGATGAAACACTGAGTCAGTGAAAAAGGGGGTGCCTAATACCCCGGTTTACCCTATAGTAAGCTATGAAAATATATTTATGGCAATTAAACTTAATTGCCATAAATATATTTTCATAGCTTACTACCTAGCTCTACTTACATATCGAGCACTGTTGAAGTTAATACTGAAAATTGATACATAAAAAATTATATTTCCTTATAAAATTTTATGTGGATACATGAAATACTAATAATAGTCATCCACATATAGATAGTTTCACTGTATCACAGCTCTTCAGTGCGGCTCGACCAGCTAGTGCTTCAAGCCGGGATTGAAACTCAACCGTCGAGCTGCGCTATCATACGACACTGACTGAATGTAAATGATATCTCAATGTAAACATTGTCAAGTGCCGGGAGCTCGAATTAGTTTTACCCAATGAGCTATGACTTAAAGCTAGTGGCAGTTGGCGATATCCTTACAAATAAGCTCTACCCAAGAAAGGGAGCTTTATATAGTCATCCACATACAGACTGTTTAAATAAAGCAAAGTTGTCTATATGTCAGGGCCGGGCAACCTTTTCAGAGTGAGGGCCAGATGAGACTTTTGGAAGGAAATTGCAGGCCGGAGTGAAAAACGAAATCTCAGAATTACTATATTTTGTTTACATGAATAAATTGTACAGAAATTGCATTGAACACTCTACAAATCTGATATTTTTCTCAGGAGACTTCTGTATATGATGTTATAAAAGGCGCCGATGAAGAGCTATTTTGGAATCATAAAAAATAATGATGGGGGATCCAGCATTCGTTTTGACACACCTCACATAAGTTCTATGTTTCATGCCCTTTCCTCATCTCACGTTTCCTCTTTACCTCTCTCTTTCTCTTTTTCTATTTTTATCTCTTAATAGTTAAAGAAAAATGAAATATACATGCATCATCGCTCGCTGATATTCATACATTTTTATCCCACTGTAAATCTTAATTGAAACCTGCTTTTACGTCTATGTCACAAAATGATATGAGTTTTACTGGGAGGTCCGCGGGCTGGATTGCAATAATAAAGTATAGCAGGGTGGCGGGCCGGATGTGGCCCGTGGGCCGGAGGTTTCCTGCCCTTACTGTATGTGGCATGATAGTCAAACAGTTGATCTAAGAATCAAACTAACCGCAGATTTGGAATCAGCAACTTTGATCCAATGTCCTTGTCGATGTCAGAAGTTCTTGAACCTTTTTTTAAAATTCATTATTCAAAATTAGAAGCACGTAAAATTAACATTAGAAAAAAATGCTCCGATATTTTTAGTGTTCTCTTTCCAAGCCGACTGAACAACTACGTTTCACGTCAAATCAGCATACATACTTTGAAGAGAAAACATTTATCATTTTTTTATTATTAAAAATGGATAAAAAAATAAATATTTGATAAATGTTCACTAATATATTTTTTTTACTTAAATAAAAACTTTTTCTTTCATATTTATGTTTCTTTTTCATTTTAGACAATCAAAATATTTTATGCAGAGTGGTAAAAATCTCTGCACCAAATTCATTTAAGTAGATTCAAAAGACAAAACATACTCCTTGGTCTTGTTGATAAGTGTCAGCCTTCAATTCCAATATTTTATGCCATCTTTCAGGGTTCGAATCTCACACTAGACAATTGTTTGTTTTTTCTTGCCATAGCGTTCCAGTTATTTCCTAGCTGATATCGATCATAAACCTGAATAACATCATCATAAACCTTAATATATATATTTTTTAAATTGAAAATGGATGAAAAACATTGGCTATTATTGTAGATTACCACCCTCCACTAAATCACCCCACCCCCCTAAAAATGAGATTCTACTTTCTTAGGCGATTACGTGTGAGCACTCTGAAAAATTTGTCCGCAAGAGAAAAACACATTTATTTTAGAATATATTTAACATAAAATGATCCCCATTTCCTCACCATTCTAGCATTTTAAGGCATGTAACTCATTTTTTTTCGGGGTGTAGAGTACCTTTTTAGGCAATTACATGTGGTTTTACAAGGGTTTTTGTTGGGAAGCGAGGGGGCTTTCCACTCAGACCTAGGGTTAGTGGTAGGGTTAAACAAGGTTTTTTAGGGGGGCTTTGCCATTTGGACTTAGGGTTAGTGGTAAGATTATGGGATGTTTTTTTTAAGGGGAGGGCTTGCTACTCAGATTTTTGGTTAGTGTTAGGATTATGGGATAGTTTTTTTAAGGGGAGTGCTTGCCACTCGGACCTAGAATTGGAGGTAGGGTTAAGTGAGCTTTCTGGATAGGGCTTGCTGCTCGGATTTAGGGTGAGTGGTAAGATTATGGGATAGTTTTTTTTTCAAGGGGAGTGCTTGCCACTCAGACCTAGGGTTCGAGGTAGGGTTAAATGAGTTTTCTTGGGGGGGGGGGGGACTTTGTCACTCGGACTTAGGGTTAGTGGTAGGATTATAGGATTTTTTTTAAGGGGAGGCTTGCCACTCGGGCCTAGGGTTAGAGGTAGGGTTAAGTGAGTTTTCTTGTGGGGGGGGGGATTGCTACTTGGATTTAAATCAATTTATTGGTAAAAAAATAGCAAAGTGCAACAAGCCATGTAAAAGGGTAGTTAGAAGATGTGTACATCTATATACAAGGCAGAAACACGGACAGAGAATTCTGCGTTTCTTCTAATGAGACGAAACCGACTATGGTATATCTTTCGCTGGGCCCCATGTAGACCGCGATTCACAGAATTTATCTCACATAGCAAAAATAAAAGAAGCTTTAGTTAATTGCGCTAAAAAATTAGAGTGATGGGCAATTATTTTACATTAAATTTTCATGCGAAACTGATCCCCCAATCATAATTCTAAAATAATTGTTTTTGTTTGTTCTCTCCGTCAAGTTTTTCAGGGAGTTCATACGTAGAATCTCATTTTTCTATTTGGGGGCGGATAAGAGGGGGGGGGGGTAGTGAAGAGTTTTAATCTACAAATTTACCTTATTAAATAGATGTTTTTAACTTCTTAATCTTAGTTATAAAATTCAAGAAAAGTTGCAAAACCCAACATAATAAATTCTTAACAAAGCTTTTTTTTTTTAATTATATGGATAAGCTAGCTTTAATTTATTTTAAATTTAATTTTTACTTATTTTATGAAAATAATAAACGAACGTGATTAAAAAAAACAAATAACAACAAAAAAACGCGGATAACTTATTTCGTATTCATATACAAAGGAGCGGACGAGGGGTGGGAGTAACACGTGTTTCACCTCTTTGGGGTCAGGGTCATAGAGAAGACCTCGGAGAAGGTCACGTAGTTCTGAAGCTGAACCTGCCATGTCTCTTATTTTCCAAGGTCGGATGAAAGGTAAAAAGAAAGAAAGTGATATGAATAAAACAAAAGAAATATAAAGAAATAAAAAATTAAATAACATTTTTTTTCTCAATAATTAACGGAGTCCTGACATTTCCGGTCTTGTGTAAGATAACTGAATCAACCGATGGATGAAAATAAACTGAGTGTAGTATCTGTTCCGATAGATACTGCACGCCTGTCCTGTGCAGTTCTAGGAGGTCCACCCTCCCAGGCTTTGCCTCCCCTCTTTGGGGAGGAGTAAGTTTATTGCTTACTGTCTGAAGCGCCCCTACCGGGGAATGCCGACGGGGCTGCCCAGGCAATTTTTAAATGGCCAGAGTGCTCACCTCTCGAGCGCTGGCTTTTCAAACCCCACTTTCTCGACCCGATCTTGGGTCACATCTTACTTGTGGGAGTAAGATAAAACTGGCCTTGTGCCTAACTCCTGGGGAGGAGTAAATAAAATCTGTTCCGATAGATACTACAGCCCGTAGAACGCTACGGTCTTGGCCTTCGGGCCTTGGTTCCGCCGGTCTTAGGGGCTGTCCTGTGCAGTTCTAGGAGGTCCACCCTCCCAGGCTTTGCCTTCTCACCATTTAAGAAGGGGTTAGTTTATTGCTAATCGCCTGAGGCGCCCCTACCGGGGAATGCCGACGGGGCTGCCCAGGCATTTTTTTTTGTAGGCCAGAATGCTCAACCTCTAGGGCGCTGGCTTTTTAATCCCACTTTCCGACCTTGTGTCGCATCTTACCGCCGTGGGAGGGAGATTTAAAAAAAAAAAGATAAAAGAGGGTATCATTGTAGATTAACATCGTCACCTCCGCTCCTTCCCAAATTAGATTCGACTTTTTTTAGGCAGTTACGTGAGAACACCCTGAACAACTTATCGGAAAGAAAATAAAAAGTTGTTTTTTTTAGAATTTACAGTGGGGGATCAGGTTCGCACATAAATGTAATGTAAGATAGTCCCCCATATTTCCGAGCGGATATTCTAACGTTTAGGGCAGTTAATCAACATTTTCTTTGCCATGAGAGATAAATTCTGTTTTATTGGAGTGAGGGAGGCGATTACGTGTGGTTTTACGACCTTGCCAATCGGACTTATGGTTAGTAGTGGTATAAAAAGATTTGAATGGCCCGGAAATGGGTGACATTTAACGATCCCACATTCCAAATTCTACGGTAATTGTTGTTTTTTTTCTTATTCTCTCCGCTAGGTTTTGAAGGGGTTAACTGTTCACTCGTAATCGCCTACAAAAATAGAATATCATTTTTCTTGGCG
Organism: Sepiola atlantica; assembly: GCA_963556195.1. Taxonomy (NCBI): domain Eukaryota; kingdom Metazoa; phylum Mollusca; class Cephalopoda; order Sepiida; family Sepiolidae; genus Sepiola; species Sepiola atlantica. The sequence goes on from OY744518.1 coordinate 130,022,925, forward strand.
CGGGGTAGTTGAAGGTGTTAATCTACAAATGTACCTAAAAGAGATCCCCAAATAAGGTCTCCGCGGTTTCGGTCCTAATCTTTGGGCTGGGTTTGGGAGGGGTACCCGCTTCCCATTAACACAGCAAGATTAGACATGGAATCAGTTTAACGTAGAGGGGCGGGGGGGGGGGGTCCAGCTCCCCGAGGAGGACACGTAGAAAAAAGTTACAAAAATAGCTGAGAACAGACCAGTCGGTATTCTCCGATAGAGGCGCCCCAGACAATCGCCAATAACCCCCCCCCCCCCGAAGGAGGTAATACATGGGATGATGACCTCTAGGACCGAACCGATACATTTTGGGATAATAAAGACTTCACACATTTATTTGTTAGCACTTTTTTTTTTGGGGGGGGGGGGGGTAATAGATCACTGGTATGCAGAGTCAGGTGTTAGAAGTGCTAAATTGACACGCTTAATAATCGACGAAGTGTATTTATTTATTTCAAAAGAAATAATAATAATAAAAAAAAATATATAGGAATGTTTCAGCCCTAAAAAATCTTTATTATTTATTTTATGATAATAAAACTGTTTACAAAATCCGCAAACCGGTGAATATCCGGCAGCACTTTTACCCCCAGCCCCCGGCGCCAGCATTTTGGCTCACGTGACTCAATCGTAGTCACTTATGAACAGAATAGTCTTCCGTATTAACAATTAGCATGTATCCTACGCCCAATACATTTTTTTTTTGTTTATTAATTATTTACCTTACGAAATAGAATGAAGATTGATGGATTTTTACCCACCGCCGCCCAGCCCCCGGCGCCAGCATTTTGGCTCACGTGACTCAATCGTAGTCACTTATGAACAGAATAGTATTCCGTGTTCATAAGTGACTACGATTGAGTCATGTGAGCCAAAATGCTGGCGCCGGGGGCTGGGCGGCGGTGGGCAAAAAATCCATCAATCTTCATTCTATTTCATAAGGTAAATAATTAATAAACAAAAAAAATGTATTGGGGGTGGGATACATGCTAATTGTTAATACGGAAGACTATTCTGTTCATAAGTGACTACGATCTAGTCACGTGAGCCAAAATGCTGGCGCCGGGGGCTGGGCGGCGTCGGAGGCTGGGCGGCCTAGGCTGGGGGTAAAAGTGCCACCCGTGAATATCTTTCTTTTATTATTTTTTCGACGAAAAGTACTCAAATATATAATTTGTCGATTAACACCCTCAGCTAAATCATCCACGCCCCCCAAAAGACAAAAATAAGATTCTATATTTTCTTAAGGCAATTTACGTGTGAACACCATGACAATCTTGGTGACCCCTCCCCAATAATTTTAGAATTTAGAGTGGGAGATTAGTTTCGTATATAAATGTAACGTAAAATGATCCCCATTTCCAGACCATTCTAACATTTTAGAGCTGTTAACTAAATTAATCCTAAGTCCGACTGGCAAGGTCGTATAAAACCACACACAATTGCCTAAAAAAGTAGCCCCCCCCCACCCCCATCAACAAAAAGAAAATGCGCACTGAATTTACTACCCTAAAAATTTAACGTAAAATAATCCCCGGCACTTGTGCATTTTAACATTTGTTGTTTTCATTTTAGGAGAGTTCCGTCCGCGGCAAGGGAAGAGTTAACAAAGCCCCCCCCCCCCGGACTTTCTAAATTTGCACAGAGATGTTAAAATGCACAAGTTCCTGTTCCCTTATATCCGGTCGATTCTAGCTTTTTAGGGCAGTTCAACCAATTTTCTTTACTACTAATCCCAAGTCCGAGTGGCAAAGTCGTAAAACAACCACACACGTAGTAAATGCCCTTAACACACAGGATTTATCTCCCATAACAAACCAAAAAATTGGTTAATTCCAATAAAACGCTAGAATTGCCCGGAAATAGACGATAATTTTACGTTAAATTTATATGCGAAACTGATCCCCCGCCCCCACTGTAAATTCTAAAAAAAAATTTTTTTTGAGAGGTGTTAATCTATATATATCTTGCTTAATCTTTAATAATTTTTTAGAAATCTCAAAAATCTAGATTTTATAAAGAGGGGGAGGGCGTTTTTTTGTATACCTTACCCGGAAATTAAATTATTTTAAATTTGTATTTTTATATCTATATTCAATTCATTTAACTTTTAAAGGAATCTTTTTATTTTCCACATGCAAGAAGGAAAAAAAAATAATTTAACAATATTTTCTCTTCTAATTTCCAAAGTGTTTCGGAATAGAGACCGCATCGGTTTTTGTTCGATTTTTTTTTAATATGTTTTTCTACAACTAAATTATTGTTTATTATAAGGTTTAGAACGCGATTATCAAAATATTAAAAAAAAAATGATGTTTATCAATAAGGAGAGGGGGGTCTTTTTGCTACTAATAATACATTTGTTGTGAAATAGATACTGACTTTATAGCCGGTGTACCCGAAATCCCTAATTTAGTTCTATATTCTAAAGGAGAGATTTCAGTTACACCGGCTATGAAGTCAGTATTCATTTTATAAATATAATAACGACGTGCGGCCTCTGTTCCGAAACTCCGTCGCTGTTAATTATGTAGTAACAACTTTAAATGAATTCATAATACGAAATAAGTAGAAAGAAATATTCACTGTGATGGTAAAATTTCATCCTTTCACCATTCTCAGGAAAGAACGAGAATTGTTTTGTTTTTTTAATATTTAAGACTTTGAGTGAGGTTCACTTTACTATATATTATGTATAAGTATAGTATATAAACGTAAAAGAATCACCAATTTCAGGCCACAAAATACGATATGTGGTCAAGAACTGAATGATCAGTTTATGTTAAATGTAAAAAAAATTGAACCCTATTCTAAAGTCTTAAATATTAAAAAAATAAAATATAATTTTCCCCGTTTTTTTTTTTCAGTGTAATCACACGAAAAAACAAACAAGAATTTAATTTTCATTTTTTACTGACAGCGTGGGGGCAAAGGGTGAAATTTAACCCAAAGAACCCCCCTTTTCTAATTAAATTGGCAGGAATTACAACGAAATAAAAATAATAGGTATTAATTATCTATGCTTAAGTTTGTAGTTTAAAAAAAATGAAATTATTAATTTAGAAAACATGAAGAAATATTAATTGCCAAAAAAAATTCCAATTTTCGGAAACAAAAAAGCTGTCAGACTTAAGCAGTTTTAATATTTTTCTACTAGAAAAATTAACCCTATATATATATATATATATATATATATATATATATATATATATATATATATATATATATATATATAAGGGTTAGTATATAATATATATAAAGGGTTAGTATACTAACCCTCACTTTTAATTGAGGACCTGAAAAACGAAATCGACATTCTTCTTTTTTGGAAAAACAAGGGAGAAATTGCTTAAAAATGTTTGTTTGTTTTATATATTTTCAACTGATTAAAAATCTATTTTCTTAAATTCAAAATTTAATACGAGCATGCGATTTTTAAAAAAAAATAAATTTTTTTTTAGATATATTTTTAATATATGCAACATAAGTACCCCAAAAAATACAAGACATGTTTTCAAATTTCCCTGAAAATAAAGGCACATTTTAGTTTCCTTTTAAAATGCGATTTATATAACATACATGAAGAAAACAAAATAAATTGTAGAATGATAAAAATAATAAATAAATTGTAAAATGATAAAAATAATAAATAAAAATGAATTTTGTTCGCACCTCCAGCTGCAGCCAATCCGCTCATTTTTAAATTTCTGGGCAGGAAGGAAAAAGGAATTGACGAATTTGTTGTTTTGCGGTGAAGCCTTCACGGTAAAATGAGCCACACGTGTGGATGAGAGTGGGAATATTATGAAGACAGGGGGAAGTGAAAAGAGAAAAACGCCTGACTCCCTCTCCCACTCCCTCCTCTTCTTCTTCTTCTTCTTCTTCTTCTTCTTCTTCTTCTTCTTCTTCTTCTTCTTCTCCCTGTCTCTCTGACCCTTTCTTTTTTCTCCTTCCTCTCTTCTTCTTCCCACTCCCTCTCTTCTACGTTTCTCCTCCTCCTCCTTCTCCTCCTTCTCCTCCTCCTCCTCCTTCTTCTTCTTCTTCTTCTTCTTCTTCTTCTTCTTCTTCTTCTTCTTCTTCTTCTCTCTCTATTCCTTTTACCATATTTAGCCTTCTTTTTCTTTTTTCTTCTTCACTATCTCTCTGACCCTTCTTATCCCTCTCTTCTTCATTTTACCCCACCCCTCTCTCTTTTCTCCTTTTCTCTCTCACTTCTTCCCTCTCTCGCTGATTCTTCTTCTTCTTCTTCTTCTTCTTCTTCTTCTTCTTCTTCTTCTTCTTCTTCTTCTCTTCTTCTAACTTCCTCTTCTTCTTTTTTTAACTTCTTCTTGCGTCCTCCCCTCTCTCTCTCTTTGACCTTCTACTTCTTCTTTTTCTTCTCCCTGTCTCTATGACTCTTTTTCTTTCTCCTTCCTCTTTTCCTCTACCCCACCCCTATCTCTTCTTTTCTCTTTTCTTATTCTCTCTCTCTCTCTCTCCTGATTCATCTACTTCTCTCTCTTTTTTCTTTCTCCCACTCTCTCTCTTCTTCTTCTTCTTCTTCTTCCTCCCACTCCCTCTCTTCTACGTTTCTCCTCCTCCTCCTTCTTCTTCTTCTTCTTCTTCTTCTTCTTCTTCTTCTTCTTCTTCTCTCTCTATTCCTTTTACCATATTTAGCCTTCTTTTTCTTTTTTCTTCTTCACTATCTCTCTGACCCTTCTCATCCCTCTCTTCTTCATTTTACCCCACCCCTCTCTCTTTTCTCCTTTTCCTTCTCACTTCTTCCCTCTCTCGCTGATTCTTCTTCTTCTTTTCTTCTTCTAACTTCCTCTTCTTCTTTTTTTAACTTCTTCTTCCGTCCTCCCCTCTCTCTCTCTTTGATCTTCTACTTCTTCTTTTTCTTCTCCCTGTCTCTATGACTCTTTTTCTTTCTCCTTCCTCTTTTCCTCTACCCCACCCCTATCTCTTCTTTTCTCTTTTCTTATTCTCTCTCTCTCTCTCTCTCTCTCTCCTGATTCATCTTCTTCTCTCTCTTTTTTCTTTCTCCCACTCTCTCACTTCTTCTTCTTCATTCTCTCTTCCATTTTTAATTTTACAATCAACCCATGGCCATCCCTACTATGGGTATGGCCATGAATCAACCCCATTGCTTCTTATCTCTCTCACTGAAAAACCAATAAACATGTACCAGTTACATAATTACTAATTATGTAACATAATTACTAATTATGTAACTGCTTCATAAGAAAATAGATCGTAATTTAATTACGATCTATTTTCTGTTGATTTATGCCTCGTTCGATCAGAACACTTTTGTGCGAGATAGCACTTCCGCCCTAACCTTTTCCCGCGATTTATGAACAATCAGAGTTTGAGCGTCTCTTGCCATGACTTGGGCGAGAGGCGACATAAAAGACTTGAACTCAATCTTACTTCTATAGCACATGCAGCACATTTTGTATTCCTGTTTTCATAACTCGGACAATTTATTGTGTTGATGAAACTATAGAAACAAAATTGATTCAAACTGTAGAAGTTTGTCCTTTTAGTCAAACTATGGTAGCCTGTTTTTCTTCAGCAGGGCCAGGAGGATGGATATCTATTCAACATAATATGGATATCTATAAATACTAGTATGGCATGTGTTCTTTAGAGTTGTCTGATCTATTCCCTGCTTCCTTTGTTCCAGCTCGTTTGACTCATTGGTCTAGTGGTCTCCATCAATTTGCTGTTTTGATATCTCATTCTAATACAGTTTCCAAGAACTGCAGGCTTGTGGAACTCTCTTCCTGCTGACTGTTTTCCTCCTCTCCGATGAATTGGCTACTCTGGTGCCCCCTCGACGTAAATTCACTAGACTAACTCGACAATCAACTAAATCTCATTCATTCACTGTGGAGGTCCCCAGATGCTGGAGAGCCTTCTACTCAAATAGCTTCTTTCCTCGTGCTGCTGGCCTCTGGAACTCCCTCCCTGTCCCCTGTTTCCCCGACAGTACTTACATGCAGAAATTTAAAACTAATGTAAACAGACATCTCGCTGCGCAGATCCCAATTTAGGTTGAACCCCCCCCACCTTCTCCCCTTTTCATTTTTCTCAGTAGCCTCTTACGTCTACAGTGGCGGCCTGCCTTGTTTGGAGTGAACTATGTTAAAAAAAAAAAAGCATTCCCTGTCTTTGTGATAATAGTCTATCGTTCTTGTTAGCTCCTTACATCAAGTGGCTTCATGCCCTGTCTGAAGCAATTTCCATAACAAAGAATAAATAAATAAAACCTACTGCAATATGGCTATCCCGATATCATCTCTTTCTCCCTACAAACCCCGATATTATCTGAACACACAAGCTACTGATTCCAACGGGACTTTTATTCTAATATCTCCTTCTACATCTACAAAATGGCGATCTCCACATCGTCTCTTTTTCTACACCCCCCCCCCACACACACACTTCCAATTGTGGTCCTACTTTCCTAAATTGTACCTAGTTACTTGCCTCCCCACGAGGACAGAGTTAAACACAAGGTCGGATTTTAATGTGGAGAAAATCAAGCTCTCCCAAAAGGGGCACTTTGGATTGAGACAAAAATTTAAAAAAAAAACTGCTTCAGTCTAGAAGGATTTCTTCACTGATCGAGAACAGAAAAGATGAACTGTAGTATCAGAACAGATGCTATACTTTGCTCCTAACCGTTTCTAAATTGTAATTTAACAATAAAGTCGCCCCTTACCCCTCTCTGTTCTTCCTCTATCGTCCTTATTTTATTTATGTATCTGCCTTACACAGTGGGGAATTCAACTCGCTCCAAAAGTGGGGAGGGGTGACTTTGACCGGGTACAACATTGGGTACTTTTTAACTTTCTTGGCTGGAGCAATTTCGTTTCTTGGGGGGAAAAAGTATGATGTTCAGGAGTCTATTGGCATTCATTTGTCACCATTTATTCCTCCACCCCCAACCAAGGTTACAGAATCAAAAATCTAGAGTAATTTTGACCTTTGGGCCCATAGCCTATTCTGTTAATTTGGGGTTTTGTATTTCCTATTACTACGGTGTTACCTTATTTTCTTCACCTTAAAAAAATAAGACCGTAACAAGAAAGATGTTTTTGGGGGTACATTTTTAGATTAACATCGGTGCTTATCCAGATTAAGGGAGACATTAAAAAAAAACAAAAAAAAAACAAAAAAAAAAAAACTGAGGAATATCTGTTTGATGTACGTACCTGTCACGGGTTGAATATATCCTATACCAAAAATCACGTAAATTAATCAAATAGTTTTTATTTTATAAAAGAAAATTAAATTTCACCGAATAACGAATAACGTAGAAATACGGCCGACATTACGGCTTATTATGAATTTCGGTTATCTCCTGTGAATAAGCCGTGATGCCGGCCGTATTTCCACGTTATTCGTTAATCGGTGAAATTTAATTTTCTTTTATAAAATAAAAACTACTTGATTAATTTACATGATTTTTGGTATACGATATATTCATTCCGTAACAGATACGTACATAAAACAGATATTTCTCAATTTGTTTTATTTTTATTTTTTTCGAATGTCTCCCTTTATCTGGATAAGCACCTCTCCGCTGAATCCCCCTCTACTCCCCTCCCCCCCCAAAAAACATGAGATTCTACTTTTTTTAGACGATTACGTGTGAACACCCTGAAAAAAAATAAAATAAAAAAATAACATTTATTTTAGAATTTAGAGTAGAGGATCAGTTTCATATATAAATTTAACGTAAAATGATCCCCATTTCCGGGCCATTCAAGACGGTTTATAACAAGTTTTTATTGACATTAGATTTTAAAAAAAAAACTTTTATTCACCCCAAACAAGGCATATTGCCATGGAGACGTAAGAGGCTACCATGAATTAGGCGCCATACCTACAGGGGCATCCTAAGTGGGGAGTTGTGCAGCGAGATGCTTGTTTACAATACATTTAAATTTCTGCATGTTGGTACAGTCTGAGAAACAGGGAGCAGGAAATGAATTCCAAAATCTAGCAGTTCGAGGAAAGAAGCTCTTAGAGTAGGAAAGGCTTCCGGCATCTGAGGACCTCTACAGTGAAGGAGTGGGATTCTGCTGATTTTGGGGTCGGTCGGGGGTATTTACGTGGAGGGGGCACCAGTGTATCGAGTACGTCAGAACACATTCAACAGAAGTACTTGTAAAATAAAACATAGTAATGCAACATTGTGGCGATGGGACAGGGGCTGGAGCTTGGTAGACAGTGTGGGAATTATTAGGTTAAAGACTCTGTTTTGAACCCTGTTTAAGAGGGAGAGGCTAGGGATTGTATACATGGGCGAACGGTGGCTTTATAGAGATATTGAATATTGGCAGGTTAGAGAAGTGTTCTAGCCTGGTAGAGGGTGCCACCTTCCTTGCAGCAGACTTGGCAGTATATTCTATGTATTTGTTCCAATTCATGTTACCTGTGAAGGTTAGGCCGAGAAGTTTGAATGGTGGACTCTCATGACAATTGGTGGTTGAAAGGGTTTCTTATAAATGTTAAAAGAAAAAAGCTTTGTCTTAGTAACATTAAATCTTACCATCCATCTAGATTTGAAGATGACCATGTTGTAGACCTTAGGAAAGAAATCTTGTGACAACCTGTTCCACAGATGGAGCGTTCTTGGAAAGAAACTCTGTTCATGGTATTGGAAAAAAACTCTGTTCAGGGTATTGGAAAGAAACTCTGTTCAGGGTATTGGAAATAAACTCTCTTCAGGGTATTCGAAAGAAACTCTGTTCAGGGTATTTGAAAGAAACTCTGTTCAGGGTATTGGAAATAAACTCTCTTCAGGGTATTGGAAAGAAACTCTGTTCAGGGTATTGGAAAGAAACTCTGTTCAGGGTATTCGAAAGAAACTCTGTTCAGGGTATTTGAAAGAAACTCTGTTCAGGGTATTGGAAATAAACTCTCTTCAGGGTATTGGAAAGAAACTCTGTTCAGGGTATTTAAAAGAAACTCTGTTCAGGGTATTGGAAATAAACTCTCTTCAGGGTATTGGAAAGAAACTCTGTTCAGGGTATTCGAAAGAAACTCTCTTCAGGGTATTGGAAAGAAACTCTGTTCAGGGTATTCGAAAGAAACTCTGTTCAGGGTATTTGAAAGAAACTCTGTTCAGGGTATTGGAAATAAACTCTCTTCAGGGTATTGGAAAGAAACTCTGTTCAGGGTATTTGAAAGAAACTCTGTTCAGGGTATTTGAAAGAAACTCTCTTCAGGGCATTGGAAAGAAACTCTCTTCAGGGTATTGGAAAGAAATTCTCTTCAAGGTATTGGAAAGAAACTCTCTTCAGGGTATTGGAAAGAAACTCTGTTCAGGGTATTCGAAAGAAACTCTGTTCAGGGTATTGGAAAGAAACTCTGTTCAGGGTATTTAAAAGAAACTCTGTTACGGGTATTGGAAAGAAACTCTCTAGGGTATTAAAAAGAAACTCTCTTCAGGGTATTGGAAAGAAACTCTCTTCAGGGCATTGGAAAGAAACTCTCTTAATGGTATTGGAAAAAAACTCTCTTCAGAGCATTGGAAAGAAACTCTGTTCATGGTATTAGAAATAAACTCTGTTCAGGGTGTGTGAAAGAAACTCTCTTCAGGGTATTGGAAATAAACTCTGTTCATGGTATTAGGAAAGAAACTCTCTTCAGGGTATTGGAAAGAAACTCTCTTCAGGGTATTGGAAAGAAACTCTCTTCAGGGTATTGGAAAGAAACTCTCTTCAGGGCATTGGAAAGAAACTCTCGTCAGTGTATTGGAAAGAAACTCTCTTCAGGGCATTGGAAAAAACTCTGTTCCTGGTATTGGAAAGAAACTCTCTTCAGGGTATTGGAAAGAAACTCTCTTCAGGGCATTGAAAAGAAACTCTCGTCAGGGTATTGGAAAGAAACTCTCTTCAGGGTATTGAAAAGAAACTCTCTTCAGGGCATTGGAAAAAACTCTGTTCCTGGTATTGGAAAGAAACTCTCTTCAGGGTATTGGAAAGAAACTCTCTTCAGGGTATTCGAAAGAAACTCTCTTCAGGGTATTGGAAAAACTCTCTTCAGAGTATTGGAAAAACTCTCTTCAGGGTATTGGAAAGAAACTCCTTTCAGGGTATTGGAAAGAAATTCTCTTCATGGTATTGGAAAGAAACTCACTTCAGGGCATTGGAAAGAAACTCTCTAGGGTATTGGAAAGAAACTGTCTTCAGGGTATTGGAAAGAAACTCTCTTCAGGGTATTGGAAAGAAACTCTCTTCGTGGTATTGGAAAGAAACTCTCTTCAGGGCATTGGAAAGCAACTCTCTAGGGTATTGGAAAGAAACTCTCTTCAGGGTATTGGAAAGAAACTCTCTTCAGGGCATTGGAAAGAAACTCTGTTCATGGTATTGGAAAGAAACTCTCTTCAGGGTATTGGAAAGAAACTCTCTTCAGGGTATTGGAATGAAACTCTCTTCAGGGTATTGGAAAGAAACTCTTTTCAGGGTATTGGAAAGAAACTCTGTTCATGGTATTGGAAATAAACTCTGTTCAGGGTATTGGAAATAAACTCTGTTCAGGGTATTGGAAAGAAACTCTCTTCAGGGTATTGAAAAGAAACTCTCTTCAGGGTATTGAAAAGAAACTCTTTTCAGTGCATTGGAAAAAACTCTGTTCCTGGTATTGGAAAGAAACTCTCTTCAGGGTATTGGAAAGAAACTCTCTTCAGGGTATTGGAAAGAAACTCTCTTCAGGGTATTGGAAAGAAACTCTCTTCAGGGTATTGGAAAGAAACTCTCTTCGGGGTATTGGAAAAACTCTCTTCAGGGTATTGAAAAGAAACTCTCTTCAGGGTATTGGAAAGAAATTCTCTTCATGGTATTGGAAAGAAACTCTCTTCAGGGCATTGGAAAGAAACTCTCTTCAGGGTATTGGAAAGAAACTCTCTTCAGAGCATTGGAAAGAAACTCTGTTCAGGGTATTTGAAAGAAACTCTGTTACGGGTATTGGAAAGAAACTCTCTAGGGTATTGGAAAGAAACTCTCTTCAGGGTATTGGAAAGAAACTCTCTTCAGGGCATTGGAAAGAAACTCTGTTCATGGTATTAGAAATAAACTCTGTTCAGGGTGTGTGAAAGAAACTCTCTTCAGGGTATTGGAAATAAACTCTGTTCATGGTATTGGAAAGAAACTCTCTTCAGGGTATTGGAAAGAAACTCTCTTCAGGGTATTGGAAAGAAACTCTCTTCAGGGTATTGGAAAGAAACTCTCTTCAGGGATTGGAAAGAAACTCTCTTCAGGGTATTGGAAAGAAACTCTTTTCAGGGTATTGGAAAGAAACTCTCTTCAGGGCATTGGAAAGAAACTCTGTTCATGGTATTGGAAACAAACTCTTTTCATGGTATTGGAAAGTAACTCTCTTCAGGGCATTGGAAAGAAACTCTCGTCAAGGTATTGGAAAGAAACTCTCTTCAGGGTATTGAAAAGAAACTCTCTTCAGGGCATTGGAAAAAACGCTGTTCCTGGTATTGGAAAGAAACTCTCTTCAGGGTATTGGAAAGAAACTCTCTTCAGGGTATTCGAAAGAAACTCTCTTCAGGGTATTGGAAAAACTCTCTTCAGGGTATTGGAAAAACTCTCTTCAGGGTATTGGAAAGAAACTCCTTTCAGGGTATTGGAAAGAAATTCTCTTCATGGTATTGGAAAGAAACTCACTTCAGGGCATTGGAAAGAAACTCTCTAGGGTATTAGAAAGAAACTCTCTTCAGGGTATTGGAAAGAAACTCTCTTCATGGTATTGGAAAGAAACTCTCTTCAGGGCATTGGAAAGAAACTCTGTTCATGGTATTGGAAAGAAACTCTCTTCAGGGTATTGGAAAGAAACTCTCTTCAGGGTATTGGAGAGAAACTCTTTTCAGGGTATTGGAAAGAAACTCTCTTTAGGGTATTGGAAAGAAACTCTGTTCATGGTATTGGAAAGAAACTCTCTTCAGGGTATCGGAAAGAAACTGTCTTCAGGGTATTGGAAAGAAACTCTCTTCAGGGTATTGGAAAGAAATTCTCTTCATGGTATTGGAAAGAAACTCTCTTCAGGGCATTGGAAAGCAACTCTCTAGGGTATTGGAAAGAAACTCTCTTCAGGGTATTGGAAAGAAACTCTCTTCATGGTATTGGAAAGAAACTCTCTTCAGGGCATTGGAAAGAAACTCTCTTCAGGGTATTGGAAAGAAACTCTCTTCAGGTATTGGAAAGAAACTCTCTTCAGGGTATTGGAATGAAACTCTCTTCAGGGTATTGGAAAGAAACTCTTTTCAGGGTATTAGAAAGAAACTCTGTTCATGGTATTGGAAATAAACTCTGTTCATGGTATTGGAAATAAACTCTGTTCAGGGTATTGGAAAGAAACTCTCTTCAGGGTATTGGAAAGAAACTCTCTTCAGGGTATTGGAAAGAAACTCTCTTCAGGGTATTTAAAAGAAACTCTCTTCAGGGCATTGGAAAAAACTCTGTTCCTGGTATTGGAAAGAAACTCTCTTCAGGGTATTGGAAAGAAACTCTCTTCAGGGTATTGGAAAGAAACTCTCTTCAGGGTATTGGAAAGAAACTCTCTTCAGGGTATTGGAAAAACTCTGTTCAGGGTATTGGAAAGAAACTCTCTTCAGGGTATTGGAAAGAAATTCTCTTCATGGTATTGGAAAGAAACTCTCTTCAGGGCATTGGAAAGAAACTCTCTTCAGGGTATTGGAAAGAAACTCTTTTCAGGGTATTGGAAAGAAACTCTCTTCAGGGCATTGGAAAGAAACTCTGTTCATGGTATTGGAAATAAACTCTTTTCATGGTATTGGAAAGTAACTCTCTTCAGGGCATTGGAAAGAAACTCTCTTCAGGGTATTGGAAATAAACTCTTTTCAGGGTATTGGAAAGAAATTCTCTTCATGGTATTGGAAAGAAACTCTCTTCAGGGCATTGGAAAGCAACTCTCTAGGGTATTGGAAAGAAACTCTTTTCAGGGTATTGGAAAGAAACTCTCTTCATGGTATTGGAAAGAAACTCTCTTCAGGGCATTGGAAATAAACTCTGTTCATGGTATTGGAAATAAACTCTGTTCAGGGTATTGGAAAGAAACTCTCTACAGGGTATTGGAAAGAAACTCTCTTCAGGGCATTGGAAAGAAACTCTCTTCAGGGTATTGGAAAGAAACTCTCTTCAGGGCATTGGAAAGAAACTCTGTTCATAATATTGGAAATAAACTATTTTCATGGTATTGGAAAGTAAATATCTTCAGGGCATTGGAAAGAAACTCTCTTCAGGGTATTGGAAAGAAACTCTCTTCAGGGTATTGAAAAGAAACTCTCTTCAGGGCGTTGGAAAAAACTCTGTTCCTGGTATTGGAAAGAAACTCTCTTCAGGGTATTGGAAAGAAACTCTCTTCAGGGTATTGGAAAGAAACTCTCTTCAGGGTATTGGAAAAACTCTCTTCAGGGTATTGGAAAGAAACTCTCTTCAGGGCATTGGAAAAGAATTCTCTTCATGGTATTGGAAAGAAACGCTCTTCAGGGCATTAGAAAGAAACTCTCTAGGGTATTGGAAAGAAACTCTCTTCAGGGTATTAGAAAAAAAACCTTCTTCAGGGTATTGGAAAGAAACTCTCTTCAGGGTATTGGAAAGAAACTCTTATCAGGTTATTGGAAAGATACTCTCTTGAGGGTATTGGAAAGAAACTCTCTTCATGGTATTGGAAAGAAACTCCCTTTATGTTATTGGAAAGTAACTCTCTTCAGGGCATTGAAAAAAAATCGCTCTTCAGGGTATTGGAAAGAAACTCTGTTCATGGTAGTGGAAAGATACTCTCTTCATGGCATTGGAAAGAAACTCTCTTCAGGGTATTGGAAAGAAACTCTCTTTAGGGTATTGGAAAGAAACTCTCTTCAGGGTATTGGAAAGAAACTCTCTTCAGGGCATTGGAAAGAAACTCTGTTCATGGTATTGGAAATAAACTCTTTTCATGGTATTGGAAATAAACTCTTTTCATGGTATTGGAAAGTAACTCTATTCAGGGCATTGGAAAGAAACTCTCTTCAGGGTATTGGAAAGAAACTCTCTTCAGGGTATTGAAAAGAAACTCTCTTCAGGGCATTGGAAAAAACTCTGTTCCTGGTATTGGAAAGAAACTCTCTTCAGGGTATTGGAAAGATACTCTCTTCAGGGTATTGGAAAGAAACTCTCTTCAGGGTATTGGAAAGAAACTGTCTTCAGGGTATTGGAAAGAAACTCTCTTCAGGGTATTGGAAAAACTCTCTTCAGGGTATTGGAAAGAAACTCTCTTCAGGGTATTGGAAAGAAATTCTCTTCATGGTATTGGAAAGAAACTCTCTTCAGGGCATTGGAAAGAAACTCTCTTCAGGGTATTGGAAAGTAACTCTTTTCAGGGTATTGGAAAGAAACTCTCTTCAGGGCATTGGAAAGAAACTCTGTTCATGGTATTGGAAATAAACTCTTTTCATGGTATTGGAAAGTAACTCTCTTCAGGGCATTGGAAAGAAACTCTCTTCATGGTATTGGAAAGAAACTCTCTTCAGGGTATTGGAAAGAAATTCTCTTCATGGTATTGGAAAGAAACTCTCTTCAGGGCATTGGAAAGCAACTCTCTAGGGTATTGGAAAGAAACTCTCTTCAGGGTATTGGAAAGAAACTCTCTTCATGGTATTGGAAAGAAACTCTCTTCAGGGCATTGGAAAGAAACTCTGTTCATGGTATTGGAAAGAAACTCTGTTCAGGGTATTGGAAAGAAACTCTCTTCAGGGTATTGGAATGAAACTCTCTTCAAGGTATTCGAAAGAAACTTTTTTCAGGGTATTGGAAAGAAACTCTGTTCATGGTATTGGAAATAAACTCTGTTCATGGTATTGGAAATAAACTCTGTTCAGGGTATTGGAAAGAAACTCTCTTCAGGGTATTGGAAAGAAACTCTCTTCAGGGTATTGAAAAGAAACTCTCTTCAGGGCATTGGAAAAAACTCTGTTCCTGGTATTGGAAAGAAACTCTGTTCAGGGTATTGGAAAGAAACTCTCTTCAGGGTATTGGAAAGAAACTCTCTTCAGGGTATTGGAAAGAAACTCTGTTCAGGGTATTGGAAAAACTCTCTTCAGGGTATTGGAAAGAAACTCTCTTCAGGGTATTGGAAAGAAATTCTCTTCATGGTATTGGAAAGAAACTCTCTTCAGGGCATTGGAAAGAAACTCTCTTCAGGGTATTGGAAAGAAACGCTTTTCACGGTATTGGAAAGAAACTCTCTTCAGGGCATTGGAAAGAAACTCTGTTCATGGTATTGGAAATAAACTCTTTTCATGGTATTAGAAAGTAACTCTCTTCAGGGCATTGGAAAGAAACTCTCTTCAGGGTATTGGAAAGAAACTCTCTTCAGGGTATTGGAAATAAATTCTCTTCATGGTATTGGAAAGAAACTCTCTTCAGGGCATTGGAAAGCAACTCTCTAGGGTATTGGAAAGAAACTCTCTTCAGGGTATTGGAAAGAAACTCTCTTCATGGTATTGGAAAGAAACTCTCTTCAGGGCATTGGAAATAAACTCTGTTCATGGTATTGGAAATAAACTCTGTTCAGGGTATTGGAAAGAAACTCTCTTCAGGGTATTGGAAAGAAACTCTCTTCAGGGCATTGGAAAGAAACTCTCTTCAGGGTATTGGAAAGAAACTCTCTTCAGGGTATCGGAAAGAACCTGTCTTCAGGGTATTGGAAAGAAACTCTCTTCAGGGTATTGGAAAGAAACTCTGTTCATGGCATTGGAAAGAAACTCTGTTCAATGTATTGGAAATAAACTCTGTTCATGGTATTGGAAAGAAACTCTCTTCAGGGTATTGGAAAGAAACTCTCTTCAGGGATTGGAAAGAAACTCTCTTCAGAGTATTGGAAAGAAACTCTTTTCAGGGTATTGGAAAGAAACTCTCTTCAGGGCATTGGAAAGAAACTCTGTTCATGGTATTGGAAATAAACTCTTTTCATGGTATTGGAAAGAAACTCTCTTCAGGGTATTGAAAAGAAACTCTCTTCAGGGCATTGGAAAAAACTCTGTTCCTGGTATTGGAAAGAAACTCTCTTCAGGGTATTGGAAGGAAACTCTCTTCAGGGTATTGGAAAAAAACTCGCTTCAGGGTATTGGAAAGAAACTCTCTTCAGGGTATTGGAAAGAAACTCTCTTCAGGGTATTGGAAAGAAATTCTCTTCATGGTATTGGAAAGACACTCTCTTCAGGGCAATGGAAAGAAACTCTCAAGGGTATTGGAAAGAAACTCTCTTCAGGGTATTGGAAAGAAACTCTCTTCAGGTTATTGGAAAGAAACTCTATTCATGGTATTGGAAAGAAACTCTCTTGAGGGCATTGGAAAGAAACTCTGATCATGGTATTGGAAAGAAACTCTCTCTAGGGTATTGAAAAGAAACTCTCTTCAGGGTATTGGAAAAAACCCTCTTCAGGGTATTGGAAAGAAACTCTCTTCAGGGTATTGGAAAGAAACTCTGTTCAGGGTATTGGAAAAAACTCTCTTCAGGGTATTGGAAAGAAACTCTCTTAAGGGTATTGGAAAGAAATTCTCTTCAGGGTATTGGAAAGAAACTCTCTTCAGGGTATTGGAAAGAAACTCTATTCAGGGTATTGGAAAAAACCCTCTTCAGGGTATTGGAAAGAAACTCTCTTCAGGGTATTGGAAAGAAACTCTGTTCAGGGTATTGGAAAGAAACGTTCTTCAGGTTATTGGAAAGAAACTCTCTTCAGGGTATTGGAAAGAAACTCTCTTAAGGGTATTGGAAAGAAACTCTCTTCAGGGCATTGGAAAGAAACTCTGTTCATGGTATTGGAAATAAACTCTTTTCATGGTATTGGAAAGAAACTCTCTTCAGGGTATTGAAAAGAAACTCTCTTTAGGGCATTGGAAAAAACTCTGTTCCTGGTATTGGAAAGAAACTCTCTTCAGGGTATTGGAAGGAAACTCTCTGCAGGGTATTGGAAAGAAACTCGCTTCAGGGTATTGGAAAGAAACTCTCTTCAGGGTATTGGGAAAGAAACTCTCTTCAGGGTATTGGAAAGAAATTCTCTTCATGGTATTGGAAAGACACTCTCTTCAGGGCATTGGAAAGAAACTCTCTAGGGTATTGGAAAGAAACTCTCTTCAGGGTATTGGAAAGAAACTCTCTTCAGGTTATTGGAAAGAATCTCTATTCATGGTATTGGAAAGAAACTCTCTTGAGGGCATTGGAAAGAAACTCTGATCATAGTATTTGGAAAGAAACTCTCTCTAGGGTATTGAAAAGAAACACTCTTCAGGGTATTGGAAAAAACCCTCTTCAGGGTATTGGAAAGAAACTCTCTTCAGGGTATTGGAAAGAAACTCTGTTCAGGGTATTGGAAAAAACTCTCTTCAGGTTATTGGAAAGAAACTGTCTTAAGGGTATTGGAAAGAAATTTTCTTCAGGGTATTGGAAAGAAACTCTCTCTAGGGTATTGAAAAGAAACTCTCTTCAGGGTATTGGAAAAAACACTCTTCAGGGTATTGGAAAGAAACTCTCTTCAGGGTATTGGAAAGAAACTCTGTTCAGGGTATTGGAAAGAAACGTTCTTCAGGTTATTGGAAAGAAACTCTCTTCATGGTATTGGAAAGAAACTCTCTTAAGGGTATTGGAAATAAACTCTCTTCAGGTTATTGGAAAGAAACTCTCTTCAGGGTATTGGAAAGAAACTCTCTTCAGGGTATTGGAAAGAAACTCTCTTAAGGGTATTGGAAATAAACTCTCTTCAGGTTATTGGAAGGAAACTCTCTTCAGGGTATTGGAAAGAAACTCGCTTCAGGGTATTGGAAAGAAACTCTCTTCAGGGTATTGGAAAGAAACTCTCTTCAGTGTATTGGAAAGAAACTCTCTTCAGGGTATTGGAAAGAAACTCTCTTCAGGGTATTGGAAAGACTCATGTCAGGGTATTGGAAAGAAACTCTCTTCAGGGTATTGGAAAGAAATTCTCTTCATGGTATTGGAAAGACACTCTCTTCAGGGCATTGGAAAGAAACTCTCTTCAGGTTATTGGAAAGAAACTCTCTCCAGGGTATTGGAAAGAAACTCTCTTCAGGTTATTGGAAAGAAACTCTATTCATGGTATTGGAAAAAAACTCTCTTGAGGGCATTGGAAAGAAACTCTGATCATGGTATTGGAAAGAAACTCTCTCTAGGGTATTGAAAAGAAACTCTCTTCAGGGTATTGGAAAAAACCCTCTTCAGGGTATTGGAAAGAAACTCTCTTCAGTGTATTGGAAAGAAACTCTGTTCAGGGTATTGGAAAAAACTCTCTTCAGGTTATTGGAAAGAAACTCTCTTAAGGGTATTGGAAAGAAATTCTCTTCAGGGTATTGGAAAGAAACTCTCTCTAGGGTATCGAAAAGAAACTCTCTTCAGGGTATTGGAAAAAACCCTCTTCAGGGTATTGGAAAGAAACTCTCTTCAGGGTATTGGAAAGAAACTCTGTTCAGGGTATTGGAAAAAACTCTCTTTAGGTTATTGGAAAGAAACTCTCTTAAGGGCATTGGAAAGAAACTCTCTTCAGGGTATTGGAAAGAAACTCTCTTCAGGGTATCGGAAAGAAACTGTCTTCAGGGTATTGGAAAGAAACTCTCTTCAGGGTATTGGAATGAAACTCTGTTCATGGCATTGGAAAGAAACTCTGTTCATGGTATTGGAAAGAAACTCTCTTCAGGGTATTGGAAAGAAACTCTCTTCAGGGATTGGAAAGAAACTCTCTTCAGGGTATTGGAAAGAAACTCTTTTTAGGGTATTGGAAAGAAACTATCTTCAGGGCATTGGAAAGAAACTCTGTTCATGGTATTGGAAATAAACTCTTTTCATGGTATTGGAAAGAAACTCTCTTCAGGGTATTGAAAAGAAACTCTCTTCAGGGCATTGGAAAAAACTATGTTCCTGGTATTGGAAAGAAACTCTCTTCAGTGTATTGGAAGGAAACTCTCTTCAGGGTATTGGAAAAAAACTCGCTTCAGGGTATTGGAAAGAAACTCTCTTCAGGGTATTGGAAAGAAACTCTCTTCAGGGTATTGGAAAGAAATTCTCTTCATGGTATTGGAAAGACACTCTCTTCAGGGCATTGGAAAGAAACTCTCTAGGGTATTGGAAAGAAACTCTCTTCAGGGTATTGGAAAGAAACTCTCTTCAGGTTATTGGAAAGAAACTCTATTCATGGTTTTGGAAAGAAACTCTCTTGAGGGCATTGGAAAGAAACTCTGATCATGGTATTGGAAAGAAACTCTCTCTAGGGTATTGAAAAGAAACTCTCTTCAGGGTATTGGAAAAAACCCTCTTCAGGGTATTGGAAAGAAACTCTCTTCAGGGTATTGGAAAGAAACTCTGTTCAGGGTATTGGAAAAAACTCTCTTCAGGTTATTGGAAAGAAACTCTCTTAAGGGTATTGGAAAGAAATGCTCTTCAGGGTATTGGAAAGAAACTCTATCTAGGGTATTGAAAAGAAACTCTCTTCAGGGTATTGGAAAAAACCCTCTTCAGGGTATTGGAAAGAAACTCTCTTCAGGGTATTGGAAAGAAACTCTGTTCAGGGTATTGGAAAGAAACGTTCTTACGGTTACTGGAAAGAAACTCTCTTCAGGGTATTGGAAAGAAACTCTCTTAAGGGTATTGGAAAGAAACTCTCTTCAGGGCATTGGAAAGAAACTCTGTTCATGGTATTAGAAAAAAAATCTTTTCATGGTATTGGAAAGAAACTCTCTTCAGGGTATTGAAAAGAAACTCTCTTTAGGGCATTGGAAAAAACTCTGTTCCTGGTATTGGAAAGAAACTCTCTTAAAGGTATTGGAAGGAAACTCTCTTCAGGATATTGGAAAGAAACTCGCTGCAGGGTATTGGAAAGAAACTCTCTTCAGGGTATTGGAAAGAAACTCTCTTCAGGGTATTGGAAAGAAATTCTCTTCATGGTATTGGAATGACACTCTCTTCAGGGCATTAGAAAGAAACTCTCTAGGGTATTGGAAAGAAACTCTCTTCAGGGTATTGGAAAGAAACTCTCTTCAGGTTATTGGAAAGAAACTCTATTCATGGTATTGGAAAGAAACTCTCTTGAGGGCATTGGAAAGAAACTCTGATCATAGTATTGGAAAGAAACTCTCTCTAGGGTATTGAAAAGAAACTCTCTTCAGGGTATTGGAAAAAACCCTCTTCAGGGTATTGGAAAGAAACTCTCTTCAGGGTATTGGAAAGAAACTCTGTTCAGGGTATTGGAAAAAACTCTCTTCAGGTTATTGGAAAGAAACTCTCTTAAATGTATTGGAAAGAAATTCTCTTCAGGGTATTGGAAAGAAACTCTCTCTAGGGTATTGAAAAGAAACTCTCTTCAGGGTATTGGAAAAAACCCTCTTCATGGTATTGGAAAGAAACTCTCTTAAGGGTATTGGATATAAACTCTCTTCAGGTGATTGGAAAGAAACTCTCTTCAGGGTATTGGAAAGAAACTCTCTTCAGGGTATTGGAAAGAAACTCTCTTAAGGGTATTGGAAATAAACTCTCTTCAGGTTATTGTAAGGAAACTCTCTTCAGGGTATTGGAAAAAAACTCGCTTCAGGGTATTGGAAAGAAACTCTCTTCAGGGTATTGGAAAGAAACTCTCTTCAGGGTATTGGAAAGAAACTCTCTTCAGTGTATTGGAAAGAAACTCTCTTCAGGGTATTGGAAAGAAACTCTCTTCAGGGTATTGGAAAAACTCTCTTCAGGGTATTGGAAAGAAACTCTCTTCAGGGTATTGGAAAGAAATTCTCTTCATGGTATTGGAAAGAAACTCTCTTCAGGGCATTGGAAAGAAACTCTCTATGGTATTGGAAAGAAACTCTCTCCAGGGTATTCGAAAGAAACTCTCTTCAGGTTATTGGAAAGAAACTCTATTCATGGTATTGGAAAGAAACTCTCTTGAGGGCATTGGAAAGAAACTCTGATCATGGTATTGGAAAGAAACTCTCTCTAGGGTATTGAAAAGAAACTCTCTTCAGGGTATTGGAAAAAACCCTCTTCAGGGTATTGGAAAGAAACTCTCTTCAGGGTATTGGAAAGAAACTCTGTTCAGGGTATTGGAAAAAACTCTCTTCAGGTTATTGGAAAGAAACTCTCTTAAGGGTATTGGAAAAAAATTCTCTTCAGGGTATTGGAAAGAAACTCTCTCTAGGGTATTGAAAAGAAACTCTCTTCAGGGTATTGGAAAAAACCCTCTTCAGGGTATTGGAAAGAAACTCTCTTCAGGGTATTGGAAAGAAACGTTCTTCAGGTTATTGGAAAAAAACACTCTTCATGGTATTGGAAAGAAACTCTCTTAAGGGTATTGGAAATAAACTCTCTTAAGGGTATTGGAAATAAACTCTCTTCAGGTTATTGGAAAGAAACTCTCTTCAGGGTATTGGAAAGAAACTCTCTTCAGGGTATTGGAAAGTAACTCTCTTCAGGGCATTGGAAAAAACTCTCTTCAGGTTATTGGAAAGAAACTCTCTTCAGGGTATTGGAAAGAAACTTTGTTCATGGTATTGGAAAGAAACTCTGTCCAGGGTATTGGAAAGAAACTCTCTTCAGGGTATTTTAAAAGATAATCTCTTCAAGGCATTGGAAAAAACTCTCTTCAGGGTATTTGAAAAGATAATCTCTTCAAGGCATTGGAAAGAAACTCTTTTCAGGGTATTTGAAAAGATAATCTCTTCAAGGCATTGGAACGAAACTCTCTTCAGGGCATTGGAAATAAACTCTGTTCATGGTATTGGAATAAAAATCTCTTCAGGGCATTGGAAAGAAACTCTCTTCAGGGTATTGGAAAGAAACTCTGTTCAGGGTATTGGAAAAAAACTCTGTTCAGGGTATTAGAAAGAAATTCTCTTCAGGATATTGGAAAGAAATTCTCTTCATGTTATTGGAAAGAAACTTCGTTCATGGTAGTGGAAAAATACCCCTTTCAGGGTATTGGAAAGAAACTCTGTTCAGGGTATTGGAAAGAAACTCTCTTCAGAGTATTAAAAATAAACTCCTTTCAGGGTATTGGAAAGAAACTCTCTTCAGGGTATTGGAAAGATACTCTCTTTAGGGTATTGGAAAAAAACTCTCTTCAGGGTATTGGAAAGAACTCTCTTCAGGGTATTGGAAAGATACTCTCTTCAGTGTATTGGAAAGAACTCTGTTCATGTTATTGGAAAGAAACTCCGTTCAGGGTATTGGAAAGAAATTCTGTTCATGGTAGTGGAAAGATACTCTCTTCAGGGTATTGGAAAGAAACTCTCTTCAGGGTATTGGAAAGAAACTCTTATCAGGGCATTTGAAAGAAACTCTCTTCGGGGTATTGGGAAGAAACTCTCTTCAGGGTATTGGAAAGAAACTCTGTTCATGGCATTGGAAAGAAACTCTGTTCATGGTATTAGAAATAAACTCTGTTCAGGGTGTGTGAAAAAAACTCTCTTCAGGGCATTGGAAAGAAACTCTCTTCAGGGTATTGGAAAGAAACGCTTTTCAGGGCATTGGAAAAAAAACTCTTTTCAGGGCATTGGAAAGAAACTCTGTTCATGGTATTGGAAATAAACTCTGTTCATGGTATTGGAAAGAAACTCTCTTCACGGCATTAGAAAGAAACTCTCTTCAGGGTATTGGAAAAAAACTCTCTTGAGGGTATTGGAAAGAAACTCTCTTTAGGACATTGGAAAGAAACTCTCTTCAGGGTATTGGAAAGAAACTCTCTTCAGGGTATTGAAAAGAAACTCTCTTCAGGGCATTGGAAAAAACTCTGTTCCTGGTATTGGAAAGAAACTCTCTTCAGGGTATTGGAAAAAAACTCTCTTCAGGGTATTGGAAAAAACTCTCTTCAGGGTATTGGAAAGAAACTCTCTTCATGGTATTGGAAAGAAATTCTCTTCATGGTATTGGAAAGACACTCTCTTCAGAGCAATGGAAAGAAACTCTCTAGGGTATTGGAAAGAAACTCTCTTCAGGGTATTGGAAAGAAACACTCTTCAGGGTATTGGAAAGAAACTCTCTTCATGGTATTGGAAAGAAACTCTCTTGAGGGCATTGGAAAGAAACTCTGATCATGGTATTGGAAAGAAACTCTCTCTAGGGTATTGAAAAGAAACTCTCTTCAGGGTATTGGAAAAACCCTTTTTAGGGTATTGGAAAGAAACTCTCTTCAGGGTATTGGAAAGAAACTCTGTTCAGGGTATTGGAAAAAACTCTCTTCAGGTTATTGGAAAGAAACTCTCTTAAGGGTATTGGAAAGAAATTCTCTTCAGGGTATTGGAAAGAAACTCTCTCTAGGGTATTGAAAAGAAACTCTCTTCAGGGTATTGGAAAAAACCCTCTTCAGGGTATTGGAAAGAAACTCTCTTCAGGGTATTGGAAAGAAACTCTTTTCAGGGTATTGGAAAGAAACGTTCTTCAGGTTATTGGAAAGAAACTCTCTTCAGGGTATTGGAAAGAAACTCTCTTAAGGGTATTGGAAAGAAACTCTCTTCAGGTTATTGGAAAGAAACTCTCTTCAGGGTATTGAAAAGAAACTCTCTTCAGGGTATTGGAAAGAAACTCTCTTAAGGGTATTGGAAAGAAACTCTCTCTAGGGTATTGAAAAGAAACTCTCTTCAGGGTATTGGAAAGAAACTCTCTTCAGGGTATTGGAAAGAAACTTTCTTCAGGTTATTGGAAAGAAACTCTCTTAAGGGTATTGGAAAGAAACTCTGTTCAGGGTATTGGAAAGAAACTTTTTTCAGGTTATTGGAAAGAAACTCTCTTCAGGGTATTGGAAAGAAACTCTCTTCAGGTTATTGGAAAGAAACTCTCTTAAGGGTATTGGAAAGAAACTCTCTTCAGGGTATTGGAAATAAACTCTCTTCAGGGATTTGGAAAGATACTCTCTTCAGGTTATTGGAAAGATACTCTCTTAAGGGTATTGGAAAGAAACTCTCTTCAGGGTATTGGAAAGAAACTCTCTTCAGGGTATTGGAAAGATACTCTTTCAGGTTATTGGAGAGATACTTTCTTAAGGGTATTGGAAAGAAACTCTCTTCAGGGTATTGGAAAGAAACTCTGTTCAGGGTATTGGAAAGAAACTCTCTTCAGGGCATTGGAAAGAATCTATCTTTAGGGTATTGGAAAGAAACTTCGTTCATGGTAGTGGAAAGATACTCCTTTCAGGGTATTGGAAAGAAACTCTCTTCAGGGTATTGGAAAGAATCTCTTTTCAGGGTATTGGAAAGAAACTCTCTTCAGAGTATTGGAAAGATACTCCTTTCAGGGTATTGGAAAGAAACTCTCTTCAGGGTATTGGAAAGAAACTCTTATCAGGGTATTGGAAAAACTCTCTTCAGGGTATTGGAAAGAAACTCTCTTCAGGGTATTGGAAAGAAATTCTCTTCATGGTATTGGAAAGAAACTCTGTTCAGGATATTGGAAAAAAACTCTCTTCGGGGTATTGGAATGAAGCTCCTTTCAGGGTATTGGAAAGAAACTCTCTTCAGGGTATTGGAAAGATACTCTCTTTAGGGTATTGGAAAAAAAATCTCTTCAGGGTATTTGAATTCTAAAACACGCATAGATTATTCAATGTGATTGTGTTCGCTTGTTTCTTTAAGGGTCACGTGGATTGTCCAAAAAGTAAACCTAATTACTGCTCGGTTAGGGGTGACGTGAGCAAGCCTATATAAACTCAAACACTTAGGTCTCTTCTTCTTTTTCCACAATGTTGGTTAAGAGTTGATGACCTTACAATACCAAGCCCGAGATGTCTGTCGCAACAACAGAAGATCCAGAAACTATTATATTAGGGTCCAAAACATAAAACATTTTTTAAAGACATTTCTTCAACTTGGCATTTTGGCTAGGAGCAAAGTGTAGTATCTGTTTAGACTTCACCTCTTTCTCGTTTGTTCTCTCTCTCTCTCTCTTGTTCCTCTCTCTTTTTTCCCTCTCTCTCCTTCTCTCTACCTGTACTGCTATCTCACTCTACTCATCTGTCTGTCTGTCTGTCTGTCTGTCTGTCTGTCTGTCTGTCTGTCTGTCTGTCTGTCTCTCTCTCTCTCTCTCTCTCTCTCTCTCTCTCTCTCTCTTTCTCTCTCTCACACACCTACCTCTTCTTTCAACTAGATTTCCTGCCTTGGTCTTTTTGTTTTTTTTCCCTTGTTTTTTTTTTCTTCCATTTTTCCTATATCATTTTTTTTATCTTAAAATGTGCCAATTACAAGTAAATAACAAGAAATGATAGGGCCGTATGTGACAACATTCGTCTGATTGAAAAAGTTAAAAAATAAAATACTCTGTGTTTTTTTTTTTAAATCATGAAAAAAAAAAAAAAATTAGAAATATTTTGCACAAAACGAAATTGGATAAGAAAAATTATTTTTCTTATCTCGTAATTTGGGAAACGCTGGAAATGCTAATGTCCAAAAAGACGAGAATTTACATTACTCAAAGTTGTTTGTCTGTACCACGAGTTCGAATGACCAGGTGTAGGAATGGAGGATTAGATAATAGGAGCATCTGGTTTACATAATCAAAAAACAAGGCAGCCATTCCTTGCCGAAATCGAAATGACTAAACAAGGCGTTGAAGATTAATTAACTGCCAAGAAGAAATTTCCACGTAACTGAGATTTGCAAACGTTGCAAGAAATTATGCAGAGATAATTCTTTTTTTTATGCATTTATTGTAAACATAAGCTTTGAGGGGATGAGGACCTCCCCTTATTAAGGTAACAGTTGAAGATAGAAATAGATGAGGAAGAAGAAAAGAAGGGTGTATACAGCGATGATGACCAAGTTCCTTCAAACTGCGATGGTTTTGAGTGTGTTTCCAGTAATGTCTGCATCATGCCGCTTCACATCTTCGAAAAGGGAGTCAGACTCAATTCAAATGACTATATTGGGTTTGGTTGCTGTCCACTGTGGTCAAGTGTTGGTGGAGAAGGTGGCTGTGGGAAGGCCATACATCTGACAGCAGGACTCAGCTCTGCGTCACACTTCCGGGGAAACCCAAAAGTGGCTATCTGAGAACTTCCACGACTTTACCAGTCTCAACATTTTGTCCCCCAACTCGCCTTGTTGCATTCCCATGGACTATTATGTGTGGAGTGCAGTTGAGAAAGACACCAACCTGCAACACCTAGGACAAACTGATTCCCAGGAGCAAACTGGTGTTCAGGCGTCTCTCAAAGGACACCGTAATTTTATTGCCCTATATATGTGCAATAGTTTCGTCGATATTAACAGTAATTAATTGAATTGATTTAATTTTTTTAAATGATAAATTACCAAAACTTTTCTTTAAATATAATGTTCATTAATTTTAAAGGGAGGTAATTCAAATGAAAACTCTTAGCTTTTAAAATTGCAATTAAATTTATATTAAAGTTATGTAATTTAAAAATAATACTTAGAGCTAGGTTAATAGCCGCCGGATGGCTATTAGCTGGAGGTTCAACTTTGAATTTTGAGAAAACATCAATTATTGGCCAAGATATGACGTTTTTCTTTCTTTTCCAAAAAAGTGTCAAATTTATCTCGAACAACTTGTATAGCATAGATGCTGCTAGGTATGCATCCTGCAACCTTTGATGAATGAAAATATAAAAGGAGCCAATAAACTCTTTTTCTTTATCACCATGAATAGTTTTAAAATTTTTACATTAAAAAAAGGATAAAAAGAAATAAAATGAAGGAGTGTGTCTCTCCTTCTCCAAGGCAACGTTATCTTTGAATCTGCGTGCATTTTATTCTCATCAATTGTGTTATCGAGCATTGAAGCAAATGAAAACGCTAGAAAAATGATTGACAACTTGTACACAGTAATTAGGATAGCAGAAAGAGGACTTTGAACTGAGAGAGGGTTATCTCCTCCGAATGATCGACAACCGGTGTACGTTGAAAAATTCTCTGTTATAAAATCAGTACACAGTGATTAGGGTAACTGAAAGAGGACTTTGAACTGAGAGAGGGTTATCTCCTCCGACTTCCTCTATGATATTAGTCATCAACACAAAAACTGATGAATAAAAATCTAAAAGGATGCAATAAATTATTTTTATTTCTCACCTCAATTTTTTTGTTGTACGCAATTTTGTCTACAAAAAAAGAACGTTATTTTTTTAATTGTCTTCACTTTCGTGTAGTCGGATGGGGTCGGATTTATTCAGATTGTATTTTAGCATGCTAAATGGTCTTTAGCCATTAAAAAAATGTTTTATTATTTTCCAATTAAGATCTGGTGAGGCTCAAAAGTGACCCAAATTTTTGGAACGCTAATAAAAGTAACACTTGATCCAAATGATGACGAGGACACTTCTTACTATCCTTTTAGTACTAAGTTGTAAAACCAAAGTCATTAAAAACTTCTTTTTTTTGTGTGTGGAAGTTTGGTGGTGGTGGGGTGACGGTAAAGTCAGTGGCATTTAGAGGGGGTAGGGCAATCAATCCATTGGTGGGGGTTTACAAATAATAAAGGAAATAATATGGGACATTTAAAATTTTCAACTAGCTGTCCCGACCCAGTGTTGCCCGGGAGATTTTGACAAATCTATTTTTGTAGTTATTTAAATTTCTACATTTCAGGAAACTTGTAACTTAATGTTTTTAATGCTATGCTGTTTTCTTTTTTCATTTTACTAAATTAAAAAAATAAGTTTTTTTTTTGTAATGCCGAAACCAATTTTAACCGAAACTAATTTGTATTATGGATAAAATCCAGAAGATCTCAGCATGGTTAAGGAAAAAATCGATACAAACATGAATGCGAAAAAAGGAAGAAAAAACTGAAATTGCGTGTAAAAAAGAAATAATGATTTGGTCTTGATTTCAATTTATTTGTATGCACGTTTAAAAAAACAGATTTTATGGTATTATTTGTACATAAACAATTTAATTTACACACATTTTTAGAGACATTTAAAGAAACCAATAAGTAAATATACGGGCAGATGTTACAGGAAGCTTTTAAAGCATAAACCACACACACACGCACAAAGACTTATACAGGGTGGGCCAAAATAAGGGTCGTATCTTTAAATTTGAATAACTTGAATTTGAATAACTTCCACAAAATAAAAGTTAAACTCACCAAACTTTATGTGTGTGTAGACTGACCCTTCCGAGATTTTTTGAAATAAACAAAACAAATTTTAGCCGAAAAACACTTCTTAAAACTTACAAAAACTAAAGTATTGTTTTTTACACTGTTTTGAGTTTTTTAAGCAAAAATAATGTTTTCTAAATGAGGGTACGTTCCTTAGGGCTAATACGGCTCATGCTTGCTTCGGAAGGGGTCCTTTACTTATTCTAAATAAAAAAATCAAAAAAAATCAATAAATAAAAAAGTTATGAATTTTTTAAAATAGGACCCTTATTTTTGCCCACCCTGTATATATATATATATATATATATATATATATATATATATATATATATATATATATATATATATATATATATATATAATAGAATTAACGATAAGTGAAGTATCGTAAAGTCATCTATCGTGATAAAGTAAAGCTCAATACGTTGAGTAATGCAATCAATTTAAAAGAAAGAAAGATGAAGATAAAAAATTGCATAAAATTACATGAAATTAAATAAAATTGATACAAATTTTATAACATCGAAAGTTCAGATGCAAGGAGTTACACTAATCCTTAAACCATGGTTTTTCAAAGATAAAACTCTTATCGTCAGAGGATAAAATTCGTTAGTGTGGTATTTATAATAAATAAATAAATATTACCTGTTTATTATAAATACCACATTACCGAATGTTATCCTCTAACGACAGAAAGAAAGGGAATTTCAAGTCTATACATGTCAAATCGGCGGACATGTACAGCAAGCAGTCAGAGAGTGTTCAACTTGCTTAGCACCTTAGTATGACTGCCTGTTTATAAATTCACCTAGAGGCTCATCCTTGTATTTAAGGGCGCAATAACAATATTTTATTTAAATATTAATTATTTTTATCTACAGACACTAGTGTTTCATGCTTTATGCAATCATCAGTGTAGGAAATGGTAATTATTGTTTATGATAAGGATTCGAACCCAGTCACACACACACACACACATATATATATATATATAATTATTTATGACAATATATGTATTAGCATATACTATCAGTGCCTTTTTATTTTGCAGTCTCTTTAAAAGATTCAGCTCGATGATTGTCAATCAGTAATAACAGAGCATATATAAGTCAGGTTAATTTTATATTCCAATAACCATGTTTTTACTTTATTATTTTTATTTTTATTTTTTCACATTTCCAAAAAAGATAACATTTCTGTGAGATGTATTTTTTACGGTCCGTTTCATTTGTCGTGAGCCAAACAACATTTTTATGTCAATATCGTCTCTGCAACACTACAAAATCATCAGAAAAAACATAGTTATTGGAATATAAAATGAACCTGCATTATATATATATATATATATATATATATATATATATATATATATATATATATATAACAAAAAATGCCTCTGCTGACTGCCTAGCATCATCCATTTTAAGATGTTCCTCTAAGACTAACTTGTTATTTTCTTCCTTGAATTTTATGTAAGATGTACTGCTAAAGGCGCTGATGAAGATACGTTCTGGCGTGGTTTTGTAAAAAAAATTTTTTGAATTGAAAAATTAAAAAAATAAAAATTAAAGTATTTCCAGAATGTTTTGGAAACGACCGTATGCCATAATAGACTTGTTGTTCTAATTCTTTGAACAATTGTAATGATCTGATTCATTAAATCATCTTATATATATATATATATATATATATATATATATATATATATATATATATATATATATATATTGCAAACATAATGGAATGGCAATATTGTATGTTCCAATAATCAGGTAATCGATACACAACGTAAATCGCACATGGACTAAAGTACAAAAACGTTTGTCAGATAAAGAAAAAATACATAAAAAGTGCGTGTGAAAATAAACTAAATTTACGGGCAGATATTTTTTATAAGATAAAAGTACAAACAATAACTCTCATCACTGTCTCTCTCTCTCTCTCTCTCTCTCTCTCTCTCTCTCTCTCTCTATCTATCTCCCCTCTCTTTCTCCCTCTCCCTCCCCCTCTCCTTATCTTCTCCCTCTCTCTCCCTCTCTTTTTCTTCCTCTCTCTCCCCCTCACTTTCTCCCCCTCTCTCTATCTCTCTTTCCCTCTCACTCTCTTTCTCTCTCCCCGTCTCTCCCTCCTCCTCGCTCCCTCTATCTCTCCCTCTCCTTTTCTCTCTCCTTCCCTGCCTCTCTCTCCCCGTCTCTCTCTCTCCCTCTCTTCTTCTCTCCCTCTTTCTCTCCCTCTTCTTCTCTCTCTCCCTGCCTCCGTCTCCCCGTCTCTCTCTCCCTCTCTTTCTCTTCCTCTCTCTCCCCCTCTCTCCTCCTTCTCCTCCCCCCTCTCTCTATCTCTCTTGTGCTGTGCGTTCGTGTTCTTATTCTAGTATCATTAGATTGAAATGAACATCAAACAGAAGGAAAGAGTAGAAGAATCACACACAGAGAAAGGGAGTGAATCTTCTTCTTTGAAGTCTCATGATGTCATACAACAGTTTCTCCCCCTTTTTACGCAGTCCTTTGCATCATTGTTGTACTCTGCAAGATCTTTCAAGCTGCACCAGTTGGGCAGAAGAAGGCAGACCAGGCAGTGTTGCATCGTATGGTCCTCCCCTCCACATTCACAGATGGTTGGGTCAGTTTTGTAGCCCCATCTAGTCATAGCAACTTTTGATCGCCCCATTCCCGTTCTCAGGTGGTTGAGTGTTTTCCACTGAAGCCAGGGCGCCTCTGGCTGCCCAAAGTGTGGGAAAAATATGATGAAACTGTTCAGCGTAAGTTCATCCTACATAAAAGTGTTCTGATTAGATAATGTGTAAGGGCTGTTAAGACTAACACTTATTTATTATGTTTGAGTCACAAAAATCGTTGCACAAAAGGAAACAAGAAAACCTTTTTAACAACAATGAAAAGAGTTTATTTAATAAAGTTACCAATACCGTTTGGTATAGGTGGAAGAAAGTTTGACAGTGTCCGAGCGAGGAAAAGGAAAATAGGAAGTTCTTTGGGCTGCCGAATGTCTGGGCAGTTATCATCAGGCGAAGATAGTAGATGCTGGAACGTCCAGTGGACAGGGGCAGGAGAGAGAATGTATGTGTGTTACCTTGTTGCTGGCAGGAGTCTCTCTGCTGACCGACCGTGATTCTCAAAAAGGCTAAAGTAGTTCTTCAGGAGACAGATGGAATCAATGCGCTCTGCAAGCTGATTGGTCAGTGTGACACCAGATTGCTTAACATTACTCCGAGACAGAAATTAAGTATTTTTTTATGACTGATACAAATGTATTAATCACTTCGTGTGTAACGGTAAATTTGCGCAAAAGAAAAGAAAAAGTCGAAAGAATTAAAATGCAAGTTGGTTAGAAATTTTTTAAATTGCAATTACATATTAAGTTAAGAGAGGGTTATGACGTAAGTCAGCAGACAATGGGCAATTAATCTGGTAAAAAAAAGAAGGTTTTCAAAGTTGATCAAATAAGTTATTAAAAATTTATAAACATCCGAATCTGGATTAATGCCGAAGAATGTATGACGTAAATCGATGACGCAAATAATAAATTAAATAGATGGGCAGACAGAGATTTTTTTTTCTTTTTTAACATATTTCACCCCAAACAAGGCGGGCCGCCACTGTAGACGTAAGGGTTACTGAGAATTAGGGTGTAGGTTTTGTGTGTCATTCTAAGTTGGGAGCTGTGTAGCGAGATGTCTGTTTACATTAGTTTTAAACCTCCGCATGTTGGTACAGTCTGGGAAACAGGGAGTGAGGAGGGAGTTCCGGAGGCCGGCAGCACGAGGAAAGATTAGGCAGAGAAGCGGAATGACAGAGGGGAGAGAAGGAGAATGGACGTAGTTTACGTTAAGTCAGGTACTGAGATTGCAAATAACCGTGTACTGGATCACAACTTTTCAGCCGTTCTGTTCTCCAGGTTTTTTCTAGGTGCTTTTTGTTCATCATTTTTGCCCCAAATTGTTTGAAGGAGATAAGAATGGAATTAGGAGGAATTTTCAGTTAGAAGTATTGATGGATGCTGTGTTACTGAGTTGAGTAGCCGGTCTTTATCCTTCTTTCTCTCCACTTTCTCCCATGTTTTCCTTGGTCTTATCCTGTGAACTGAACCTGCTGCCTCAACTGTTCTACATCTACTAACACAAAAATGTTATCAGGTCTGTAGCAGTTAGCTCCTCCTTTCAAACATAACTGCACCGGTTGGCCGTTAGGTGTCGCTTTTTCACCGACAGGTGGCGCTGAAAAGCGACACCAGAGTTATCTGCCCTTCTGAATATAAAAACCAGTGTAAACGGAAAATCACCCTCTTGTCTATTCAATTGGCCTTGCAGAACGACGCTGACACCAGCGCTCCATCTCACTCTCTTCTCTATTCAACTGGCCTCGCTGAACGATGCAGACACCAGCGCTCTGTCTCACTCTCTTCTCTATTCAACTGGCCTCGCTGAACGACGCTAGACACCAGCGCTCCGGCAACACGTGTTCAACAACGGTAAGAGTTCTCAACTTATTTTCTTTGTATACGGTTATCAAGGACTTTTCCCACGCCGGACTCATTTCTTCAAATACTCTTTTCAAGAACTGTTTTTCCATCGACACACATACATACACCACACACGTCATCATTCCACGTACACACACGTTCAATAAACCTTATTTGAACTACCTCCTTTTGTTTGTTAATTATTACTCTGTTTTTTTACATGCAACAATTGCTTGATTTTTATGAACTCGCTTATAGTCGGGAACACGACCCGATTCCAACAGGTTAAAATCTTACCTTTGAAAAGTAGGAAAAACACTAGTTTCACATCTTGTTTAAAGGTTAAAGAAAACCACCAAGTAAAAGTCCATGACACAAAATTATGTTTTAAAACAACTACAATTAAATACATCAATATAACAAGACCCTTACTGTAATATAATCCTATTCTTCTTTTTAACGTGTTCGTCTTATTTATTTAACCCTAACCCTAACCCCTTTGAGAACCTAACAATCACCAACAAACTTTTTCACTACATTGCTGTTTTTTTTTTTCTGTTAAAACAAATTCCAAACAAATTTAATAAAAAAACTGTAAGTGAGTATAAATTTTTATATAAAATAAATATATAATTTTATATATATAAATAAAAATAACAAAATTAAATATCATTCCTAATCGTCTCTGAAACGATCGTATGCCATACCATTGTTGACTTTAAATTCTTGGAACTGTAATAAATAATGTTATAAATCTTTTGATTTATTTATCGCTATTCATTCTATCTGTATATAGATTAAAGACAATTAGGAATCATATTTAATTTTGTGATTATATATATATATATATATATATATATATATATATATATATATATAAAATTGAAATAAAAGCCAAATTAGCAATACAAGATTAATTTTTTTTTTTTTTCTTACATTAATCCTATCGATTACGGAATAAAATTCCTTCTTCAGGGGTGACCAGTATTGAGTCATTTTTTTTTTTTTTTTTCCATCAAAAAACAAGAATAAAGAAACTTATTTCTTTGTTAATTTGACAAACGTCTTAGATGGTACGACGTAATCGCCTTGATGTTATGAAATGGCGGTAGGATTCAAAACCGGTGACGAACGAGAGATGCGTTGGCACGCTGTCGAGTAATGTGTGTGTTTTTCGTTCAAGTTTTAAGTATTGCATGGAAAGTTTATAAAATTGAAATAAAAGCCAAATTAGCAATACAAGATTAATTTTTTTTTTTTTTCTTACATTAATCCTATCGATTACGGAATAAAATTCCTTCTTCAGGGGTGACCAGTATTGAGTCATTTTTTTTTTTTTTTTCCATCAAAAAACAAGAATAAAGAAACTTATTTCTTTGTTAATTTGACAAACGTCTTAGATGGTACGACGTAATCGCCTTGATGTTATGAAATGGCGGTAGGATTCAAAACCGGTGACGAACGAGAGATGCGTTGGCACGCTGTCGAGTAATGTGTGTGTTTTTCGTTCAAGTTTTAAGTATTGCATGGAAAGTTTATAAAATTGAAATAAAAGCCAAATTAGCAATACAAGATTAATTTTTTTTTTTTTCTTACATTAATCCTATCGATTACGGAATAAAATTCCTTCTTCAGGGGTGACCAGTATTGAGTCATTTTTTTTTTTTTTTTTCCATCAAAAAACAAGAATAAAGAAACTTATTTCTTTGTTAATTTGACAAACGTCTTAGATGGTACGACGT
>OY744518.1:130062282-130089782 GCA_963556195.1 Sepiola atlantica
TGGTATCCGGTAAGACCAAGAGACAAAAAAAAAAAATATATATATACTATAACATAATCAACTGGTCAATTGGGGAGAGGAACATTAATGTTCTCAACTTCTTTACTAACTCAACGTTTGAGAAATAAAAGAGAACTTTAATCAAATATTCGAATATCTATGTATCTCATATAGAGATCAAGTGCTAGCCTCAGGGTGGGGGCTCTTGATTTCTGAGAACTTCGACTGAAGTAACATTAAAAAAGAGAAATAAATGTTTATCTCCCTCCCACAGCGGAGAAAATGTGACTCAAAGGCCGGGAAAGTGGGATTTGAAAAGCCAGTGCCCTAGAGAAAGAGAACTCTGGCCGAACAAAAATTGCCTGGGCTGTCCCGTCGGCATTCCCTGGTAGGGGTGCCTTATACAATTAGCAATAAATTAACCCCTTCTCAAAGGGCGAGAAAGTAAATCCTGGGAAGGTGAACCCCTTAGAACTGCACAGGACAATATCTCAGACAGACAGAGAACTGGGCACATCAGAATGTCCAAGACTCTGTCAGTCTGATTTTGGTATTAAACCACCACACCGAAGAGCGGCTAAATATTACTATATATAATAATGATAGAGCTTATTTTTGAAAAGTCATGGATTAAGGAAAATATGTTTTATATTTGTTGTTTAAATACTTGATGAATTAATAAATGTTGTATTTTATCCAAATTTTTATTTCATCATTACTGTTCTAATATATATATATATGTAGTTCGTCGAACACTTTCGACTAGTCTTCTATCTGTGCCCGCTTCTAGGTACATATAGATCTTAATTTCCCATAATTACGTGACAGTTTCCGTTGGCCGAGTGGATATGGCGACTGCTTGCAGATTCTAGGCTGACTCTGTGAACCGGATTCGCGCCTCCCAACCGTCTGAAATTGTTACTTTCCTGTACTGATGAGAGCAATAAGCTTGAAACGCTAGCGTCTGTAGGTATTAATAATTTAATATTTATTTATAAATATTATATATATATATATATATATATATATATATATATATATATATATATATATATACGCTCTATTTTATAGGTTGAGTTCTCTGGTAGAGGAAATAATGGTTTCCACTTAGCATAAAAGCAATAATATTCTCTAAAAGAATAGATTTCTCTCGGTTACTGGTAGTATAATATATGTAAACAAAGTATGTATATATTGAATTTCTTCTGGTTTATTAGCGTAACGGATACGGTGCTTGACTGCTGGTCATATTTGGAGGTGGCCGGTCGTTCAGGTTTAGAATCTCGGAATGGATACACTCGCTACATTTAGTCACACTGATGAGTCGTAGACGACGAAACAGCTGTCTGTGGGTGACTATATTTTATATATACACTAAAAGAATACACGCCACTGGACGGATAAAATTAATTCTCCGAACAGAACAGTTTTACACCAATTTTGTGTACCCTTACGAAGATTAAAATCAAGATATATATGCTACAAAGTGTTGTATCTAGAATCCTTATTCCAATTTTGATCAAAATCCATTACATAATTTTGATTCTAGAAAATGTCTGAAATTTGGGGCTTAATCTTAAGACGTCTTAAGAAGAAATTGAAATTCAAGGAATCTTGCTTAATTGGTGTCTAATGACTATGAATCAAATTCAATGCAAATCTGAAATATTTGAAAATTCAAATGGGAAGTTGTGCCCATATTATCCCCCCTAAAAACCCTTTAAAATATACCAAAGAAACTGAAATTTTGGGAATATTTATTAATCGATGTATGATATCTATTGTTAAAATTTCCCAAAAATCGAAGGTATCTGAATTTTCACAAAGGTCTTCCACCCTCTTTTTACAGCCTATGCATAAAACTTAATTAAACTAAATATATCCCACATTACCACCTCTTACGCCTAGCAGCTGTGGTGTTCCAAAATTTATAATGATCGGTTAATTCGTTTAGGAGTGAATCCTGTACATAGAAATACATAAACATATACAAATACCAAACTTTATATATATATACTCGTAATACTAGGACCCGTTGGGTCACCCATTAAGCTCGGGTTAGAATATTCAAATCATGAGTTTACAAAAAACAGTAAAATTTTAAAAAATCAAGAGATGGAATCTAATAGTAGTCTGTTTCTGCTCTCTCTCTCTCTCTCTCTCTCTCTCTCTCTCTCTCTCTCTCTCTCTCTCTCTCTCTCTGTCTTTGTCTATATATCTATCTATCTATCTATCTATCTATCTGTCTATCTATCTATCTATCTATCTATCTATCTATCTATCTATCTATCTTTCCCTCTCCAGCTACGGGTTAAATAGTATTATTACTGTTAGCTTTACACTGTCTCTCTTTTTTTCAATTTAGAAAGAGAGGGAGAGGAAAAGGAGGGTTAAAGGAAGTGGCAACTGATTACCTTGACTGTTAATAAACGGATATATATATATATATATATATATATATATATATATATATATATATATATATATATATTTTGGTAGATTCTCTGCACGGACGGAATTTTCCGCTGGTGTTTATTATTTTTGACAAAGGGAAGTTTCTTTTCCCGAAATATTAAATAAATGGTTTTTATAATCATCCGGACATCACACAAACAGCTAACATCACACTTGCTGTTATGTAAGATTTTAAGAAAAAATAAATAATAAGTCATATTTCGTATTCGATTTATTATTTTTGTTCCTTCCAGCTTACATCTTACCCGGAATTTGCATTGCCCACAGCCTTTTAAAAACATACTACTACTAGTCCCAGCAATACTTCAAGCAAACTACCATTCTCTATCATATATATATATATATATATATATATATATATATATATATATATAAAGTGGTGCCCTGTGTTTCTTCCCCCTACAACTTTTATTTTATTTTTTCAAATTTTAAATCTTGGCCTTTGCCAACTTATCTATCCCAGCGACTTCCTCTGATGATAAGATTTTGATCTTTGAAAAGCCTGGCTTAAGGAAAATTTAACTTGAATAAATTGCCTTTTTTGCGGAATATACCTTGCTCTGAGCAATTGAATTGAATTATGATTTGACTTTTGCTTCTCTAATTCCTTTCCATTCTTCTTCATTATATATATATATATATATATATATATATATATATATATATATATATATATATATATATATATATATATATACGAGGCCTGTCTAATACATATCCGACCTTAGGCCATAAAAAATATTTCAAATATGCGACGGGGTTGGAACCCTAATCCCCCTTAAAGTAGGCCCCTTGTTCTTGCCCACACTTAGCCTACCGATCCATCCACTGCCGGAAACACCTCTGGAAGTCTTCTTTTGGAATGATGTTCATCTCTGCCGTCGCGTTCCGCATTATCTCTTTTTTTCGCACCCTCTCAACAACAGCTGCACTCTGAGCAGTTTGGGGCCTGCCAGAACGCTGGCCACTCCCAACTAATGTGCGGCCATTTTTTAATCGATTGCACCACTCGTTAATTTGTGTTACATATCACATCTTCTCCAAACACCTGCTGAATCTAACGCGTTTGAAATATTTTTTTCTGGCCTAAGGTCAGACACTTTTTAGACGGGCCTGGAATAATGGAAGCAAGAGTTTTAGACAGCATATAAAATAAAAGCGGGGCGTTGGGTCTAACAACATACATCAAGAGAGGGTGAAAGTAATAGACAGAAACGTAATAAGAAATGGATCACTTGGTGAGTTAATTGCAAATTATGGCTAATTCGAACAATCAAATTGGAAGTTTTTTTCAAACAGTATGCACAAATTATTAACCATTAATTCGTAAAATATAAGACACTCGCTGTATTCACCCGACGTTGCCCGTGTCGAGATATATCGCTGGTCGGAAATATTTGAAAATATAGTCATATTTATAATTTTTGCCTTGAAAGAAAAGTTTTAAATAACTTTTGCAATATGAGGTCAAGTAATAAAAAAAACTGTTAGCGTTGTTGTGTTTTATTTAAAAAAAAACTACTTGTAGAACGGAAAACGGCTTTAACGAATCTAAACAAATTCGTTTATTTTAAATCTTAAAAATACCAATAAAAATAATTATTTAAATGTTTAAACATATTTTTAAATACATTCTTCCCTGAGATGTTTTTGTTTAATTTTATTTTTTTTGTTTTAGGAAACGAAGAAAATCTATTTAAAAAAATGAATTTCGTTTCTTCATGTTCTAATATATTTCAGTTATTTTATGGACCTAACCGATAATTGCCCCTAGTGACCCCAAATAGAATCGAAAAAATTTTTTCAATGGTGTCTTTAGATTCTTTGTAAAATTTAACTCTTATTGAAACTTATTTGAATGTTCTGTTAAGATATTGATTTCTATAACACACAAATATATATATATGACATCGTAATATGGGACAAAAGGGAGAAAGTAGCAACCCTAGTTGAAGTCAGTGTCCCTAATGATGCAGGATTAAACAGAGCAGAAAGGGAAAAGATTACGAAATACCAAGGTCTTATGTACGACATGAAAAGAAATTGGAATCTTAGGAAAATCGCCATCATACCAGTAATTATAGGAGCAACAGGACTAATGGAAAAGAATTTCAAGAGCTATCTGGCGAGTATACCCGGTGAACCGAGTGCAAGAGAAATACAAACAACTGCACTTAACGGGACGGTTAGAATCTTAAAACGATCTATCGACTGGAGTGTCTGAAATAGCCGGTGAATGTCTGGCATCTGGTAGGATGCCCCATCTCCAGCAAAAACAGAAAGATAAGAAAAAAAAAAGATATTAGACAAACTGGGCCCGGAGGGTCTGGTCTATTATTTATAATTAATGGTTCCCATATTGTATTAAATTCTATATTAGGTCTACTTAGGAGGTCATTGCCGACCAACATATATGCTAATTCTTTAAGTCGTCTCACTCTCCACCGTTCTTCTCTGCCTATAGCTTTTATTTAGTCCTATATAATAAGTAGATGATGATGATGATGATGATGATGATGATGATCTGCAAAGAAAACTCCAATGGTGTCTTTAGATTCCTTGAAAAAAAATTGAACCTTTATTGAAACTTATTGAATATTCTAACTGTTAACAAATGTATTTCTACAACACACACACAAACATTGAGTTTTATATATATGGAAGATGACTGGAAATAATATTCTGACATGAAATTATTCAGTCCATATTCTGTTTGAGTATATTATATACATTCTTTAGCCAAAAGAAAACGAAAATGACGTTTTCACAATGGAGAAAGCATTACACATGAATCAAGAAACGTAATAGACTGGAGAAAGAAAGAGAATAGAGAGTGTTGCAATTAAATTTACCCTAGAAAAAAAGTTTAATTCTCGCACGTGAGAATGCAGTAGCAATTGTTCAGATAAGTACTGAAATAGTAACAGGGCGACAGCTTTTGTGAGAAGGAACACAACAAATTGTGAGAAGGAACACAACAAATTGTGAGAAGGAACACAACAAATTGTGAGAAAGAACACAATATTGTGAGAAGGAACACAACAAATTGTGAGAAGGAACACAACAAATTGTGAGAAAGAACACAACATTGTGAGAAGGAACACAACAAATTGTGAGAAAGAACACAATATTGTGAGAAGGAACACAACAAATTGTGAGAAGGAACACAATAAATTGTGAGAAAGAACACAAGATTGTGAGAAGGAACACAACAAATTGTGAGAAGGAACACAACAAATTGTGAAAAAGAACACAACATATATGCTGCTTCTTTAAGTCGTCTCACTCTCCACCGTTCTTCTCTGCCTATAGCTTTTATTTAGTCCTATATGGGTTGATGATTTTTGATGATGATGATTTTTGGTGATGATGATGATGATCCCCAAAGAAAACTCCAATGGTGTCTTTAGATTCCTTGAAAAAAAATTGAACCTTTATTGAAACTTATTTGAATATTCTAACTGTTAACAAATCGATTTCTATAACACACAAACAAACAAACATTGACTTTTATATAGATATATAAGAACATAAATAGATAGATTGATGAGAACAAAAGTATGATAAGGAAAAACGTCCTTTTTTTTTTGTTTTGTTTTGTTTTTAATTTTAGAGTAAAGTTCAAAAGGTTAAGTTGGACAAATGAATACCTCCAAGGGCAAAGGTGAAATGCGACTCAAAATTATAATTACCTATGTCCTTAAAGAGTACACTAAAACGTGTCAGTAACTGAAAACAGACATTGGGTGAGGGGTGAGGGGTGAGGACAGAGCT
Source organism: Sepiola atlantica (assembly GCA_963556195.1). Lineage (NCBI taxonomy): Eukaryota > Metazoa > Mollusca > Cephalopoda > Sepiida > Sepiolidae > Sepiola > Sepiola atlantica. The sequence goes on from OY744518.1 coordinate 130,068,532, forward strand.
AAAACAAATAGGAGATATTACAGCTGTAAGGTTTTTAGCAACACATGTTTGGCTATGTTTTCCCGAGACACGCGGCCGCCATTTTGTGTGTTGTGTTTTATAGAGTACGTACACCACCCAGGGTCTGAATGAAGATAAAAATGGGTAACAATTTAGAAATACTTGAATTTATGCACACACAACATACACCCCCCCCCACACACACAACACACAACACACACAAAAACACACATATATGTTTTTGTACATGTCTGTATAAATAAAAATAACATATAGGCACTGATGAAGACGTTTTGGAGTAGCTTTATTAATTTTTTTAAAAATAAAAAAATAAAATAAAGTATTTCCAGAATGATTTGGAAACGACCGTATGCCATACTAGACTTGATGTTCTAATTCTTTGAACAATTGGAATGTTCTAATTCATTAAATCCTCTTATATATATATATATATATATATATATATATATATATATATATATATATATATATATATATATATATATATATCAGATATGATCAGATAATCAAGTGTGTCTTCTGTCCGCAATGGGAAATTTGGGAGGGAGTAGTTTGTGGAGTCCAAGGTGGACTTCAAGGCGAACTGCTGGGTTAATAGTTCAGTCTTATCAGTTTCCGTGCAAACGACATCATGGTGGTTGGATAGCAGAGGGAATTGTTAATTGCCCATTGTTAACCACATTATTATAGATTTTCCAGAAATCACAAGTTCCTAATTTCTGTGACTCAATGCATTTTCTGGTCATCTCGGTATACCTGCATAGAAGATACTGCCAAGGCTGCTGCAAGGAAAGTTGGATTCTTCTATCGTGCTAGAAAACTTCTCAAGCCTGCCAGTATCCTAAAACTCTACAAAGCCACCATCCGCCCATGTATTGTTGTCACATCTGGGCTGGTCGACCAGTTACTAATCTGTTCAAAAAAGAATCTCTAATATAATAGGTCTCACACTATCTGTCCTGGTCCCATCGTCGCAATGTTGCATCCCTGTGCTTGTTTTACAAGTACTTCAATGGAATGTGCTCTGATGTACTTGCTGCTCTGGTGCCCCTCGACGTAAATACCCCAACCAACCCGACCCTTTCACTGTGGATGTCCTCAGATGCCGGAAAGCTTAGCTTCTTTTCTAAATTATAAAATAAGGTCATCTATAAATTTGACACATTCACAAGAAGGTGTGTCATCCCTATACAAAACTAAACAAAAAAATAGGAAGTAAAAGTCAGCTAAACCTTTATTTAAAACAAGCTCTGCCATTGGCTAATGAAAACATTAACCCGTGGGAGGGAATAACAAAGAATCTGATTGGTTAGCTAGCTAGACTAAACACCACGTGTATATATTAAAACACCCGGTAATACGAATCCCATGCATTTTAAACTAACGATTCCCTATAGGGATTAAACGTGGAAGCCTCTGTGTAGCTTACTTGCCATAAATATATTTTCATCACTTACTATATATGTATGGTATATTTTTTCTTATAATTATAATTATGTTTTCAGGCTGTATCTTTATTTCTCTATATATTTGTATACACTTTATTATAGACGTTTTATCTACTCATTGTTTGAATTTTTCCTTAATTTAAACTCTACTCTATTTTGTTTATTTTTAAAATAAATTTTATTTTATTTATTTATTAATTCTTAGATTTATTCTCATATATTTTTTAAATTTATTTTTTATTTATTTATTTATTTCTTATTTATTTATTTTATTTTTTATTTATTTATTTATTTATTAATTCTTTTATTTATTTTTTATTTATTTATAAATTCTTAGATTTATTCTCATATATTTATTCTTATTTTGTTTTATTATTCTTTATTATATTTTATTATATTGTATTTTCTATAATTTTTGAGTATCATCTTTATCATTTGATTTCTTAATTTTTTAAATTTCATCTTATTTTATTATCATTTTCCTCATTTTTCTTATTTTTCTTGATTTAATTTATTTTATTTTTATTATTAGTAGTATTATTACTATTATTATTTTCTTTTTTTCTTATTTTTCTTATTTTTCTTGATTTAATTTATTTTATTTTATTATTAGTAGTATTATTACTATTATTATTTTTCTTATTTTTCTTAATTTAATTTATTTTATTTTTTATTATTAGTAGTATTATTACTATTATTATTTTTCTTATTTTTCTTAATTTAATTTATTTTATTTTTTATTATTAGTAGTATTATTACTATTATTATTTTTCTTATTTTTCTTATTTTAATTTATTTTATTTTTTATTATTAGTAGTATTATTACTATTATTATTTTTCTTATTTTTCTTGACATAATTTTTTAATTTTTTATTATTAGTAGTATTATTACTATTATTATTTTTCTTATTTTTCTTATTTTTCTTAATTTAATTTATTTTATTTTTTATTATTAGTAGTATTATTACTATTATTATTTTTCTTATTTTTCTTATTTTAATTTATTTTATTTTTTATTATTAGTAGTATTATTACTATTATTATTTTTCTTATTTTTCTTATTTTTCTTGATTTAATTTATTTCATTTTTTATCATTAGTAGTATTATTACTATTATTATTTTTATTATTTTTCTTAATTAAATTTATTTTTTATTATTAGTAGTATAATACTACTATTATTATTTTTCTTCCTGATTCATCCTGTATTTTGAATATTTTAAACATTTAATTTGCTATTTCTAAAGTACCTTCATTGCTATTATCTTTTTTTGAACTGACCGATGGAATAATATAGAGTTTCATAATCGGAGGTTATGTCTCCAATATTGTCTGGATATATGTTATTTGCAAATAGTACCGAAATCTTATGTTTTCTTAAATGACTTCTGTATTTAATATTATAAAGGATGCTGATGAAGGACGCTTTAGAGTCATCAGAAGTATAGTACAGAATAAAATATTTCCAAATTGTCTTGGGAACGATTGTATGCGAAATAATCATTGTGTTTGAATTCTTGGAACTGATATAAATATAATGTTCAAATTTTGTTGATCTTAACTCACTTTATATATATATATATATATATATATATATATATATATATATATATATATATATATACATATATATATATACATATATATATATATATATATATGTATACATATATATATATATATATATATATATATATATATATATATATATATATATATATATATATTTGTTAGTTTATTTGCTCTTGCCACCTGAGGATGATTCGACGAAGAATCGAAAACGTTCGTGAAACCTATGGAACATTTATTAATTATTTTGATTTTAATACAAAAAAGACCATAAAAAAAATTGAAAAAATAAACAAAGGTATAATTAAACAGACGAATTCTGTTATTTTTAACAATGTTTGCATAAATGAGAAAATGCTGACTAAATACACTCAATATATATATATAAACGCTGTGAGTTAAAAAAGAAGAAGAAGAAAGAGAAAAAATCGGTAGTTAGCTTATGAACGCTGATTAGAAACGCTGTGAGTTAAAAAAGAAGAAGAAGAAGAAGAAGAAGAAGAAGAAGAAGAAGAAGAAGAAGAAGAAGAAGAAGAAGAAGAAGAAAGAGATAAAGAATAGACGGTTAGCTTATGAACGCATATTGGAAACGCTGTGAGTTAAAAAAGAAGAAAGAAAAAATCGACAGTTAAGCTTATATACGCTGTGAGTGGGCAAGGAATCTTAGTATTTATAAAAAAGGACTAAAAGTATATATATGTATATATATATAATTTTTAATTTTTTTTTTTCTTTTAATATTTTGATATGTTGATATTTTTTATATTTTTAATATAAAACTAAAACTAAAAATACATTAATCACCTAAAAAGTAGTGTAATGGATTCGTCTAAACACTTTAAAATGCAGCAACATGTTTGTAAGTAACGGATAAATTTTATTAGACAAACGAACAACACAGGTAAGGAGGAATTTTTATTTTTTATTTATTTATTTATTTATTTTTTATATATATATATATATATTTTTTAATAACTAATATAAGTTAGCAAAACATTTATACGGAACAAAACTTAGATTTAGAATATGGAACGTTTATGTTTTTGCCTTCTAAGGGAAGTGGGGTCTGATCAACTCTGCTGGGAAGTCATGAAATTAAATAATGTCTTGTTTTTAAATTCCCGAAACAGCTTTTTCATGGTAAACAACTGATGATCCCTTAAATGATGTTAGAAGCAAACTAATATAATAACTGTAAAAACTAAATTGACTTACATGAGTGATTTTCCACTGAACGACTTGGGACTTAAGAGTTTTTTGTTTTTTTTGTGTTTTTTTTTTAGTTTTAATGGTTGAGAAACTTCCGAGACTATATATATATATATATATATATATATATATATATATATATATATATATATATATATATATATATATATATATCGACGGCTGCCGATGAGTGCCTGAGACCCAATTCCTCAGTTTACGAAACCGCCGGTTCAACCGTCGTGGCAATTTCTGGTTCAATAAATATATATATATATATATATATATATATATATATATATATATATATATATATATATATATATATATATATATATATATATACAAAGATTTAGTGAATTAGAACAACAAGTCTATTGTGGCGTACGGTCGTTTCCAAAACATTCTGGAAATACTTTATTTCATTCTTTAATTTTTTAAAAAACCAACAAAAGCTACTCCAAAACGTCACTTCATCAGCGCCTTTAGCATCACATCTTCTTACAGAAATTAAAGGAAAAAATAACAAGCTCGTCTTAGAGGAACACCCATTGGAGGGAGGGCGTACATAGACCAATATTGGAAAAAGAATAAGTTACAGATATAAAATAGGGATATAAAGATACAACTGATAATAATAATAATAAAACCTTATAAACATTATAAAGATTATTAAGAAAAAATGAAAAAAATAAAAATAAGAACAAAAATAAAGAGTAAAAATAAAATAAAATAAAATATAATATAAAAATAAAAATAATAGAATATGTGAAGGAAAAATAAAATCGGGGATAAGAAGTAAAATAAAAATAAAATATCAAATAAAAAATAAAAAAATAAAAATAAAAGCAAAACTAGAATAAACATAAAAATAAAAATAAAAATTTTAAAATATTAAGATATAAAAATATAAGAAAATATAAAGGAATTAAAAAATTGAAAAATTAAAAATTAAAAAATTAAAAATATATAAAAAAATATAAAAAAATATATAAAAAATATATAAAAAAATATAAAAAAATATATAAAAAAATATAAAAAACATAAAAATATAGAAATACATAAAATAAAGAATGAAGTGTAATAGAGTAAAATAAAATAAAATAAAAAATAAATAAAATATAAAATATAGAATATAAAATCAAGTAAAATAAAAATGTAGGTGCGATGATAGAAATATAAAGGAATACGAATATATGAGCAATATAAAAATACATATATATGCAGACATATATACATACATATATATATTCATATACAAACGCACATATATACACATACATAAAAATATATAAGAAAATAATAGGTTAATAAAATTATAAATAAGTAAACAAAAATTGTTAACTTATAATATAGAATAAAGGTAAATTAAGAAACTTAGAACTATAAATGAAAATAAGATATAAGTTTAAATAAGTTCAGGGGATAAAGGTTGATTATTATCAAGGCTCCTTTACTAGAGTTTTTTTAAGAAAACATAGCGTGATGGGATGATTAGGGTAGGAGGAACAGCACATGGGAATGTATGGACAACCGTAAGATTTAGGGGGAGAAAAGACACCTTATAAGACATTATTATATGAGAAGGGTCAAGGGTGACTAGGAAAATAAAGGATGTAATATAATAGATTAGCTCTATAGTTGGGACTATATTAACATCCGTGCACGGACAGGTGCATGAGTACATGAGAGAAATGGGGGAGCAGAATGAAGTTTTTCTGTTAATTCTGCTGGTTTCCCGTTAATTCTGGTGGTTTACAAAGAGGATAGAACGCATTTCATAGGAAATAGTTATCATATTTCTCCGATTGGGGTCCTATATGAGTCCGGCGTTCAAACCAATAAGTCAAACTGGAATGACATTAGATGTGGGAGGGTGAATCAAATCAGGAAACGTTATAAATATGGTCCGGGTGTTATGAGTTATTCAGGAGAAAATCGAAGTAAGGCAGAATTTGAGCTTCGATGGACTAATATAGTTCTTTGATGAATTGGTTGGAAGAAATGAATAAATTGGTTTTAACCCAGATTTTATTGCGGAAAAAGTCGTCATACCTCGGAGGTGTTAATCCTTATATTTTTAGAAGTCCCTCTTACATGTGTTATATGCATGTAATCCAGTTATTATAGTTATTATAGGAGATTCAAAGCGGTGATTTGTAGATATTTGTTTACAGCATATTTTCGCCGTGGAAGTCAATCAAGTGCTTCTGTTATTGGTTTCAGTGTTAGACTGAGGGTGGTTTTATTTACTCCTCCCCAGGAGTTAGGCACAAGGCCAGTTTTATCTTACTCCCACAAGTAAGATGTGACCCAAGATCGGGTCGAGAAAGTGGGGTTTGAAAAGCCAGCGCTCGAGAGGTGAGCACTCTGGCCATTTAAAAATTGCCTGGGCAGCCCCGTCGGCATTCCCCGGTAGGGGCGCCTCAGACAGTAAGCAATAAGTTTACTCCTCCCCAAAGAGGGGAGGCAAAGCCTGGGAGGGTGGACCTCCTAGAACTGCACAGGACAGGCGTGCAGTATCCATCGGAACAGATACTACACTTTGATCTTAGCCAAAAGAGGGTGGTTGATGTTTAGGATTTTTAAGTTATTAAAGCTAGGTTAGGGGTGGGGGATAAATGTAAGGGTGTGAGGTCGTTGGTCCATAGAGGGAATGGACAGAGACGCTGAAAAATGGGGTTGGGAGATGAAATTCGAGCTTTATGGCCTTATATATATATATATATATATATATATATATATATATATATATATATATATATATATATATATAAACAATAGAATATTAAGTAACCATGTCTGTATTCATTTTTAGAAAGATCTAGTTATTAACGGACCGTTTCGTCATCACTTAAACAACACAATAAACAACCAAAATACAGAGTTGTATACTTGGATTTTCTATGAGTGTGACCAGTCAGAAAGAAATGACCAAAATCGTGTCCAAAAGCATCAGAAAAAAATAGCAAAACTCGCATTATTAAAGAATTTATATATGTAGATTTATTAGGAACGTAAGTTTATATCCCACTTACCTTTGTCTGGGACAAACGGTCTTTGTAAGAATATATCTAACCCTAACCCTAACCCTTTGTTCGGGACAAACGGTCTTTGTAAGAATATATCTAACCCTAACCCTAACCCTTTGTTCGGGACAAACGGTCTTTGTAAGAATATATCTAACCCTAACCCTAACCCTTTGTTCGGGACAAACGGTCTTTGTAAGAATATATCTAACCTTAACCCTAACCCTAACCATAACCCTTTGTCTGGGACAAACGGTCTTCGTAAGAATATATCTAACCCTAACCCTAACCCTTTGTTCGGGACAAACGGTCTTTGTAAGAATATATATATAGAGAGAGAGACAGAAGGGGGTTGTGTAGCATCAGTGCAGTTCCAACGAGAGAAAAAAGTATATTTGAAGAATTGTGGTTAGCAACGCTAGTAAAAAAACTTTTTCAATAATTATTTATTATCTTATCATTTTAACATTTTAAGTTTTTTAAATATAATTTCATAACGCGTTTCGAGCATTTATCGTTTATCCATTATGCTCTCTTCAGATGTAAATGGAACAGACACTTTTAAATGAAAGAAAAATGAAACGTTTTCTCAAATGAAACACTTTTATCAAATGGAATTTACATCTGAAGAGAGCATAATGGATAAACGATAAATGCTCGAAACGCGTTATGAAATTATATTTAAAAAACTTAAAATGTTAAAATGATAAGATAATAAATAATTATTGAAAAAGTTTTTTTACTAGCGTTGGTAACCACAATTCTTTAAATATATATATATATATATATATATATATATATATATATATATATATATATATATATGTGTGTGTGTGTGTGTGTGTGTGTGTGTGTGTGTGGTTTGTGGAGTCCAAATAAAATCAAGCAATGTTTATTTAAAGTGTTACCACCCGGACGTAGTGTTAAGGTTAAGGGAGGGTATGTTTTGTTTTGTAAGAAACAAATAATAGAATTAAACGGTGTTCATTAAGAATGAAATTTAAATAAATTACAAATTAGACATCATGATAATGGCGTATCTAATATAGAATATTGCCAAGGAAATTGTCTTTAAACATTCAATATACTCTACAATAATCAGAAAACAAAAGAATATTTGTAAAAATAAAAAAAAATAAAAATAAATCATCAAAATCAGAAAACAAATCACTAAGGTGTATTAGTTTACCCTTCCACCGTTTTGAAAATCAGACATAACTAGTCGTTAAAAATTGGCAGCCGTTTTAGAAGTTAACCGCTTTAATATAACCTATTGTTCTTTTGTTTTGAATATGAATTTGCCGTTTTAATCTCGCTGTCAGTGCGATAAATGAGCCAACATTTTCAGATGCAACCTAGGGAGAGACTTTTTTTTAATGTCGGTCAGCAGTCTGTCACGTTTAAGCTTAGTCTGTCACGTGATGTTTCGAGAACAACAAGTCTGCCACGTGATATGTTTCGAGAAGAGAATTTGTAGCAGTCACCAATAGGGACTACTTTTGAATGCGTAATCACTGTCCCTGCGAGCTAGCTTGTCCAATCAAATCACAGGGCGCAGTAATATCGTTAGTTCTCTAAGGGACTACTTATGTTCCCTTAAGGTACGAAGAAAAAGACCAGACGACCTCCTGGCACCAGCTTGGACACATCACAAAGAGCACCAGCGAGGAACGAGGAAACGCTCCCTCTCCTGCCGCCGTCGCCTCACTCGAAGACTACTACCATCTTCACCTGAAGAAATCCCATGGGCGGCCCTAAGAACTATTATATTCTTCCTCTTCCTCAGACGGACACTGTCCCACTCTCTTCTACCTATATCAAACGGTATAGGTAACCTTGGGTTAATAAAACCCCTTTTTGTTATTGTTACAGAAATACTTTTCGTTCTTCCGTTTCTTTACGAGAAGATAAAAGGAGAACCCCTTTCATTTCCCTCTCATCATCTCCTTACAAATTCAACAACTAGTTCGATATTGTCTCATACTATGAAAAACATTTCAAAAATATTTCAAAAATGTCACATCCTATCTCGAAACATTTTTCGTGGTTCTGATTTATCGGATTTTTATCTGTCTTCTTTTTTTGTTGTTGTTTTATTTGAATATCATTAATCTTTAGAAATGTAAAAAGAATCACTTGTGATGGGGTCAATGAGTACATAAGTGTGGGCGTAAGATGAAATGTTTAGATAAAGAAGTTCAAGGAAAGGTCAACAGGTCTAACATCACTTGACCCTGACAACACTGGCAAGTCTGTTCATATTTCACACATTTTTATATATGATAGAAGAATACCCGTCCCAGGGCAATAAAAATTAATACCCCACACCCCACCCGAACAGAACAGTTTTGCACCTCTTTTTTGCCCCCTTACGAGGATTAGCATAAAGATATTAAACCTTATGCCTAGATTCCTTATTCCAATTTTGATCAAAATCCATTACATTATTTTTATTCTAGAAAATGTCTAGAATTTACAGCTTAAGCTTAAGAGGTCTTAAGAAGAAATTGAAATTCAGGGAATCTTGCTTAATTGATGTCTAATGACTATGGATCAAATTCAATGCAAATCTGAAATATGAAAGGTGGTGCCCATATTATGCTTCCTAAAAACCCTTTAAAATACTCCAACGAAATTGCAAAAAAATCGTAGGTATCTGAATTTTTACAAAGGGTTTGCATGAAGCTAACAATTAGTTTAGGAGTGAATCCTGTACATACAAATATATAAACATATGCACATACCTACCTCCGATTATATAAAGTTAGGTATGTGTGTAGCAGTTTTCTACAAGCTGGTGCACAGTCGCCATATTGTTTAAATATCAATGATTTCTTAGCTGCCTGCTGATTGGTCCAAGTAATCTACTTCCTCCTTGGCTTGACCAATCAGTGGCCTTCTCTTAGGCGAATCTCGGATGGCTAGCATAACTATATAAACACTTGAGCGCTATATGCCTCTCTCTTTTTCTTCTTAGGCATGAGATGCTTCTTCTCTCTCTTTCCTTCTTTGGCATTGCCAAACACATGTCACCCCTCTCTGGGGACGCAACAAACATCTTCCCGGACTTTGGCCCTGGGTTCAACTTCGATAAAAAGACAAGGATCCAAAATGGCTTCAGCCTCATACACGTGGACTTAATCTAACACACACACATAACTGCTTACATGTAACTGACTTTCACACCGGTGTACAGACACACATACTTACATACACACATGGACGCGTCCTGACACCATAGCCGATGTACAAACATTCTATATTATGAAGTATTCTCTCTTCCTTACTCGTGGGGAATTATATCTAGGAACTTCTTTTACTTTTGTCTTCGTCCATACTTATGGACATACTAACCTCTTTCTTTTTTGTTACATTTTCCATCCAACATGTATATACAGGATTCACTCTTAAACTAATCAATCGATCATTATGAATTGTGGAACACAGCTACTAGGCATAAAGGGGACAAATGTGGGATATATTTAGTTTAATTTACATAAAAGTAAATTAAAGGGAGCCGGAATACCTCGAATTTTTGTGAAGTTTTAACAAAAGGTATTAGACATAAATTATTAAATATTTCCCAAATTTCGGTTTCTTTGGAGTATTTTAAAGGGTTTTTAGGGGGCATAATATGGGTTGGGGTTAGGGTTAGGGTTTGGGTTAGATTATCGCCCCATAAGTCTTCTTTTGCTCTTCACTAAAATCTTTAAGAACCATTAATCAATCTAGTTCACCTTGAAAATGCTAAACTTCTCTTTGGCCAAAAGTATGTATTGGATTGACCAAAAAGTTTGTTCGTTTTTTGAATGTCATCTTTTTGGCCTACTAAAGATCGTTTTATATTCCTATTCTTCAAATCCTGTATTTGGTCTAGCGAGTATGTTGACATCAGCTTGCAATAAGCCTCCAAGCAGAGGAGTTCTTACATTTTTGCTTGTATTTCAGGCCTTGAAATGGAAGATCAAGCAGAGCACTACCGACATCTGATGCTTTTTTACTATAGAAAAGAAAGAAAAAAAAGCTACAGAAATCTGCATAAAGATATGCCATGTGTATGAGGAGAATACTGTTACAGAACAGGTGTACCAGAAATTGTTTGCTCGATTCCAATCAAGTCATCATCAATCGATCCCTTCCATGTCTTAAGCTACGATGTGGCTTTGGGCAATCGATGTGAATGGGGGACATGCTTTACATGTGGCCATACCAGTTGAGACATTGTTGTGCGACATAATTTATCATGGAGGCCGATAGCGTTAGACCGTGAATTTTCTCAATCCAATGCGCTACAGCCAGGATCGTGTCATTCTGACATGTGCGTTGTATGCTGCCACTCTCGCATACAATGGGATCCCTGCGTTTTGTAAAATTGTTGACAGCTGCTTAAAGACATATATCTGCCACATGGAGAATGTGGCAGATATAAGTCGTCTTATAGTTGTGTTATATATATATATATATATATATATATATATATATATATATATATATATATATATATATATATATATGTATATGTATATATATATATATATTTGTAGGTATGTATCTATATGTATATATATACATACATATACGGGTATTTTCCAGTGTAAAGGAGTGTCACCAAAAACGGAAATCCAAGTAGTATGGAGTTCAGACTACAGACTTGGGTAGAATCGTCGTCGTTGGATCTTTACACGGATTCTTCTGGATTTACCAATACATCTGAATCCCATACTACTTGGATTTCCGTTTTTGGTGACACTCCTTTACACTGGAAAATACCCGTTTGAACTTTAAAACTTTTTCAAATTTCGAATATTGACTGTCCTCATCTGTCAACTTATCCATCATTAACTTCCTGTGATGATAAGATTTTAATCTTTGAAAAGCCTGGCTTAAGGAATCAAAGAGAAGAAAAATAAATATTGTTATTCACTAAATGTCCTTGTTCTGAACAACCGAAGATTATGATTTGCTTCCATTTGCAGGTCTAATTATTTTCATTGACTCATCATATTTTTGCTCTATCCAGTATATTGAGCTTTCCTTACCTCACAATAGGTCCAACTTTCTAAAAGTTACCTTTTAGTTATGAATTTTCATATATATATATATATATATATATATATATATATATATATATATATATATATATATATATATATATAAATATAATATTTTTATCCACAGGCACGTGTTTCATCATCGTTATAACTCACCAGTGTGGCTAGAACTAACAAAATTCGAAGCTGGTACTACTATATAAAGTGCCGACCATTAATCTTGCTGAAAATAATTACTTATGCCAATAAAAAATAACTAAGCAAATCTTATATATTATAAACGATTGAAGTTTATGTTAAAGTCTGAAAATTCTGCCACCTTCCCCTAAGACCAATACGGCACGATTAATTAGATTCCGAAAAACCTTGCCCAATTCATCTGTTGTAAAAAGTTAAAAAGTATAGTCATAGTCAAGGACAACCTGAAGACACCCTTTCCATTAACTACTACACCGAGATGTAGGGGAGGGCACCACACCTTTCCCAGGATGACTCCACTTACCCTTGATCCTCACCTTACAATGCTGAGTGTTTAGCAAGGGGAGCATCATGTACCATTTTTTAAGTCTTTGGTATGAACCTGGTCTCACGATTATGCCAAATGGGTCGCTCCTAGGTGTAAGGAGTCATAAGATGAGCTATATTTAGTTTTATTTAGTTTCATGCGAAGGAGGAGTAAAAAAAAAGGGGGTTAACCACCTTCATGAAAAAAAGGGGTTGACCACTTTCGTGAAAATAGAGGGTTGACCACCTTTGTGAAAAATAGGGGTTGACCACCTTCGTGAAAAAAAGGGGTTGACCACCTTCATGAAAAAAAGGGGTTGACCACCTTCGTAAAAAAAAGGGGTTGACCATTTTCTTGAAAAAATAGGGGTTGACCACCTTCGTGAAAAATAGGGGTTGACCACCTTCGTGAAAAAAAGGGGTTGACTATTTTTTTGAAAAAATAGGGGTTGACCACCTTCGTGAAAAATAGGGGTTGACCACTTTCGTGAAAAAAAGGGGTTGACCACCTTCGTGAAAATTCAGATACCTCAGATTTTTGTGAAATTTTAACAATACGTAGTAGACATCAATTAATAAATATTCCTCAAATTTAAGCTTTTTTTAATAGTTGTTAAAAGTTTTGGGACGCCATAAAATGGGTATAAGTATCTGGTATGACTCAACCGAGGATTGAACTCTGGTCTTCCAGCTCATTAGTGTAGTATCTGTTCTGATGGATACTGCACCCCATAGACTGGTATTGTCTTGGCCTTTGGGGCTTGATTTACGCCGGTCTGTGGATTTGTCTTGTGCAGTTCTAGGAGCTCCACCCTCCCAGGCTTTGCCTCTCCTCTTTGGGGAGGAGTAAGTTTATTGCTTACTGCCTTAGGCGCCCCTACCGGGGAATGCCGACGGGGCTGCCCAGGCAATTTTTAATGGCCAAAGTGCTCACTTCTCGGGCGATGGCTTTTCAAACCCCACTTTCCCGACCCGACCTTGGGTCACATCTTACTTGTGAGAGTAAGATAAAACTGGCCTTGTGCCTAACCTCCTGAAGAGGAGGTAAATAAATCATTAACAAACACTCTTACCATAATGCTAAATGGCTTCTTCGATGGAGCTTGTGGATCAGGTGGATTGTTAGGCATGTTGTGATGATAGACACAAGCCTTTAGTCCCAATTTCATGGGTGGCATTGGGGGGGGGGTACCCTATTTTCGGCGTTAAATAACTCACAAAAAGGTTCGATATGTTGTAAAACAGAAAAAAGTAATCCAAGCCAAATATTTTTTAACATATTAAAATAAATTATTGTCTCATTTGTTTATTAGAAAATTGCTTATTTTAGTGTTCATCCTAATTTTGTACGACAATGTAGTTCGAAAGGTCATATTTAAAAATGGACAGTTGTTTGACCTAGAAGTGTCAGAGGTCATTGTTTTAATATTTTGACACGTTATTCTGAATCGATTTTTACTTTTCTTATATTAATATAGCAATAGCCAGCGCTTTGTTTGGACTAAATAGTATTACTACTCTTTTCTCGCTGTCTCTTTTCGTCAATATAGAAAGAGGGGAGAGGAGGAGGACGAGGCAGGTTAAAGGGAACGTGATCGTTTTAATTCTTTTTTTCTTTCATAATAGCTTGTTAGCAAAATTAAACACCACGTGGATATATAAAAATAAACAGTAACAAAAAATCTGTGCACTTAACCTCACACTCTCTGCGAGCATGAAATGCGGACGCCTCTGTGTAGCTTAATTGCCATAGGTATATTTTCATACTTTATATATATATATATATATATATATATATATATATATATATATATATAAGAAGGAATAGGTAAAATAAATACCTTTTGAAGCATTAAGATGCGATATCAATTTTTTTATATAAAAAAGAAAAATAATAAATCGAAACCGATTTTTTATTTCTTTTTTTTATTATAAACTAGCATTTTTTTTTTGTTAGTTTAAAGTGATACAAATATTTCGCCAAAACCTGGCATCCTCGGTGTGTAATATATCCTGATGTCATCGGATTTGTATTTTTTTCTCTTACCGGCTTGTTGTTATTACAGCCGGGCCAAATGGGTTAGCTGTTGTTTCCCACTATCAAATATGAAGAACGTGAATGCAGCACGTGATTTGTATAAGTGTTTTAAGGTTCATATTTTTTTTTTAAAAAGCATCTATTGTTAAATTTAAGAAGGAATAGGTAAAATAAATACCTTTTGAAACATTAAGATGCGATATCAATTTTTTTTTATAAAAAAGAAAAATAATAAATCGAAACCGATTTTTTAAATTTATTTTACCTATTCCTTCTTAAATTTAACAATAGATGCATTTTTAAAAAAAAATATGAACCTAAAAACACTTATATATATATATATATATATATATATATATATATATATATATATATATATATATATATATATATATATATATATATATATATACGTAGAAAGGAGTAGACACATTATTATAAACCATTGTTTCGTAAAGGTATAAACATTTTTTGAAAAACCATAACAATGTAATTTGTTGAAATAAATAAATAACATTTATTTATTTTAAACTGAGCTTTCGAATATAAAATATTCCTCGTCAGAGCAAAGTGTTTTTTTCTTCTTTTTTTTTCTTCTTTTTTTTCAGTTTAAAATAAATAAATGTTATTTATTTATTTCAACAAATTACATTGTTATGGTTTTTCAAAAAATGTTTATACCTTTACGAAACAATGGTTTATAATAATGTGTCTACTCCTTTCTACGTATTCAAAATGGCTTAACCGCGCTCTAGGAAACGGACATTCTTTCTCACCAAGTCAATACCACCAGACGATGAAAAAAAAGAAGAAAAAAACACTTTGCTCTGACGAGGAATATTTTATATTCGAAAGCTCAGTTTAAAATAAATAAATGTTATTTATTTATTTATTTCAACAAATTACATTGTTATGGTTTTTCAAAAAATGTATATATATATATATATATATATATATATATATATATATATATATATATATATATATATATATTAAGATCTATTAAGATATATTAAGATCGCTGAATCTCTTTGGGGAACTTTGAACTCCTTCCCAATTTTTTTTTTTTTTTTTTTTTTTCCCCAACGTAGTGCCTTTTAATCGACTTTTAACGAAATAATTAAATTGAATTTTAATCGCTTCAACGTTAATTTCTGGCACACTCAATTTCCCCATTTGCTCTTTCTTTCGAAGTTATTATTAATTAAAACTATCGATTTTCTCCTGATGAGATGATAGTCGAAAGGGCCTTAGAGAGATTTCCGCGTATTTTTTTTAAAGTTATCTATAAATTTTGTACCTCAAAACATTTATTTATATATATATATATATATATATATATATATATATATATATATATATAGCACTAGATAAAGTGAAAGAATAAAATAAGGTGCAAATCAAATTTTATTAGAATTCAAAGTTCAAGCAAAGTACTTTAAAGTCCTTAACTCATGAGTTTTCAAAGAAAATCTTCTTCTCAGAGGGCCATTACCGCAATGGCATTACCGCAGTTAAAGTACTTTGCTTGAACTTTGAATTCTAATAAAATTTGATTCGCACCTTATTTTATTCTTTCACTTTATCTATTGCTATTAATGCTCTATCCAGTATATTGAGCTTCAGTTTTATCCGGAGGTTCACTAATTAAAGATATTAGTTGCCTCTTAAATCTTTGGTTGTATTAACCTTATATATATATATATATATATATATATATATATATATATATATATATATATATATATATATATATATATATATATATATATATATATTAAGGCAAAGAATACAGACGTTTGTGACATTTTTGGGTGTGGAATGAAATTGAAAAAGTGTAAAAACGAGAGGAAATAATAAAAAAAAATTCATGAATGTACTAAGCCGGCTTTCGTCCACACTAATCAGAGTTTCTACGTGGAAATAATTCAAGCAATTACGACTAAAAACTTTAAAAAGTAGAATGAAGGCCAGTGACAAATTTAGGAGAAGAACAAAAAATGGGGGGGAGGGTCACAAGTGGATCACATTGAGTCGTATATATATATATATATATATAACGTTGCTAGTCTTTCTCTACTCTATCGCTATTTTCATGGCAGGTGCTCGGTTGAGCTCCAATCTTTAGTCTCCCCCCCCCCCTGTAAAACCTTTACTGCAAAAAGTCGTCTAGCTACAACCACTGTAAATAATTTTCCTTTTCTCCCTCTCTCTACCTAAAACTAAACGAAACTTCCATGAGCAAAGTTTCTTTCCTAGAACTACCCGTTTGTGGAACTCAATACCGTGGGGCTACTTCCCAGTTGACTACAACATTGTCGTTTTCAAGTCCAATATAAACAAATTCTTGTTAAGCCATCCTCTTAAATAATCAAATTCTACCAAACTTCCACCATCTTTACCGATCATCACTGTGTTGTCTCATCGTCTACCGGACACCCAATAATCCTTTTCCTCGAGTGGCCTTTGGGCCTTGATAATTGGTGACCCTTTTGGTAAAAAAAAAAAAAAAAATAATACTCATCTCAGAACGGCTATAAGCAGTAAATACAACATTAGTTAAACATTTTGATGTTTTTTTGGAGGGGGGGGGGATTATAGTACGGTTTCGATGCTCC
This sequence comes from Sepiola atlantica, assembly GCA_963556195.1. Classification (NCBI taxonomy): domain Eukaryota; kingdom Metazoa; phylum Mollusca; class Cephalopoda; order Sepiida; family Sepiolidae; genus Sepiola; species Sepiola atlantica. Next base: position 130,086,015 of record OY744518.1, read on the forward strand.
CCCCCTCCCCTAAATAGTAAAGTTTACAAATAAAAAATAATGTGCCCACGGTACTCACTTTGTTTACTAGAATACGTATTCCATAATTCATGATAAGTTCAATAGTTTAGAATTTTACCAAACACATGTATTATTGACGGTAACACTTGTGCACCAATCCTTTTAAAAAAATTTTGTATCTAACTTATTTAAAAAGTTTTTTGGATCTAACTTATTTTAAAAAAATTTTGGATCTTACTTATTTAAAAAGTTTTTTGGATCTTACTTATTTAAAAAGTTTTTGGATCTTACTTATTTAAAAAGTTTTTTGGATCTAACTTATTTGAAAATATTTTTTGGATCTTACTTATTTAAAAAGTTTTTTGTATCTTACTTATTTAAAAAGTTTTTTGGATCTTACTTATTTAAAAAGTTTTTGGATCTTACTTATTTAAAAAGATTTTTGTATCTTACTTATTTAAAAAGTTTTTTGTATCTTACTTATTTAAAAAGTTTTTTGGAGGTGGGTACGAGTTTGGGTTGCTGCACCCCCTAAATGGTAAAGTTTACAAAAAAAAAAAAAAATACTTTGCCCATGTTACTCATCAGATTGTCGAGAATATATATTCCAAAATTCATAATGACCGGTTCATTAGGTTAGGAGTCTATTCTGTACAACAAAATGTGCCCATGTTACTAACCGTGTTTCCTAGAATATATATTCCAAAATTCATAATGATCCGTTCATTAGTTTAGGAGATTATCATGTACATTGAAATATATATATATATATATATATATATATATATATATATATATATATATATATATATATATATATATATTTGTCGCCCCCAATCTAGGCTGGACATTGTAGTGAGTAGTATTAACACAGCCGTCATCGTAAATTTAATGCATGTTCTTTCAATAGTTGAACACTCTGGACAACAGCTGCCTATAACAGGTTTAAACTCTCGCTGATTTATCAGATTGTTCATAGTGGCCGAGTGGGTTAAAGCATCAGAATTTGGGTTATAACATGACTCGTGTTCCGGGAGTTCGAATCCTGCGACCGGTACGAATAATTATCTAGACAATATACATACAGAGAACAGTGTGTAATAGTGAAATGAAACCAATCATCCAATAAGAAAACAGGAAAAATGAATAGTGAATTAATGAGAGTACGTTCTGTAAAGGAATATGCAAATTAGTTATCCTTTTTGAAGTCGCTGGCATATCCACAACTGAGTATATCAGGAAGTTGTTTTAACTTTTTAAATAGAAAAGTGGGCTTTTAATATCAATGCCAGTGCTGCAAATAACTCAACTTTATATGTATAGAAGATAGAAGATATACTAGAAAATATGTGGGTCACGCATTGATATACATTGTTTGAATCAGGAAGAAAGAAGTTTTCATAGCCAGTTAAATATAAAAAATAAAAAGACAAAATCTCAAATTAGTCACTTCTTTCTCACTATATCTACCAACTCTTCCCCCCTCTCTCTCTCTCTCAAAAACGTTATGCATCCTGTTTTACAAACATGATATGTTTTTTTTCAGACATCACAAATATAAAATTTTCAATAGAAGTTACCCAACTGTATCGTCTGCGGCTAATCGTTACTCTATTTTGTGTGCATAATGTTTTATTATCATGGAGTTATCTTATGTAAGCATTGTTATATTGGCACTCTTCTCACATTTAAATATGACTGTCACGGTGGCCAAACGGTTGAGAATGTTGGATTGGAGTTACTCAAGTCCAGGGTATAAATCGTTCGACTGGCGGTACAATTATATATAAGCCACACTGATGATTATAGTGAACATGAAACATATATGTCTGTGGATAATAAATATTTATTCATATAAAAAAAATATTATTCAAACTCTGTTCAAGTCGAGCACTTTGACTTCTAATCAAGCAATATTTCGAAAGTTCTCTCCCTTGGATAATAGAACACTTTTTAAGACTTACTATATTCGTAAATAAAATATAGGGTTTATTTCTCTCACATTTAAATATGACTGTCATGGTGGCCGCATGGTTAAGAATATTCAATCGTAGTTACTCGAGTCTAGAGTTCAAATCGTTCGACCGACGGTACAGTTGTATAAGCCACACTGATGATTGTTAGTAAACATGAAACATACGTCTGTGGATAATAAATATTTATTTATATTAAAAAATTTAATATATATATATATATATATATATATATATATATATATATATATATATATATATATATAGTCTTCGTAGTTTTTCAAGCATTAAAACTATATGAATAAAAAAGACAAAAAAAGACAAACACTTTTAGTCCCAAGTCCTTCGGTGGAAAATTACTTTGCTTGTATGTTAATTTACTTTTTACAGTCACTATATTAGTTTGCTTCCAAGAATTTACGCTAGTCTTAACTTTATTTAAGGGATCATCAGTTGTTTACCATGAAAAACTGTTCTGGGAATTTAAAAACAAAACAGTATTTTATCTCATGGCTCCCCAACAGAGTTGATCAGACCCCACTTACCTTGAACAACAAGAACAAAAACGTTCTGTATATCAGATCTAAGTTTTGTTCCAGATTAATGTTTTGCTATCTTATTTTGTTATAAAAAAAAATGTCCTCCTTATCTGTGTTGTTCGTCTGTGTCTAAGAAAATGTATCCATTATTTACAAAAATTTGCTGTATTTTATAGTGTTCGGACGAATCCATTACGCTACTTATTTGGTTATTTATAGTTTTATGTATTTATATTATTATATTATATTATATTTAGTTTCATATTAAAAATATTTAAAAATTAAAAAATATATATATATAAAAAAATATGCTTATACTTTTGACAAGGGTGTATATCACCGAAAGTGGTCAAGTTTTTAAAGTAAATAAATAATTTATTTTTAAAAACATAAAGAAATGTGTTGTCCAGGTTTTTCTAAATATTTTTTTCAAAATATTCTCCTTATTATTGCCATTTCATCAACGCTTCCAAATGTGACTTTTCATTCTATATATATATATATATATTTTTAAATAAATTTTTCGTGGTACAAAATTAAATTATGGCAAGAAATACAGACGTTTGGGACATTTTTTTGGGTGGAATGAAATTGAAAAAGTATAAAAACGAGAAGAAAAGAATAATTCAAAAATTCATGAATATACTAAGCCGGCTTTCGTCCACACTCATCAGAGTATCTACATGGAAGTAATTCAATACGACTAAAAACTTTAAAAAGTATGATGAAAACCAGGACAAGTTTAGGAGAAAAAAAAAAAATTGGGGGGGGGGGGGAGGGTCACAAGTTGATCACATTGAGTCCTAGAAGCCACTCCTTTTGTTTACAAAGGGAGGGCTTTACTGACTTAATATATATAGCTTCCAGGACTTTGAGGTGGAATAAAGAATGTGATCTACTTATGACAGAAAACCAGTCACTAGTGTAAGTCGACGCACATTCGGCGCTATTTATAAGATGGTCAGCAATAGCTGACCCGGATGTGTTGACTAAATTATTTAAATTATTTAGTCGGCCCCAAGTTATATTAATTCATGTTGTTTTTCACTACAGAGGCAACTATCAAATGAACAAGAAAGTAATCCATACTAAAATATATTCAGTTTTATTGACAAGAAATAACCAGAATAAAAGTTCAGTGTCGAGAAATGAGTAAGTTGGAATCGCGTGCAAAGATCTGAAAAGCAAAAAAAAAACTCACAACAGCAGGATGGGTCAGGGTTAGGGTTAGGAGGGGGTCTGTGTTCCCAAATCCA
>OY744518.1:130092282-130149782 GCA_963556195.1 Sepiola atlantica
CATTTATTTCTTGGTGCGGCTATCTTCAGTGCTGAAGAAAATACAAGTATTTATTATTAAATCCTTTTTTCCCCTAATGGAACTTGTCATAACGTATGGGCATCTTATATTTTTCACTGTTAATATTTTAATCGTTCTTCATCCTCTAATATTTTGATTCAGAATTTCTTAAATTACGATATATGTTTCTCCACTAACCTATATATATATATATATATATATATATATATATATATATATATATATATATATATTAATATTTATAAATAAATATTAATTATTTATTACCTACAGACATCGATGTTTCATGCTAACGCAATCTTCAGTGCAGGAAGCTAATTCTCAACGGTCGGCGGGCGCGAACCCTGATCACAAATCGCCACTGATCTGTAGTCAAGAGTCTTAACCCCTCGGCCATAGACAATTAGGTAATAATTATGGAGGAATTTAACTTTGTAAATAGCGAATCGGCGGCTAGATTTACACAAGCAGTTAGAGTGATCAACGAACGTATTCAGATCGTGCATGCAGCTATTAGTACTGCTTGTTATTAAAGTCACTCACAGTGTCCGGCCTTTGGTGAAGAGAGCTAATAATAATAATATAACATCCAGTTTTTGGTTTTCCTTTTTCATTTCACCATCACGTCGGATTACCTTCATCCTTCTCTTCCCATATATATATATATATATATATATATATATGTATTTCATGTATCCACATAAAATTTTATAAGGAGATATAATTTTTTATGTATCAATTTTCAGTATTAACTTCAACAGTGCTCAATACGTGAGTAGAGCTAGGTAGTAAGCTATGAAAATATATTTATGGCAATTAAGCTACACAGAGGCTCCCGCGCATTTTAGCCTGAAGATTCCCCCGGGGATGAAATGCGGGAGCCTCTGTGTAGCTTAATTGCCATAAATATATTTTCATAGCTTACTGTATACAGGGTGAGCCAAAAGTAGGTGGACAGTAAAAAACATTTTTTTGTCGAAGCGTAAGAGGCAGACTTCAAAATCAAGAAGGAAAACAGTTTGAACACTTGCGTTGATAAATAACATTTAATTTTCATTAATATAATTGTTTTATTACATGTAATTGTACGTATAAGTAGTCTCTAAATAAATATTGTTTACTGTCCACCTACTTTTGGCTCACCCTGTATATATATATATATATATTACACATCATCTACTAGTCTCTCCCTCCTTGACAAGGTCCAAAAAAGAGTTGCCAACCTAATAGGTCCCTCACTGTCAACCAAGCTCCAGTCCCTGTCCCATCGCCGCAATGTAGCATCCTTATGTTTGTTTTACAAATACTTCAATGGATTATGCTCCGATGAATTGGCTACTCTGGTGCCCCCTCGACGTAAATTCTCTAGACTAACTCGACAATCAACTAAATCTCATTCATTCACTGTGGAGGTCCCCAGATGTCAGAGAGCCTTCTACTCAAATAGCTTCTTTCCTCGTGCTGCTGGCCTCTGGAACTCCCTTCCTGCCCCCTGTTTCCCCGACAGTACTGACATGCAGAAATCTAAAACTAATGTAAACAGACATCTCGCTGCGCAGATCCCAATTTAGGCTGACCCCCCAACCTTCTCTCCTTTTCTTTTTTCTCAGTAGCCCCTTACGTCTACAGTGGCGGCCTGCCTTGTTTGGGGTGAACCATGTTAAAAAAAAATTTTTTTTTAAATTTGAACTATATAAAAATTTTTTAACATTATAACACACGTGTGTGTGTATAGATTTTCAACTGTAATCGTTCCCACTTTTAATGCGATTTTTTTTTTTTTTACTTCCTGCTTAGCAGAGAGTTTTATAATGTGCTAGATAGCCACTTTCAAATCGTCAATTAAAGAGTGGTCACGCTTGGTAGCTTTTAACCCATGGGCTAAATTTCCAGTGTTTCTGCAAAACCGCAGATATCAATGGACGATCGAACTAATGTATAATGTAATTTGAATGAAATAAAAAATATATGTGCCCTTACACAAATAATTGAGCACTCTGGTCATTTCTCTTATACAAAATCACAACATTATGCTATCTATATACGTACATATAAAGTTGAGTTATTTGTCACACTGACATTGATATTAAAAGCCCACTTATCTATTTAAAAAAGTATACACAACTTCTTATGATATGCGAGTGACTTGGAAAAGGATAACTTTTAAGTAGAGTAGAAAGTGAATTTTGGGTTTACTTTCAGCAGCCTTGTAACTCTCGCTTCCCTTATTTTGTCCTTTAGTCCTCATATTTCATGAGCGATGTTTCTGACAAAGGGGGAAGAATTGCTGTTTTTGGGGCCGGAATCTATCCATCTAAAATTTATCGTTGGCTAGTTTTTGACCTTAAAGTGGTAATTTTTTTTTGCTCCTTACATACAGGTGGCTTCATGCCTTGTCCGGACTTTTTAGCAATTGGACATTTGCTTGCATTCTGGCAGAGTTTTACCCTGCGTTTTCTTTCCCTACAACTTTTATTTCTTTTTTTCAAATTTTAAATCTTGGCCATTGCCAACTTATCTATCCCAGCAACTTCCTCTGATGATAAGATTTTGATCTTTGAAAAGCCTGGCTTAAGGAAAATTTAACTTGAATAAATTGCCTTTTTGCGGAATATACCTTGCTCTGAGCAATTGAATTGAATTTTGATTTGGCTTTTGCTTCTCTAATTCCTTTCCATTCTTCTTCATTCTACCTGCTCTATCCTGGATATTGAACTGTATACTCTTCACAATAGGTTTTACCTCTCCTAAAAGTTCGCTTTTAGTACATCTCTTTATGTTATATATATATATATATATATATATATATATATATATGTGTGTTATATATATATATATATATATATATATGTTATATATATGTTATATATATATATATGTTATATATATATATGTTATATATATGTTATATATATATATATGTTATATATATATATGTTATATATATATATGTTATATATATATATATGTTATATATATGTTATATATATATATGTTATATATATATATATATGTTATATATATATATATGTTATATATATATATATGTTATATATATATATATGTTATATATATATATATATGTTATATATATATATATGTTATATATATATATATATATGTTATATATATATATATATATATATGTTATATATATATATATATATGTTATATATATATATATATGTTATATATATATATATATGTTATATATATATATATATATGTTATATATATATATATATGTTATATATATATATATATATATGTTATATATATATATATATATATGTTATATATATATATATATATATGTTATATATATATATATATATATGTTATATATATATGTTATATATATATATATATATATGTTATATATATATATATATATGTTATATATATATATATATATATATATATATATATATATATATATATATATATATATATATATATAAATTCGTGCGTAATGCATGTGGGACGTGTTTGAAGCAAAATCACGAGTAATAATTGCAAGTTCTAGCATGCATGCACGTCATCATTTGGCTTGGTCGATCGTCTCACCGTTGCTACTCTCTCTTCAGCTCAAGAAATTCCTTGCGTACCAGAGACAATGGCTGCGATCATCGAAGCAGACGAACACTATTAGTAAGACAAGTAGCGAGAGCACGTCTTGACTGATGCACTTAGCCATAACCGCACGCGAAAATACGGACAACATGCATCAACGAAAGAGACATTTTATTTCTTAAAAAAAAAAGGAAGAGTAACCGTATAACTACAAAAATCGACCTTCCGGCTTTCAATTGTTGTTAAGGGTGTTGCCCACATTCGTTGCGTGCAGGTTGCTTTTTGTTTTTAATTATTATTATTTTTTTTATTTTTTTAGTAAACACGTAACCTTAATTTATTAATGAAAGTGACAAGAAGACACGGTTAATTAATACTAAATTAAAAAAACAAAACAAAAAAAAAACAAGATGACAGCAAGAGGCGTCCGCAAAAAACAGAAGTACGTGTCTCGATCGGCCAAGGCTGGAGTTTTGTTCCCGGTTGGTCGGATGCGACGGTATTTGAGGGAAAATACTCGCCATTTCTTCCGTATCAGTGCAGGGGCGCCAGTATACATGGCCGCAGTTATCGAATATCTGACTGGTAGGTACGTCTATACTCTATCAGAAAAATGAATAAATAAAATTTAAAAAAAAAAAATCTTTTTTTTTTTAATGTTCGATAGTATTACTGTAATAAAATGAAAATTATATTTTCCTCTTTCGTGTGCGACTACCTATAAAACATATAACGTTGGTTAATAGTTTGTGCCCTTCTTACCTTAAAAACAATAACAAATCAATCGACCGTAGTTGAGGGTGGTTACTACACCGACTTGTAGAAAGCGCCACTCCTTTTCCTGAATTGCTCTTTCCTTAAGACACGTTATTATTTATTTATTTTTAGATATACATCATTGGATTATTTGGATAATTATAACAACTATTCTCGTCTTGGTCGTTATATTCACAACTTTTCGACCGATGTAACCCCCGACTTTCTTCAGGTGCAGTTTCCAGAACTTGGGAGACTTCAGGTCGAACAATCTAACCCCAACCCTAACCCTAACCCCCGACTTTCTTCAGGTACATTTCCCGAACTTGGGAGACTTCAGGTCAAACAATCTAACCCTAACCCCAACCCCTAGATAAAATAAAGGGATCGGTAGTTCGAAATTCCGTATGGTTCTCTTCTCAACTTCGGAATAAAGATCCTAAGTTTTAAAAGATACACCTGTAGAAGGTCGGAGATTACATCGGCCGAAACGTGGGAATATAACGACCCAAATGAGAATAGTAGTCCAAATAACCCAAATTTATCAATCCTTATCTAAAAAAACAAAATCCGAAATGTAAATTTTTAAAGTAGATTTATACAACTTTTATTCTTTTCTAAATAAAATATTTAAAAAATTATTTTTAGATAATAGATAATAATTATTATTTTTAATAAATATAATAACAACCAATTATTAGTCATTAGTTTGCGATTTAAAGTAAGCAAAACAAATCTACAATTAATTTAATTTTCTTGTTCAGTCGTGATTAAGTACTCCTAAGTTTAACTTAGATATGTTTTTTCTGTTCTTTAGTTTTCCTGTCGTTTAAACTTCATAAAAGTGTTACTTTAAACTTTAATACTTACTCAAAACTTATATAAGAATGTTTTTGTTAAAGGTTCATAAATAAGAACGGAATTGTTTCGGTTTGTGTTTGTGTGATCTGACAAACATAACCTTCGTACTCAACTGAAAGAATAGAATAAAAAAAACTGTTTGTTTAAAAATGTTTATCTTTTAAAAAACTCAAAAGTTAAAATATTTCCAGAATTTTATTTTATTCTTTTCGATGTCCCAAAATAGAATCTTATTTACAGCTCACTTTTTTATTAAAAAAAAACAACAGTTGCATAATATCTTTTTTTTTCGTATGTGTAGGCACGCGTGCTATATATATATATATATATATATATATATATATATATATATATATATATATATATATATATATAATGGTAATAATCCAGGTGAAAAATATCCACAGGGTGGTAATCCAGAGAATTTTAACCGGGTTTATAAAAAGTGCTCAATATCAAAATAGAGCTTTATATATGATAATGTTTATAGTAACTGTTGATCGATAATATCGACATGCCAGTGTCGCAGATTTTGTACATGTCTGTGTAAATAAAATTATCATATATATATATATATATATATATATATATATATATATATATATATATATATAATTAGTTATCCAGGTACAGTAAACAGGGCTTAGAAAAAGTGCTCAATATCAAATAGAGCTTTTATGTATATGATTATTTTTATTCATACAGATATGTACAAAATCTGCGACACTAGCATGTCGATGTTATCGATCTACAGCTGTTAAAAACTGAGATCTCATCAGGCAGAATTAGAATCCAATTCTACAAATATGATCTGAGGTAAGAATCGGATTCTAATTCTACCTGATGAGATCTCAGTTTTTAACAGCTGTAGATCGATAACATCGGCATGCCAGTGTCGCAGATTTTGTAGATATATGTATGAATAAAAAAATAATCATATATATATATATATATATATATATATATATATATATATATATATATTGCGTGTGTGTGTGCTATGCATTGTTTTAGCTTCCTATTATTTGTAATAAAAAGGTGCTTCTTTAGAAACGTGGCCAAGGCCGGTGGAAATATGAAAGGGGGAGATAATTCTAACTTTTTTTGGGGGGGGGGGTGTAACGAATTTAAAATGAAAAAAATAAAACTTCTGGGGATACGTTAAAATTAAATAGATTTATTAAACATCAAATAAATAAATAAAACTTTTGGGTTACTTCCTCGTCTAATGGACACCTTCTTCCTACATGTCAAATTTGGGCATCGACACAAAAAAATCCATCGCTTCAAGTTGCGTATGGGATAAGTCTCATCTCAGCACCACAGATGCACGTCTCGCCACCTGAAATAAGTCTGTGCTTGCAAAAAATCGATTATTTTGCAATTATCTTTAAGTAAACACAACAGGTCTTCTAAGTTCAAATCGTTTGCTTCCATTTTGTGAGAAATCAGATTTGGACCCCCCCCCCCCCAAAAAAAAAAAAAAGTTTGAATTATCTCCCCCTTTCATATTTCGTTTCGGCCACGTTTCTAAAGAAGCACAACAAAAACGGTTCTTATGTATCGTAGGGCTGGCAAAAAAAAAATTTATCTGTGGTTTTGAAGAGTCAAATAAGGGGGAGATAACTCTAAGTTTTCAATCACAGTTTATCGTGAAATGGATTTTACTATTGTAATTAATGTAATGTAAAATAAAGTTAAAAAAATGTATACGTAAAAAGATAATTAAGGAATAAAACAATCACAACGCTTTATGGTATTCGGCACCAATGAAAATAAAATGATTTATTAAAATAAATTAATTATCAAAGAAGAAAAAGAAAGAAAAAAGGAAAATATGTAAATGGAAGGAAAAAACATGAAACAAGAGAAATAAAGTTTTTGAAATAAATGAAAGTTTTACACTGGGTAAAATTCAGCAATTTGTTTGAAAATAGTTCCCAGTGTAGTGTCCTATCTCTGGTGAAATATAAAATATCTTGCAAGTTCAGACTGTTAAAATCCATTTTAAGATAAAGCGTGGTTGAATGAAATCTAATTTTGAAATAAATCAGTTTCATAACGTTAAAAATATACAGGTCGGGAGAAAATAAAAATTTACTGCATTTGGTAAAAGTTATTTGTTAGTGCGAAAATATGTTTTAGCATATACCTTCTATACTTTATGTATACCAACCTCTTCCAATTGAAAGCTCGATGATTGTCAATTTGCAACAACAGAGCATATATAAGTAAACAAGATTTTGTTACGTTCCAAAGGCCAAGATTTTATTTACTACTTTAAAAATTTTATTTACTACTTTTAAAATTATATTTACTACTTTTTAAATGTTATTTATTACTTTTAAAATTTTATTTACGACTTTTTAATTTTATTTACTACTTTTTAAATTTTATTTACTACTTTTTAAATTTTATTTACTACTTTTTAAATGTTATTTACATACTAATGTTTGTTGTTTCCTATGAACGAGACGAATTCGTAAAAAAAAATACACTAAAGATTGACTGTTTTGAGAATGTTTCGCGAGATAACTTGGCCTTTGAAATGTAACAAAATCTTGTCTATCCATTTCACGGCTGTTAACTATATTGCAACTTTACTGTTTATTTGGCACTTCTGCAGTTTAGCTGTCATTCACACTTTATTTGCTTTATTATTTTGAAGGCAGGGGCAGACAACCAACCGGAAGTAACAGAATTAAATGTTTTTATCCAAAATGACAATAATAACAGCGAACAATAATAACAGCGAACAATGTTTCTTTATTGTATATGAAAATATTTTATTTAATAATGTAAAAATTTATAAAAATAATAAATGTTTTTTTTTATTGTATGAATTGAAACTTTCTCAAAATAGTCAACAGTGATTTTTAAAACGGAAATGTATCATTTAAATGAATAGTCAGTGATTTTTTTTTATTGTATGAATTAAAACTTTATCAAAATAAGATCCATTTTGGGATAAAAGAAAAAATTCAGTCTAACACTTCCGGTTGACTGAATGGAACTCTTCGATTACGATTTCTGATCACAGTGAGGTACAGCTAAACTACAGAAGTACCGTTTATTTTATTTATTTATTTAAGAAAACATTGTTTTAAGTATTAAAAAATGTCACTTCTGCCGTATATATGAAGCAGCTGCCGATTAAGAAATCGAAATTGAAGAGTTCCGTTTTTTTCTCCAAGTACCATTCATTCAGAATTAACCGGAAGTTGAATTTAGTATTTAGAAAATGGAGTTAAATGAGATTAATCTTCGAGACATTGGTAATTTAATGAACCAGCCGCAAAAAAACAATAGATTTTTTACAGGCACACCGCCTGGTTTCTTAGGGTTAGGGTTTTTTATTTAAATTTTTTTTACTTCATATAATAAAAAAAGAAATTGTTAATTGTTTCTTGTTACCCAAAAACAAATCAGTCTTGCATTTTTTTTATGTTGTAAAAAATCACTTCCGGTTGAATTACCTCCCTTTATTTTCAGTAGAAGGACAGAAAATCTGCTGCTTCATATATACGGCAGAAGTGCCAAAAAATATATATAAGTTGTTTGGGAGCGAAACCCATTTCACTCCAAATAATAAACATAAACGACGGTACATTAGGACATTATCACCCCCTCCCCTTCAAAAGTAGCGTGTATTCACTTCCTTCCCATTGCAGAGGAGGTTATGATTTTTTATTTCAGTTAATTTGCCCCCACGCTGTTAACCGAAAAATAGAAATTAAATTCTATTTTTCAGGGAATTACACGTCAACACCGTGATAATACCTAAAAAAAAAAAGACAAGCAAGAAAAATATCCGATTCAAAGCTTGCGGCAAACGGTGTCTTGTCAGATTCAGTTCTTGATTTAAAACTTCACCCGTAATATAATTTGCGGCAAGAGTTTCGATTTACCAACTTTATTAATCTATTTATTAAATTGTTATGTGAAAGTACAGAAAGCCTGTCCTTGTTAAGAATGGCTTTCTAAATAATAACGTTATTATTTCAGCCCGGTCGGTAAACTGCAGAAGATTATTTAGAAAGCCATTCTTAACATATGGAGGTGGGAAGCTTTGTTAACTATTCTGTACTGTCACCTAACAATGTAATAAATAAATTAATAAATAAAAATTAGTACAAAACTTGGCAAACCACAAGAGTAAACGGACACCGTTTGCTGCGGACTTTGAGTCGGGTATTCTTCTGGTTTGCCGAAGAAAAAATCTAAAATAAAAGATTTTAGAATTTACTATATAAATATAACGTAAAATCATCCCTCACTTCTTGACCAGAAAGCGTTATTAATCACAGTTTTTGTCGACCACATAGCGTAGGATAGAACGAGTAACCATTTTTTTTTTGTATTTCTAAAATGGCCGCGGTTTCGAAAGTAAAAAAAAATGGTTAACCGTTCTGTGTTACGATATGTTGTCAAAAACTGAGTAAGTTATCAATAACGCTTTCTGATCATGAAATGGGGGATCATTTTACGTTATAATTTTATAGTAAAGTGAACCCTCACTTTAAAGTCTAAAATATATATTTAATTTTTTTTTCCATGTATTTCCAGGGGGTTGCCGTATTATCCATCGAGAAAAAAAAAAGAATTTCAGTTTTATTTTTCCGTTGACGGCGTGGGGGGGGGGGGGTAAACTCTTATTTCTTTCCATGTTCCTTTTTAGAAGCTCGATGCATTAATAAAATTATCGTGTGTTTCTCGACCATACGTATCTTTGATAAATACACATTTAATTATGTTTTTAATTATTAATTAAAATAAAAATAAAATATGGGAAAACTGAAATGATTTTTTTTTTAAATCCTATTTTTTTTTAAATGTAAGCATGATTAACTTAGGTACTTCTTCTGTTTCACAGTGACATTAAAATATTTAAAGAAATGTATAAACTTTCTTAATAAGATTGCACAGAAAATATGACGCAAATTCATCCAGTATTTATTAAATTAGAAGAAAAAGAAGAAAAAACGATTTTACGTATCGTTAGACATTTTGTAACCAGTTTAGGCAAGGGAGATTACTCGTTTTTTTTTTTTTTAGATTGAAAGATACAAGATGGCGACTGCCGATAAAAAATCTTTTTATTTTATTTTTAATTTAATAAGTACTGGATGAATTTGCTTAATTTCTGGTGTACAGTCTTCTTTTAAGCTACCATATAAGTACATAACAAAGTTTATACATTTCTTTAGCTATTTTTTTTTAACATGTCACTGCGAAACAGCAGAAGTATCTTAACTTCTTAGGTAAAATTGAAGGCACGCTTTTTATTTGTTCCGGATGCTTTGTTAAACGCGACTTCCAAGAAACGTTTCATCGTCTGTGCATTTATAAAAACAGACATGGGTAAATGATGAGTTCGAAGGGGTAAACATAATGCGATAAAAATGTTTTTATTTTTATTAAAATATTAAAAAATGCGCAATCATTTCGACTCAAAATCTATGTAGTACAACGCATGTAATCTAAAGAAAACCACGTTTAAAATGTGTAAATATTCTAGAATAATCGATATAGTTTAACAAAATGGAGGCTTACAACAAACGAAGTAGTGTATTATGTAAAAACGAAACTGGGGTCAACTGAAACGAAACAAGCACTTTCATTATCCCAGATAAGATATCGTGTCTGTGTTTCTCGCCTATACGTAATTTTTATAAATACACAAATATCAAATTATTTCTTTTAATTTATTATTATTATTATTATTATTATTATTATTATTATTATTATTATTATTATTATTATTATTATTATTATTATTTTATAATATTTTATTATATTTTTATTAATTTTTTATTTATTATATTTTTATTCATTTTTTATTATATTTTATATATTATAATTATTTTAATTTATTATTATTTATTAGTAAAAAAAAAAGCTATGATGATAATATAAACCTATATTAAAGTTACATCGTGTTACATATAGGGGGGTGGGGGTAAATTCTATGGTGAGCTTTGGAGGTCCCTATCAGTGAACATGACTATATTTTGAATTGATTTCTCGAAGCCTTCCACCCGGGCAACACCTAAAAAAAATCAGCTATGTGCTTAATAATGTAAACAAACGAACTTGTTTAAAACAAATTCGTCTGCTCGGCTTACGTTTTTAAAAGGCATTCCGTATTTCAATTTAATCGGGATCATATTTTGTCATCAATTTGACTTATT
Source organism: Sepiola atlantica (assembly GCA_963556195.1). Taxonomy (NCBI): domain Eukaryota; kingdom Metazoa; phylum Mollusca; class Cephalopoda; order Sepiida; family Sepiolidae; genus Sepiola; species Sepiola atlantica. The sequence goes on from OY744518.1 coordinate 130,103,685, forward strand.
TAAAACTTAGATAAATAAAAATACACTTTTTTTCTGGTAGATTTGCCATTTTAATGAGTTTAAAGTTTCTAAGTGTCGTCGTGGTTCCACGCGGCGACCGGTTGCAGTCGCGGACAAAGGGAAATAACACAGATTTGCATTCTTACAGAATCAGCTAAATTTGATGCCAGTATTTACATACTTCTAAAATGGGGGGGGAAAAAAAACAGCGGTCAAGCGGAAGAGACAGGTTGGCCTCTAAAAATAGCCTAGGCAGCTCCGTCGCCATTCCCTGGTAGGGGCACCTTAGGCAATTGGCAATAAACCAACCAACCCCTTCTTAAAGATGCAAGGCAAGACCTGGGAGGGTGGACCTCCTAGGATTATTTTTGCACCTTTTTTTTTATACTTCCTTTTCACGGCAGGAACATGTGGTACAAGGCCGGAATGGGGGGGGGGGGGCTGAGGGCAGCGCCCCAGCAGAAGAGCCAGGCTGGCCTCTAAAAATAGCCTGGCCAGCCCCATCAGCATTCCCAGGTAGGAGCGCCTCAGGCAATTAGCAATAAACCAACCCCTTCGGACGTATTGTCGAGAACGTATTCTTGACTGGTATTTAGGAGGAAGAATCCCAAGATGACTTTCGCCGTCAAAATCATTTTCTCCGGAATTTGATGCCCATAATATTGAAACATTGACTCTGTAAAGGACACACGTACCTATTCACCGTCCCCCTCCCGGAGGGCTGGATGACGTTACTATCCTACTCGTGAAAAGCGAGTGGAGAGGGGGATGTGTACCAACAGTTCAGCAGAAGTTCTTCCAAGTGTTCTGATAATGTGTCAATCACTCCGCATGGAAGACTGTAAGCATGCGCAAAAGAAAAAAGTTCGTCCGCGTATAACTGTTATAGTTCCTTTTATTCTTTCACCATCTGTACATCACTTTCACTTCAGAAATCACCACAATACCACATTTACTCTGTTTATCTTACTTACAATATCCTCAGTGGTTTAGAATCAATTTTAGATACTACACTTTGATTCCAGTCTGTAAACTCAGTCAATCAAACTACATCAACCTTTTATATTAATAACGCGTTGTTTTTTTCTTGTTGTTTTTGCAGCTGAAATCTTAGAACTCTCCGGAAACGCCGCTCGAGACAACAAACGAATCCGCATCATCCCTCGTCATATTTTACTCGCTATTGCCAACGATGAAGAACTTCATAGGGTAAGAATTTGAGTTTAATTTATTCAAATTTTGATTTTATTTAACTGTTGAAAATGTTCTAACTACAGAGCCTCAGTCCTGTTGAGAAGCACTTTTTTTGTTTGGGTCCTTATTTTAGTGACGTATATTAACATCTTAAATTATCTATCCGCTACGTTGTATATTGGATTTGAAATAAGCGAAAATATATTAATTTAGTATCGACAACTTGTGTGACTACCAAAAATAAAGTTAGGTGAAGATTGAGAGATCAAAGAGTCCAAGGAACGGTACGAGTGAAAGAGTTGTTTAGCGTGTAAGAAGGAATTGAGTAGACATGTTCATTTCGGCAGGCGCCATGTGCATTTGCATGTGTGTAAATGGGATAGGTATGAAGATGAGTGTTCATATGAGTGTTCATATGAGTGTGCATATGAGTGTGCATATGAGTGTGCCTGTTTCACAAGTGACAGATTGTATGTATGAACTTATGTATACGTGCATTCGGTGAGCGGCATGTGTGTGTTTTGCTGGGCGTGCAGCATTTAATGAATGTCTCTCATCATGTGTGTGTTATTGCCGAGGGCCTTTCTGGGCTCCAAGGGACTTAGGCAGAATGTGAGGAGTTACGGGGGAATGATAATTTATTCCAATACAAGCATACACCAAGGAAAACAAAGTAACAAATCGAAAACAATAAAAAACATTTACTGTTCGTGAATCTGACTGGGTTCGCTATGAAATTGTGTCCATGAGGACGTGTTTATGTGAGAGTCTTCAAATGATGTGTGCTCGTACGTGCGTGTGTGAGTAGAGAGGAAAGTCTTACATACCGAATAATATGTCTGTGTGGAGCGCATACATGCTGTTCGCTATGAAATTGTGTCAACAAGAATGTGTATAACAAAGTCTGGAAATGATGTGTGCAGGCTTGTGAGTGTAAGTTAAGAGAAGTCTTACAAATATTTATAATGCTTTCGTTTTTGGATTTCAATAGGATAAGACTGAACTATTGCGAGTTGAAATAAAAACGCAAATCATTTCTGATGACCTAGAGAAAGAAAAAAACACCAACATTTAAAAAAAATTTCCTCCTTTAATTTTCTTTTTATTATTTGGAGGGGAGGGAGACTAGACATTTTAAAAAATGACGGCGGATGTTTAAAACATGTTAGAAACATCAAAGACGTTAGCGGTTAAAAATGAAATTGAAAGAAAACAATCGTTGCTCGCATAAAGAAATAAGAAAGAAAACGTTCCAAACTTTTAAAGTTTAAAAAAAACAAGCCGCGTGTGCGTGGTCCTCCTCTGTATGTGACTGGATGTGGTGAGTGTAAAATTCAATAAATTTGGGCAATTTGGGGCATTTTTGACCCCCTGGGGGCGCGAACCAGAATTTTTCTGAAGTCAAGGATGCTCATTTTATATCCATAACAATTGCCTCTACATTTTGGCCAAGTTTCAGAAAAATTGAATGGATCAATCAAACGTTATAGCACGAACCAGATTTTTTCCAAGGTCAGCGATACTTATTTTCTATTAGGAACAATTGTTTCCACATTTTGGCCAAGTTTCAGAGAAATTGAATGGATGGATGAAAAGTTATGGGGCAAAAATGTCATTTTTTGCCATTTCGGGGCCTTTTGACCCCCTGGGGGGCTAACCAGTTTTTTTTTTCAAAAATCGGAGAATGTCAACTTCTAACCTGACCAAAGTTACAACTTTATGCAAAATTTCAGAGAGATTCAATGGATGGTTGCAGAGAAAAATCCGGACAGACGGACGGACATACCTCAAAACATAAGTCCCCCCAAAAGGAAAGAAAAAACGTACAAATCGGTATAGAAAGCAGAAAGGAAAAAAGAAAGAAAAAAAGCGTCTGATTATGGAAATAGATTTGCAATTCTCACTTTGTCAGGCAGACTTTTGTGTGACGGAATGGATATATATTTACAAATATATACATTGCTCTTTATTATAGAATCGAGGATTTCATGGGTGGCATTTTTTCTTGGGAGGGGCGAGGGGGGGGCACCCAGCAATCTTATTTTAGATGTGTCCAAACGTTTCAATAAGAGGCTTTGTCTGTCCTTATTTACTTGCCTCCCCAAAGGGAAGAGTTAGACACAAGGTTGGCTTTTAATGTGGAGAAAATCCAGCTCCCCAAAAAACTCTCCATTGTTTTGCTTCTATTTTTCTTCTTCTTCTTCTTCTTCTTCTTTTTCTTCCGAATTCTTCCGACAGCTGCTCAAACATGTAACCATTCCCGCTGGCGGAGTTCTGCCCCAAATCCATCCAGAGTTGCTGGGAACCAAGAAACGAGCTGCCAAATCCCTGCAACCAGTTCCACTCATTTCACCCCCTTCACAGGTCAAAAAGGTCAAAACAGGTGCCGCAAAGGCCAGCGGAGCAAAGAAACAACCGAAGAAGAATTCTGTAATTCTTGCCAATAAAACCAGCGATGCCAAAATCAAGACAAACAAGGTAAGTGAGAAATGATGATGGTGGTGATGGTGATTATGATCAGCAACAGCAACAGCAACAGCATCATCAGCAGCATCATCATCAGCAGCAGCATCACCATCATCAGCATCAACATAAACATCATCAACAACAGCATCATCATCATCATCATCATCATCACCAGCATCACCATCAGCAGAATCATCATCACCAGCATCACCATCAGCAGCATCATCATCAGCATCATCATCAACATAAACATCATCAGCATCATCAGCATCATCATCATCAGCATCATCATCATCATCAGCAGCAGCATCACCATCAGCAGCATCACCATCAGCAGCATCATCATTAACATAAACATCATCAGCATCACCATCAGCAGCATCAGCATCATCATCATCATCACCAGCAGCATCATCAGCAGCAGCATCAACATTAACATCATCATCCGCATCATCATCATCATTATCATGATCATCATCGTAATCATCATCATCATCATCATCATCATCATCATCATCATTGTTTTAACGTCTTTTTTACATTCTGGCATGTGTTGGACGGCTTTTAGAAATTTACTTCCAAACTAACCTTTGTCTGAACAGGTCTTTATTCATCCCTCTTTCTCTCAAATCCATTTTCATCACTTCTTCCCATGTTTTCCTTGGCTTTTCCCTGTGAACTGAACCTGCTACCTCAACTGTTCTACATCCTCTAAACCAAAAACTCTTGTCAATTCTTTTTAACGTGGCCATACCATAAAAATCTCTTGTTCTGCACACATCTCCCTATACTGTTCAGATTTAATCTTCCTCTGAGGTCATCAGATCTAAGCTCGTCTTCAAGACTCACATTACCTATCCATTCTTTTATATTTTCCCGTCATTATTTCAAAGTACATGTGTCGTCCCCTTTTCTCAACTCTTGCTTGATACAGTTTGCTTCAATTTTGGCTAACTTTCTGAGGGTGAGGTGACTGTCGGCTTCAGAATTATCCAGAGTTATTTCCCTTTAATTATATCCAAGTTATATCCCTCCAATCAGTACTGGCCAATGAGAGAATGCACTCCGGAATATAAAACCGGACATTGTTATTCTCTTTCCTGGCTGGCTTTTTAAGCCACCAGAAATCCATGGGAGGTTCTAGCAATTTAAGCGGAAATCTGTTTTGTTTCTTAATAAGAAAAAGCTGATTTCTGCTAAATCGCTAGAGCCTTACCTCCTCATTTATTTATCGCTATTTGGCTGGATTTTATTTCTCTTTCTCTTCCTCTCTCTCGCTTTATCTTTCTTTCTCTCTTCCTGGTTTTTGCTCTCTTCCCCTTCCTCTTTTCGTCTTGCCTTCCTTTTCCCACTTATGACAGTTCTCTGAAAACTGAAAATGTTAATTTTGAAGTGAAGGCTAAGACTTCAAACGATTCATGAAGAGGGTAGAGGAGTTAGATGACTTTTGTATTATTAAAGAATGACTTCCTGTTTCCTCCCCCCCACACACACACACATGCGCACTCAATGTCTTTCTCTTAATTTTGACTTTCTTAGTTGAAACTGATCTGAGTTGTTTAGGAAAAAAGTTGTTGCTTTCTGTTCTACCATATTCACACACACACACACACGGGGAGGGGGGCAGTTTAGAAAATTGATCTTGATTTCAGCTTTTTTGCTATTGGCTATTCACATACCTGAAAATCAGGTGGTGTTCCCTGGAATCTGAGTGACAACAAGTCTCTCCATGTTTCTAGCACTTTTCAATTCTTTCGATCACAATTGCGTTCTTGCACGAGTACTTTGAGTACTTGCTGATAGCGGCTGATAGCTTTTTCTGGAATTTGTATGACAATAAGCCTCTTCAGGATTCCACTACTCTTCATACCCTTCCAGTGGAGGTCTGAATGGTGCTCTCCCTCCTTAGTCTTTCAATTTTCTCAGACTCTCCAATTTTCTGTTGTACCAACCGCTGTTGGACTTCTGTGATTTTTTTTGGGGGGGGGGGGGGGGCGTCAGGTTATAATATTTTTCTCATACATCTCCTCAGGCAGTTCTGGTTCCCTTAGGTACGCCTTAGTATGTTTCATCTATTTTGGGAAATTGTCTTTACAAAGTTATAATTCATTTCAACTTACCTGTGGCTGCCTTGCTATGTGGGTTGTATAGAATCAAACTAACACTTACCGGCATAAAGGCTTCAACTGGCATCCATCTCATAGGAGAATACTTATTCGAATGAATGAACATTTATACACTAGAATGGCCACTTATGAATCTCAGCCAATCAGAACACAGAGAATGGACTTTCCCTTCTGAGCATAATGGAACATTCTAGCCTTATTATAAACCGGCATTTTGATGTGCTTGGCAGTCTGACTTATCTTGCTGCTCAACTGGTCGTACAGTTGAACCCTAAGCATCGACTCTATAGGTTGGTTTCCGTACTCTAGGAATTTTCTAAATATTTCAGCTGTTTTCACAGTCATGCTCATATTTTCTCATGTGTAATTTTTTTGATCTGTCTTATAAATTGCTTTTCCTCCCATTTTCCTTTTCCCGCCTTTTTGTTTCCCATTTTCCTTTTCTCGCCTTTTTGTTTCCAATTTTGCTGTTCTCCATATTGTGCACGTTGATGCCACTTTAGCTTGCCCTTCATGTTGTAGCGCGATCTGTTTATGTCTCATTCCACTGTGCTTCTCACAAAGAAGTCGAGGGGATTGCTAGGAGGCCAGATATCAGGTGAGGTGTGGTTGACGTAGGTCACTACCAGCCAGACCTGGTAGCGCGATGAGTCATACCACACATACGGTCTACTTGCAGCTACCTAGGTTTCAGGACTCAAATGTAACCATCGGTGTTCAGTACGAGACTCTCACTAGGTTTATTGTCGATGATCTCCTGAACTTCAACAACAAACGTCAGATCGTCAATCATGTGTTTTTCTCAGTCAAATCCTGAATCTTAACCGTAAAAATCTTTCAATTCCTTTCTGACCTTTTCTACTATTTTCCTGCTGTTGCTGAGGAAGTCTTAAAACTCCTAATTTGTCCTTTCGGCATAGATTCCAAGGAGAACTTTGTGTTTTTTTTCCATAAATATAGAGGTTCAAAATTATCCATTATCAATTGTTCTAGAAACAAAAAGAATCAAAATCCAGTAATTTTTTTCATGAAAAACGACAACAAAAGTATGTGCAGTTGAAAATTGCGAACTAATATCGTCAAGAATGCTTCACATGACATGTTACGCTTGCGTCTTGTTGGAAACGACAAGACGGTCATGCAACAGAAGAAAAAACAAAAGATTTTGGTCCTCAGGTTCAAGTATGTGTATACACTGAACAAGAGGGAAATGGGACTCTTTCTCAAGAAAATGAAGAGACAGACAACAAACACTTTGTGAAAGAATGGAAGATCAACACAAGTTAAGGGGTTAAAAATGGTAAAGTTTATTTATAAAATGTATAGGGAGGAATAAGACGAAAAAAAAAGTAGCAGGGACGGGGTTCTTAACAGATATGTAACTAGACCGAGCGAAAACACTTGTACAATAGAAAAACATCACCTTGAATAAAATATGAACTTACAGTTTGCCTTCAAAGTTTGTAAGAAACGTTCAAATCTTCGATACCTATAAATTGTTGCAGTCGGCGTGCGATTGTCAGGATTTTATCATTCACAGGGGGGGGGGATCTGAGTGACTCTATTGATTTAGTGTATTGTGGCTATCTTGCTAGTTGACTAATTGTCGATATGCCTTTGGCATTCAACAAGATACGTCCACGGCATTCTCTTTATATCGGCATCCGTATCGATGCCAGACAGTTTGGCAGTTTCCAATGTGCAGGGATTTATTGGTCTGTCGCTTTTTAGGAGCAACGAATTTTGCATCCTCTCTCTCAAGCCTTGGGGTAGATTGTGTGTCTAGCAGTTTTTTTTTCTATTCCTTTTTTTCTTGTTCTTTCGGTGGCAAAAGGGGTCGTACTGGACCGTGTATCAGGTTAGGTGGAGGAGACGGGTCGCATGTACTTAGGGTTGGGGTTAAGTCAATCCCACCACAATACACTATTTTATTCTCCATCTCTTTCTCTCCATTTCTTTTGATCTCTTAAGCTGAGGAACAAATAAAGTTTAATATATATATATATATATATATATATATATTCTCGCTCTGTGCTATTTTTTGTTTACGAAAGTAATCTAATCTTGAGATTACGTTACAGACAGTTTTAATGTTTTTAAATCTCATCCTTTTCAGGCTAAAGGTTCCAAAGATTCCAGTGGAGCGAATGCAGGACCTCAACCAGATTTGGCCGGCTTCTCGATTTTGTCTGAAAAGAAACTCTTCCTTGGACAAAAGGTAAATCTGTTTTTCCAATTGGTATGAAAAAAAATGATAATTAAAATTAAATCTATGATGGTAATTTATTTATTCTATTTAAATTTAAAACTATTGGGAACACCCAATCCATCACGGGTAATGTTACATAGCTAAAGGGATGTCAATTACAAATTGGCACCAGGCTGACTTGACTTGTTTTTTGTCTGATGATGATGATGATGATGATGGCTGTTATTGTCGTCGTAGTAAGGATCTACTTCTTCCAGTCTGCCATCTTAAAATTGAAGCACAATAGTTGATCTGAAAATAAGCTGTTCCCAAATAGTCAACCATGCTTGTCCTTACGGCTACTTTGTTTTATTATAGCTCTCTGGAAAATGAAAACAGTGAACCGTGGTTCTTTTAAGTACCCCAGGGAGGCAGAGAGGGGAATACACCCCCTAAAAGTCTAGACACCGGCTGTGAGCAAACATGCTTCTCTACTGAAATCCCAGAGAGAAAGAGAGAGAGAGAGTAAAACAGAAGCCAAAGTCACCCCCCCCCCCACACACACATACACCTCGGTTATGGAAAGGGCAGACAATTCGTCCCCTCCCTCCATTACATTATTTAACAATAATATTGAGACCCCTTCAACTCTTTAATAACTGGAAAAAGTCAATCAATTATGGTGAAGACTGTGTGAAAATTGATCGTATACAACTAAACTTACAACAGAAATGTTTCATTAAAAAAAATTAATCTTCCATTTGGAGGTTCATAAAATATTCAAAGTTTGAGAAAGTTTTGAGAATTAACATGATTTTGTGTCTTTTAACAAGGGGTTCAAATCCCATTAAATATCATTAAAATGTAATTAAAATACTATTAAAGTCTCATTAAAATATCATTAAATGTTATTAAAATAGCATTAAAATCAGAGGCTAAACATTTTAATGACCTGATAGCCGAGAGACATGTAATTTAGCATAAATTACTGATGAAGACTCTAAACTATAAAAAATAAAATGTCAGAGAGTTATAAAAATGCAGTTTGGTAAGAAACTTTTGAAATGCAATTTTGTGTTAGGACTTTGGGTTATGACGTAAGTCAACTCAAAGACACTTAAACACAATGGGCAATTAAAACAAATGAGATCTTCAAAGTAGGTTGGATCAGTTATTAGAAATTTGATAAACAAATGTTATTTGCAAAAATGTCTGAATCAGAATTAACTCAAAGAATGTAGATGATGCAAACACTAGAATAAAATGAATAGGACAATTTTATTTATGAAAATATATTTGATTCAGTTTTTTCCTTCATATATTTTATTTAAATTTAAAGTAAGCATTAGACTTAATCAATTGTTTTAATTATAAAAATGATATAATGCAGATGAAGTGTTTAATATGTTTTACACTTTTATACAGATAATAAAAAAGTAATTTTTATGGAAATCGCTCCAGACAAGGCATGAAGCCACTTGATGCAAGGAGCTAACAAAATGAAAGATGATTTATGATTGGCCTTAGTCTTGAAAATGGATTGCAGAAAAGATTGTGGGTGATATTATTATTTGGGAGGGGGGGGGGTCACCCTGTACTATTTCTTACAATTGTCTGAAGCATTTATTTCTGGGATTAATTATCTTAACTTAAAAATAAAATTATTAACCCTTAAATGCTTTATTTGTTATATTGGTTTGAAAAAAATTTGTCAAGTGAAAAATGTCTAATAAGAAGTAGCATAAATGATTTTTGGGACAAAAAGAAAATTTATTGAACAAAAAAAAAAGTTTATTGAACAAAAAATAAATGATGTTACAAATGTGCAACAAATGGCATAAAATTTTACATGTATAACAAAACACGACAATATATGTATTAAAATAAACATAATACACTAAAGAATCATAAAATAAATTATATTGCAAATGTGCAACAAATTGCATGGAATTTTACCTGTATAACAAAATACTACAATAAATGTCTCTAAATAATCATAATATAACGACGCGGACTGAAGACCTGAGTGTGCCAGGTTCGAATCCAGTTCGTTCCACAGAAACACTTTCATCAAAACTCACACCTGACCTTGTGTCTAACCTCCTGGAGAGGAGGTAAATAAAATTCTAGAGAATCATAAAATAATTTGTTACTTACAATTATAATGACCAGATTTAAAAGTTTAGGCTCTTGAATTAGGCAAATGACACACCGATGACACTCGAAAATACTGATTAACTATTTAGCGGGTGAGCTGATGCAACATCATACTAATACCTGCTCACACTTGCCAACGAGCTTTCTAGCCCAGTAGAGGGAGCCTACCTTCTTTGCAGCAGACTTGGCAGTATCTTCTATGTACTTATTTCAATTCATGTTGCCTGAGGAGTTTAAACGCTGGACTCTCTGGAAGGGTACTATCAGCCATGACAATCAGTGGTTAGAAAGATGTCTTATACTTGCTAAAGGAATAGAGCTTTGTCTTATTAGCATTAAATGTGACCATCCATTTTTGGCCCTATTCTGCTACAAACTGAAGGTCATTTTCCAACTATTCGACCTTTGACTTGCTTGTGTGGGTATTCAGATAGTGTAGTGTCACCAGCGAATGCACCCATCAGATGCGTTTCAGGAGGCCATGTATGAAGATCAGGAATATATAAAGGTACATAGATTTTTCCACTGATACCTTTGTAAGTAACCCTTAAATGGTATATTTTTTTAATACTGGTTTGACATCGAAGATACTAATTGCCTACTTAGCAGTTGTGCTGATGCAACATCATACTAAAACCTACTCACGCTTGCTAACAGGTTCGTTGCAGATGTGAAACAAGTTGCAGTTTGACACATTTTCGTTGAATATTATATTAAATAGGCATTTTGTTGGAATGTGTCATATTTGAAACAAAAAAGCATTTAGGGGTTAAATGAACCTAATTTTACTAAGTATCTTTATTATAGCTATGGAAATAAATTACCTATAATGTTTCTCCGTCTCTCCTGAACACTAACCCAGTTTAATAATAATCCTTAAAAGCATTTGTTTATGAGAATCAAACTATTCTCATTCTGTAAATGAAGATAATTCTTCCTTCATTTTATTTTTCCTTTCTGTTTCAGATGACCGTTTTACAAGGAGACATCTCTAAAATTACTGCTGATGCTGTCATCAATCCGACAAATTCTACATATTATATGGGTGGTGAAGTGGGTAAGTGTAGCACTACGGGATGAGGTTTTAATTTATCCTGAATTATAAAAATCAATTAGGATGTAAGGGAGGCAACCAGATTCGTATTTTCGTTTGTTGGTTGTACAGTTTGAAAAAAACAAAAACAAAACAAGTTGTACAAAAATAACGTTTTTCTTTCATTTATTTCACATTTGGTACAACTGTGTCAACATGCACCAGTTTAGTCGCAAATTGAGTTATCCCCCCTTTTACAAATTGGCTGTTTGGAGTCTCTAACCGCTAGATGGCTCTGGTTAGGAGTCAATTTGCATAGGAGGTGGATTGATCAATATAAAAACTGTACTCAGTGAGCAAAGTGAAGTGCAAAGAGAAAGAGGTGAATTTGGCTGTTGGTAGAGAATACATAAATTTTATTTTTCAAGAAGTTTCCTTTTACGGATAGACCAGACATGTTTAGTATTGAAAATATTTCTGATTGTGACTTAGGCCACACAAGAAATGTTTTTTTATTGTTTGAAATAAAATAAATGCCTTGAAAATATTTCTGATTGTGACTTAGGCCACACAAGAAATGTTTTTTTATTGTTTGAAATAAAATAAGTGCCTTGAAAATATTTCTGATTGTGACTTAGGCCACACAAGAAATGTTTTTTTATTGTTTGAAATAAAATAAATGCCTTGAAAATATTTCTGATTGTGACTTAGGCCACACAAGAAATGTTTTTTTATTGTTTGAAATAAAATAAGTGCCTTGAAAATATTTCTGATTGTGACTTAGGCCACACAAGAAATGTTTTTTTATTGTTTGAAATAAAATAAGTGCCTTGAAAATATTTCTGATTGTGACTTAGGCCTTACAAGAAATGTTTTTTTATTGTTTGAAATAAAATAAATGCCTCATTAAACAGAGGTTCATACTGAGAGCAACTGACTGGAGAAAAGTAATGTTCCTAGATTGTCTGCAGATAAGCACTTTGAGTTGATGCTGTCTAATCGTTATCTCCAGTGGACATTGGGGTGGTCCCTCCGGGTGGGTGAATGGGGATAACCAAGAAAAAGACAGGAATCTAAGATTTCTGGTCAAAAGTACATATATTCCAGTCTATGGGCAGGGGAGGTAATTAGAGCTGGCTCTCCGAACGTGAGGCTGTCAGTGAGAGTTAGACATCTGAGAAGCAGTTGGTTTTCGGTGGCCCTTGGGGACAGAGGGTCTGTTTGTGCAAGGTTGGACTTATGTTTTGATTTGGTCGGGATAAAAGATCTCATTTTGCAAGTCTGCTATTCAACCTAAGAAAATAGGAATAATGGCTGGGAATCCCTGAGGATTGAGCCTTTGATGTTCATAGATAAGACGAGCCATTATCTTGTGTGGTCGATTTCAGGGTGGTCGAATGGGGATGGGCTGACCAGCTGCGAGTGACCGAGAATGGGGACCAGACATCTGGAATTTCCGGTCGAAAGTGCTTATATTCCAGCCTATAGGCAGGGAAGAGGAGTGAGAGCTTGCGTGAGGCAGTCAGTTAGAGTTAGACGCCTGAGAGTCATTTGGTTTACGGTGGCCTTCGGGGACAGAGGGTCTGTTTGTGTCAGGTTTGACTTATATTTTGATTTGGTCGGAAAAAAACTCATTTTGCAAGTTTGCTATTCAACCTAAGAAAACGAGTACCATTCGTAACCTTCAAAAATAAACTTCTGTTAATTATTTTTCAACTGGAGTTGTGGTTTTTGTTTGGAGGAGAATTTCTTCGTTGCAGCACTGACTTAATCAAACAACAACTTTGGACCGGTACAACGAATGGGACCATTACGGCCTGTGCAGTGGGCACACACATGCATCTTCATATAATAATACATAACTAGCGGAACCCGTGTAAATTACACGAAATGATGTTTTCAATACGGGTCCTAATGTAACAAAGCACCCTCTATTTGTTAGTAAGTTACGCTTGCTTTATTATGACCCCCCCCCCCTTTCTGGATAAGAGTGAAATAATTGTTTAAAATAGTAACTCGTGTACGATAGACACTGCGCATATCTACTAAAAAAGGTTGATATGCCATCCGTTCAAAAAAATAAAAATAAATAAATAATACTGGCCGATACCCTACTTTTTAAGCAGTCAACGTAATTAAATAGACAATGCCATTAAAAACGCCAACATAAAAACAAAAAATAGTTTTAAGTTTTAAGCAACGCAAAAAAGTAGTTTTTAACCAAGTGATAAAAAAAATGTATTATTTCTTCCCCTTCCCCTCGAAATGTAGAATAAAAATCTTAGAGGTTGGTTGGGATCGAACTATGAACCAGTCGGGCCGAAGTAAAAAAGTCTACCTCGCCAACCATTGCGCCAGAGCTAAATACCTGTAAATATTCCTAAACGCAGGCTAGTTGAATGTTTTCAAAATTTAAGTGCGGCACGCATGCGCAGAGCTATTGCCGGAAGCGTGACACACGAACACACACGCTATCGTATTAATATATAGATAATCCCTCTTTTTGCCGACAATCTGTTCTGTGAATATTGCATGTATATGTTGTTGGGGTGCATTAGCTAACTGATTACTGTTTGCTATCTAAATTGTTCTCGATCTTTTTTGTTTAAACTTTGTGTGAATCATCTGTGCCCCTCTGTGTTGGGGACCGCCGGTGTCTCTCTCTCTAACCCTAACCCTAACCAGTGTCTCCCTTTCTCTCTATCCTCGCATTTGAGAAACTGTCTGCCTTTTTGTTGTTTTGCTCGAGTTTATAAAACAACTTGTGCTTCAATACTTCAATGGATTGTGCTCTGATGAACTAGCTGCTCTAGTGCCCTCTCGATGTAAATGCACTAGACCAACTCGACAATCAACTAAATCCCATCCATTCACTGTGGAGGTCCCCAGATGCCGGAGAGCCTTCTACTCCAATAGCTTCTTTCCTCGTGCTGCCGGCCTCTGAAACTCCCTCCCTGCTTCGTTTCCCTGACTGTACCGACATGCAGAGGTTTAAAACTAATGTAAACAGACATCTCACTACACAGCTCCCAACTTAGGATGACACCCAAAACCTACACCATAATTCTCAGTAACCCCTTACGTCTACAGTTGTGGCCTGTCTTGTTTGAGGTGAAATATGTTAAAAAAAATTAATTTTTCAAACAACATTTTTCCACCACTTTTATGTCCCCTTATTGAGATTAAAATTAACATATAATGCCACTAAACATTATGTCTAGAATCCTTAGTCAAATTTTGGTAGAAATCCATTATATGATTTTGATTCTGGAAAATGTCTGAAATTTAAGACTTAAGCTTAAGGGATCTTAAGAAAAATATTGAAATTCAGGGAATTTGCTTTGTAGATATCTCATCACGATGGATCAAATTCAATGCAAATCTGAAATATTTAAATTTCAAATGGGATGTTGTGCCTATATTATGTCACATAAAAACCCTTTAAAATACTCTGAAGAAACTGAAACTTGGGGAATATTTATTCAATAAAGGAATATGTTATTTTAAAATATCGGTTTTGCAAAAAAATTCATAGGATGTCTTCTGGAATATTGAAATTTGAATCCCATAAATACTTTCGACTTTTTTTGATTTTTAACTCCAAAATTTATAAATAACTAGAAGAATATCCCCCTTTACACCTAGTAACCTATATTCCATAATTCATGATGATCGGTTAATTAGTTTAGAAGTGAATCCTGTACATACAAATAAATAAACAGATAAGCATACCTAACTTTATAAACATATACACATATACTCGCATCTGTTTTAATGGATGACAACACAAAACGATGACGTCATCCACTGTACACAATTACTCCCACTTGTTTTAATGGATGACGGCACAAAACAATGACGTCATCCACTGTGCACCGTTACTCCGTTTTAATGGACGACAACACAAAATGATGACGTCATCCACTGTACACTGTTATTCCCACCTGTTTTAATGGACGACGACACACTTGATGTGTAAATTGAAAATTGCGGTTAATTAGAATAATAAAAGTGGATGCTTTTTCAAGCATAACTCAATCCCAAAACCAAGGAATATTTTAGCGTGTATTCGGTCGGCCAAAAAATTTGTTCGTTTTTATAAGTGGATACTAATGCAATTCATTTTTCACGCTCGATTTGAGAATGCCTGCGATTTGTCTGGTTGTCAAACGGCAATCTTGTTCAACTACAGCTTTCACTTGGTCACTGTCGATCATCTTTGGCTGGCCAGAGCGAGGAGCATCTCTCACTGAAAAACAACATTCTCTGCATACACATGTCATATCTTTATGCAGGTTTCTGTAGCTTTATTACACACTGACGTCAACATACTCGCTACACCTAATGCAGGATTTGGAGAATAGGAATATAAAACGATCTTTAGTAGGCCGGAAAGATGACATTCAAAAAACGAACAAACTTTTTGGCCAATCCAATACATACTTTTGGCCAAAGAGAAGTTTAGCATTTTCTAGGTGAACTAGATTGATTAATGGTTCTTAAAGATTTTAGTGAAGGAGACTTATGGGGCGATAATTTAACCCAAACCCTAACCCCTAACCCATATTATGCCCCCTAAAAACCCTTTAAAATACTCCAAAGAAACCGAAATTTGGGAAATATTTAATAATTTATGTCTAATACCTTTTGTTAAAACTTCACAAAAATGCGAGGTATTCCGGCTCCCTTTAATTTACTTTTATGTAAATTAAACTAAATATATCCCACATTTGGACCCTTTATGCCTAGTAGCTGTGTTCCACAATTCATAATGATCAATTACTTAGTTTAAAAAAGATGACATTCGGAAAAACGAACAAACTTTTTGGCCAACCCAATATTTTGGGTGATTAAAACATACAGAAAAAATATATAGGAAACTCAGCTTTCTTATAATAATAGATATTTTAGTCATTTATTTGGTGGAATTTCCAAATAGATTTGTGAAATAAATAACTCCATCCCAAAACTGAGAAATATTTATACATGCATTTTGCTTGAGTAAAATATACAACAAAAAAAAGCTGGATTATAATTGATTTGTGAAATAAATAGACCGCTACATAAGCCCTTATTAGAATTGGCCCATTGGGTACTTGGTTTGTTAGTTTTTTTTCTTTTTGGTAATTTGTAATTATTTTCTTGAACAAGATATGAAAATGTCTTTTTTTTCTAAAGAATCTGTGTCTGTGTGTCATTGCAGGAAGTTCTCTGGAAAAAATTGGTGGAAAGGATTTTATCACAGCAATAAAGGATTTGTCATCCAAAGGCACGCTTGACCTCGGGGAAGGTAAGATTTCTTCTGCTTCTTTTTCTAATTTCTTTTATTTATCTTCTATTCATATATAAGTCAATGTTTTTTTGTCTGTCTGTTATATAAAAATGCTCTTAACAAAAAAAGGAAATAATGTCACATGAAGTTTGTAATTTCTTGATCCACATGAATCAGTATATCCAGACAAGAAAAGGAAAAATAATAAAATTTTATAAACAAAAAGAAATATCAGTGTGGGAATTAAGCAAACAAAGTAAAAGTTAATTAGTAATTTTATTGTTTTTTTCCTTCTGAGGAGAAGAGCAATTCTTTGAAAATCCATGTATTAAAGGTCAGTTTATTATATTCCTTGCTTGAACACCTGATGATTTAATAAACTTATAAACATTCAAATTTTTTTACATCATTTCAATATTTCCTATATATATATATATATAAGTACTGTGTGGTAGGGCAGGAAAAATCCAGCAGAGTGCTCGATTAATTAAGAAATCCGAGATTTCGAAGGGTTAAGAGCGTAAATATTTATTTATAAAATACAGAAATTCAATGTAACATCAGTACCGTCGGTTTCAAAGCGGGAGGTTGATCCGATTATCGTCAGCTGATAAACATATTCAGGAATGGTGGGACTTATTCGGTCACGTCTGAGATCACGTAGGACGTGATTTGTGTGAAATGGGGGGGGGGGGTTTACATATGTGTGCGTGAGGGGTTAAATTTAGATTCTAATATTTAAATTGTTAATGTATATAAAATTGTTATTAATTAAAACAAAGCAGAAGAAAAAGGTTATCAATATTTACTACACCGCACCTAGATCGTCTTTCCCCTATACTTCCTGGCCCCCAAACCCCGACCCCGACCCCTACCCTACAGAAATTCTTACATTTTTTATATATATTACAAAAAAAACTTTTTCTTCTGCTTTGTTTTAATTAATAACAATTTTATATACATTAACAATTTAAATATTAGAATCTAAATTTAACCCCTCACGCACACATATGTAACCCCCCCCCCCCCATTTCACACAAATCACGTTCTACGTGATCTCAGATGTGACCAAATAAGTCCCACCATTCCTGAATATGTTTATCAGCTGACGATAATCGGGATCAACCTCCTGCTTTGAAACCGACGGTACTGATGTTACATTGAATTTCTGTATTTTATAAATAAATATATATATATATATATATCAAATAAAGTTCATTTTTTTTTTTTCGTAAGCATCTAATTGAAATTTAAGAATAAAGAATGAGGTAAAAATACCTTTAAAGCATGTTTAAGATGCGATATTAATTTTAAAAGAAAAAGAAAAAGAAAAATCGTAACAGATTAAAAAAAAATTTTTTTTTATAAACTTTCATTTTAAATTTATACTATAAACTTAAAATGAAAGTTTATAAAAAAAAATCTGTTACAATTTTTCTTTTTCTTTTAAAATTAATATCGCATCTTAAACATGCTTTGAAGGTATTTTTACCTCATTCTTTATTCTTATATATATATATATATATATATATATATATATAAAATATAGAAAGAAAAAATTCACATACACATCGTAGTTGTCGGCACTATAATTTATTTCGACCTCCTGGCGTCTTCAAAATGCTAACGGGACAACTACAACTAATGACGGAAAAAGAAATATTCGCCAGTCAAAAAAAGAAATAGCATAGGCAGAGAGAGGAGGAGGGAAAGAAAAACATACGTAAGTTAAAATCATCAAAAAAAAAAGGGGAGGGAAATATAAAGAGGTCAAATCATATGTATCTCAAGTTATTAAAATACGCCAATCATATCTGTTATGATATGATGACACGAAGCTAAACTTTATCGCCCCCTCCCCATCCACGAGACCCTCCATACCAGACCGCCAGAATCGGAGGGGGAGAGAAGCGAAAATATAAATATATATATATATATATATATATATATATATATTATCACAAATAATTCTTCCCTCTCGATTAGAGTTTTGGATAAGACAAACCTTGTTTATGAGTTTAAATGTCCTTTGGGAGACTGTGTCTCTGACAACCAAAAAAAAAACATATACATAGGTTTGACTACCACGACTTTGTCGAGAAGATTGATGATGCATTTGTCTGATACTAGCGCCATAGCCCAACACTTAACTAACGACCATTCCTGCCCCCCATCAGAATTCAGAAAGCTCTTAGTAGAAAATACCAAAATCTGAGAATATAGTGCTAACAAACAAAAACTCTATATATTAGAAGCCCTATATATAAAAACTAAAAAAACCCTAATTAATAGAATTAACTTTAATATCAGTAATAATATACTAAAATGTCTATAGTTCTAACTATAGTTTCATACTTATTACATAATTTCCGCCAAAACCTTGTATAATACTAACACATGGTCTGTACCTGATTAACCGTATTCCCCTGAAGATGGACCCGGATGGGTCTGGAAGTACTTTGGAGACAAATCTAAACTATGGCAAATTCATCAGCCAATTCCCCTCCAAACTAAGATCTTGATTCGGACTATTGAAAGGATCTACCAAAGGATATCTGGACATAAGTTGTCTCTTATATTCAACAATACTTGCCTGCAAGAGAAGATGCTGCCTAGATATACATACATATAATATATATATATATATATGGGAAAGATAAAAAAAGTTATTTATAATTATGCAATATATTTTATATTATAACCAACAATACCTAAATCACTCTCTCATTAGTATTACTGAATATGCTTTATTCACAGCAACAATATGTCCCGGGCATCACTTTCCGGCCAGATTTGTAATCCTCTGCCACGGCCCCTCTTGGCAAACTCTTGACCGTGATAATGTTCTGGAAAAGACAATTAAGAATTGTCTGCATGTGGCTGACCAGAAGAACCTGAAAAGTATCGCATTTCCATCGGTCGGAAGTGGACGGTAAGTTCTTTGATTTTTACTATTCTGAAGTACTAAAAAGAGGTATGTATGGCGTAAACAGAAACAGGGTCTGTATGACATAGATGTAACGTTGAGGTATGCGTGGTGTAGTCAAAAAGAGAGGTCTGTATGGCAAGGACAGAGAGAAAGGTTACTGTTATAGAGAACGACCCGTGTTTCCGTGACTTTGTGTCGTCAACATTCGGATAGATTACGGAAGCGCCCGAGAGTTGTCGAAACTATTAGCCAATCAGGTTGCCGCAGGCTGCCGATAACTTATGGAAAAAATGTATTTCTGGACCAGTTGCCTAGTTTTATTTTCTGTACAGGATTACTATTGGAAACTTTCGAATGAAAAATATTAAACGAAGTCTAAGATTTTCCTTCTCCCCCCCCCCCCTTTACAGTTGGACATTCATGACCCAAACTTGGTGGACAAGTCAGGCATTGACTGAAGTCTATTTGTACCAAATCTGGTTTGATTGCAGAAAGGATTGTGAATTTTATTAACGATTCCGTGGGTGGCATTTATTTTGGGTCACACTGTAATAGAAGAGGAAAATGAAAATTCGATGATGGGGTGAGAAATGTGCACAGGCGTTTGCAATTACTGATGAAAGGGGGACAACTCATTATGTTTGCTCTATTTCAATATTAACCGCATCTTTCAAAGTATTTCCGTTTTATTCTCCCTTAGTATATATTAATTGTGGCCAGTTTGGATAATAATAAGCTTGAATATTCGTTAGTACATACGTTATCACCTTCCACCCCCGTTCTAAAAAGAAATGAGATCGTCCGATAAACAAAGATGAAATGCAAAAAAAAAAAAAAATAAAATAAAAAATAAGCCGAATCTATGATTCTCTGATATCACTAACTGCCATAAATTTAGATTTTATCCATTTCAAGGTGAATTGTTCCAAAATCGATAAAGACGAAATAAACAGAATTCAGTCGACCACTTAATTCAAAGTGACATTCATTTTTATTTAGTTAAAGGATCTTTAACTGATAATGTTTTTTTAAAAGATTTAAATTTTTTATAATAAATAAATTAATTAAAACGTTTATTTTATTTATTTGAAGGATATTTAGTAATTAGATTGTTGGTTGGAAAAATGTCTGGATGGAGTCGATCACCAAAGATGAAATGTAAAGAAAAAAAAGAAAGTAATCTATGATTTTCTGGTGTCACCAACTGCCATAAATTAATATATTTTTTTTTTTTTTTTTAACATAGTTCACCCCAAACAAGGCAGGCCGCCACTGTAGACGTAAGGGGCTACTGAGAAAGAAAAAAAAAGAAAGTAATCTATGATTTTCTGGTGTCACCAACTTTCATAAATTAATATATATATATATTTTTTTTAACATAGTTCACCCCAAACAAGGCAGACCGTCATTGTAGACGTAAGGGGCTACTGAGGAAAAAAAAAGGCGAAGGTTTTTTTTGGGGGGGTATCAACCTAATTTAGGAGCTGCGCAGTGAGATGTCTGTTTACATTAGTTTTAAATTTCTGCATGTCATAAACGTCAGGAAAACAGAGAGCAGGGAGGGAGTTCCAGGGTCCAGCAGCACGAGGAAAGAAGCTTTTGGAGTAGAAAGCTCTTCGGCATCTGGGGACCGCCACAGTGAATGGATGGGATTTGGCAGATTGTCGGGTTGGTCTAGTGAATTTACGTCGTAGGGGTACCAGAGTAGCAAGCTCATCAGAGCGCAATCCATTGAAGTACTTGTAAAACAGGCACAAGGAAGCAACACTGCGGCGATGGGACAGAGGCTGGAGCTTGGTGGATAGTGAAGGACCTTTTATCCATTTCACGGTGAATTGTTCCAAAATCGATAAAGACGTAATACACAGAATTCAGTCGACCACTTAATTCAAAGTGACATTCGTTTTTAGTTATTTAAAGGATACTTAACTGGCAATGTGTTTTCAAAAGATTTAAATTTGTTGCAAAAAATAAATTAATCAAAACGTTCATTGTTTTCATTTAAAAAGAAATATCTAATTGACAATGTAGTCTATCTCTAACTATATATAAAGTTAGGTACATGTATATGTTTATATATTTGTATGTATAGAATCCACTCCTAAACTAATTAACTGATCACTATGAATTTTGGAAGACAGTTGCTAGAGGGCCCAGATGTGGGCTATATTTAGTTTAATTCAGTTTCATATAAAGGGGGTAAAAAGCTTTTTGTAAAAATTTCACTTTCTTTCGAGTATTTTAATGGGTATTTAGAGGGCATAATATATATATATATTATATTTGATTGTGTCCACAACACCAGTATTTCTATCATTCTATCACGGTTGATGGAGTCGAAAGCCTTGTGAAAATCGATGAATCATATGTCAGCCTCCATCTTATGGTTCTTCAGTTCCTACAATAAATAAATTAATTAAAACGTTCATTTTATTTATTTATTTAAAAGGAAATATTTAGCTGACAATGTAGGTGTTTCTGCTGTTTCACCATGACATGTATATAAAAAAATAGCCAAAGAAATGTATAAACTTTGTTATGTACTTACGTGCGTAATTTTTGGTGTACAGTCTTCTATTAAGAAGACTGTACACCAAAAATTATGCAAATTCATTCAGTATTTATTAAATAAAAAATTTAAAAAACGATTTTAATCGGTAGTCGCCATTTTGTATCTTTCAATCGACCGATTTTATTCTGGGTTGCCAAGGGACAAAGGAGATAACTAATATTTTTTGGATTTTTTGTTTTTTTGCTAAATTGGTAAAAAAAAATTAGATAAATTTAGTTATCTCCCTTGTTACAAAATGTCTAACAATACGTAAAATCGTTTTCCTTTCTTTTTCTTATAATTTAATAAATACTGGATGAATTTGAGTAATTTTTTCTGTACAATCTTATTTTCAGCTCACACGTAAGTACATAAAGTTTATACATTTCTTTAAATATTTTAATGTCATTGTGAAACAGCAGAAGCACCACAATGTTTGTTTTTTTTAACGATAAAAAAAAGAAGTTGGCAGGTAAACATCTGTGGAAATTCCACGTTGTCTAGCTCGTCTATCTATATATAAAGTTAAGTACGTGTATATTTTTATATATTTGTATGTATAGAATCCACTCCTAAACTAATTAACCGATCATTATGAATTTTGGAACACAGCTGCTAGAGGGTCCAAATGTGGGCTATATTTAGTTTAATTCAGTTTCATTCAAAGGGGGTAAAAATGGAGTGGAAGCCCTTTGTGAAAATTCAGATACCTCCAATTTTTTGTGAAAAATTATCACTAGGTATTAGACATCAATTAATAAATATTCCCCAAATTTCAGTTTCTTTAGTATATTTTAAAGTGTTTTTAGGGGCATAATATGATGACAACCCCCATTTTAAAATTCAAATATTTCAGATTTGCATTAAATTTGATCGATAGTCATTAGGCACCAATTAAGCAAAATTCCCTGAATTTCAATTTCTTCTTAAGACCTCTAAAGCTTAAGCCTTAAATTTGAGACATTTTCTAGAATCAAAATCATGTAATATATTTTGATCAAAATTAGAATAAGGAATCCAGACATAAGGTTTTGTATCATTATATCTTGATTTTAATCTACGTAAAGGGACATAAGTGGTGCAAAACTGTTCTGCTTGGGGAATTAATTTTACCCGCCCTTATTAATACTACTACTTCTATATTAGTACTTACGTATGTTCCGTCCTTGTTCGACATCCAGAAGCAGTCAAGTAATATCTACTATTTCTTGTGAATTCTACCAAACACTTTGAAACTGAGCCAAACGTTACTAAATGATAGATCGTATTCTGCAGACTGTCTAAAGCGAATGGTGAAAGGGTGCAGAAAAATAGGCAAACAACTGCAGTATACAGAGATAGCGTTTGATGATGATCCTTTTTCTGAATAATATTCTATATTTTGGTTATAAATATAGAGCAAGGTATTTTCTAGAAGGAATGGTGGAAGGGTGCAGAAAAAAAAGAGGAAAACCACCAAGAAAATGTTGTGATAATGTATATTCGTGGACTTCTAGATCAATCATTCAGCTAAACAAGATAATGAGAGACAGGGGGTCTTGGAGATGATTAATACATGATAGATCATATTCTGCTGAATGTCGAAAAGGAATGGTAAAAGAAAAATAGACAAACCACTGCAGTATATATGAAGAGTTTGAATGCAAAACGCGCTAAATCCAATCCGTTTAAATTTAAACATTAAACAATAAAAAGGTAAAATATATTAAATCTAGACTTCGACTAAAAGATGATTTTAATGGAAAGCAAAAATAAATTTTCCTGGTATCATATTTTGTAATTCCATGGTGTGGTTGAGCGTTGAAATGCAACACGTTTTATAGTAATAGCTTCGTAATTTTGAAAATGGCGTTTATCGCGTTTATCGCGTTTTGCATTCGAACTCTTTATATATAAAAAACCTGGGGTGCTTATGCTGATTAGCAGCCATATGAAAAAATTATTTTTATATAAAAACAATAATATATACTTATTAAGCATTATATTCTTACTCACTGTACGAAAAAGTAGAAAAAATTATCCACTAGAACTTTAATTACAAGTATTTTTCCATTCTGCGTATCATAACAGCGACTCGTTCAGTAAGCATCCATCTTGTTTTTTAAGATTTCAAGGGCAGATAACTGAAATCTTAAAAAATAAGATGGAGGCTTACTTAACGAATCGCTCTATGATACGCAGAATGGAAAAATACTTGTAATTAAAGTTCTAGTGGATAATTTTTTCTACTTTTCGTACAGTGAGTAAGAATATAATGCTTAATAACTATATATTATTGTTTTTATATAAAAATAATTTTTTCATATGGCCGCTAATCAGCATAAGCACCAAACCTGGTACCTGGTACGGCATTCACTCTGGGCGGGTCGAACCAACTCAGAAGAAGTTTCATGGGAGTATCAAATTCACAAGCGGTCCCCAGTCGCATGTAAATCCCCGTTATGGGGAGATAACGATGTTACGTTTTTGCAGTTCTTGCAGGGAGGTGTCGACGTCCTCCTACATACAGTGCCTAGTATTCCCAAATGGTCACTCATCTGGTACTGACCAGGCTCAACGTTGCTTAACTTCGGTGATCTAACAAGAACCGGTGGTTCAACATGATCATTCTGTATATATAGAGAAAACGTTTGATGGTGATCCTTTTTTTTCTTTTTTAATAATATTCCATACACAAATTCCGACTTTTTAGATCAACTTGCTTAAGAGACGTCCATCTTGCATTTTTGTCAGGAAGAACTGTGTGTCAGCTAATTTAAAAAGGTTTTTTTTTCCATGCGTAATTCTAAATTGATTTTCACGCCAATACGTTCAGCATGTCATAATCTTTTTTTTTAAATACAATTTCTGAGCTACTGCTTATCATCTTTCGGATAAAATTACGTGGGTCGGGAAACTACCTGATTACCGAAAATTTAAAAAAAAATTGCGTTTGGTAAAAGTTATTTTTGGTATATTTTGTTTGTTTTCGATTTCTCGGCTGTTAACCCACAAATTCTCCAATTTTAATAAGAGTGTCTGAGAACTTTATGAACAGGATAACTCGAGTCATTTCATTTTTATCTACGATTAAAATATTATCAATAAATTTACAAAGAGTTGTCTATCTTCTTCGAGACATGGGCGTCTTTCTTAATTGTGTTGTTGAAGTCTTTTACTGTTTATGACTATAAAGACGGCACTTGTTTACTTCAAGAATTTCTCATTTTTAGAATGTAGAATTAGGACAGGATTTACTTACGCCGGAACCAACCGAGACCAAAGTTTTTCAGCTCTGCCATAAAAAAAAAAAACAAAAAAAAAAAACAATTTTCATTTTTTTTATGGGCGGGAATAGAGATGGTAGATATAAATAATATATATCTATATTTTAGAGGTAAGCTGAGGTAATCAACATTTGTTTCCCTAAAGCTTTTTTTTATATATATTTTAATCACACAAAATACATGCTAAAATATTCCTCAGTTTTGGGATTGAATTTTGTCTGAAAAAAATTCCATTTTAATTGTTCTAATTAGTCGCAATTAGAAATTAATAACTCATCAAGTTCCTCATTCTCATTCTCATTCTCTCTCTCTCTCTCTTTACTTATTAATAGTCAAAGGTAATAAAGAAACAAAAGAATAAAAAGATTTTAATCATTAATTGTAAACACAATATCACACAAAGTAATAATATTTTATATCTATCACTTTCGCCCTCTCTCACTGTATGTTGTTTGAGCCCCCCCCCCTCACTCTTTTTTATACAATCTCTCCCCCCCCCTCCTCTCTCTGTTTAATGTGTTTTTCAAGAATTTCTCATTCCTAAAGTGTAAAATCAAGACAGGATTTACTTACATGTAAACCAACCTACACCAAACCTTTTCAGCTCCGCCATACAAAAAGCAGCGTTCTATAATTGGTAACAATTTCAGAAGTCTATGACTAGACTTAAAACGTTTTACAAACAAAAAAAAGTTCGGTTCAATTCCTGTAGAAACACAAAAACCCTCTGTGTAACTTCGAGCTCCAATGAACGAAAACAATTCGGCTCACCGCAGAATCTCACTCGACACTCACGTTTCTCCTTTTCTTTCTTTTCTTTCTTCTTCTCATTTTCTTGTCTTTTTATTAGCAGATTTTCCCTCAGTTAATTCCGCCCAACCAATCAGAAAAAACATAATCCGCTGGCTCACTATTTGTCATGATAATTAAATCTATTATTATTGTGCAGCAACCAGTAGATTTGTTACTACGAGGTTGTGAGTTCAATCCTCACTAGAAAACTAGTAAGCCAAAACTTATTTCCCTTTCCATCTGCAAGCCAGGCAAAGGCGGACCCTCTTACTGCCGGGAAGAACTAAGCACGGGCCACCTCCACCGCTCGATTTTGGCTCAAGATCATCAATTCCGCCACATGGGAATAGGGGTTGAATCGTGCACGCAAAATGCTGGAAAAACGTCTTATGTTTTTTTTTATATGGCCGATATAAACAAATAAAGCCAGATGTAAAGGGACTTAACTCTGTTCATAATATGTCCCAAGGGGGATAACCCCGTAGGAAATAAAACTGTAAATAAAAACATGTTTTATTTTTTTCGCATTTTGTAAAACAATGTCAGTGAGTAGAGGTTATTGTTATTTTGTTATTGTTATAGAGTGTTATTGGCAATATAATAACATACTACCCTACAAATTACTTGGTCCGGTCCAGACGACTACTAATATGAAACATTTTTAAGTAATCACCTAAAAATAAAAATCAGCAAGGGGATAACTCATATTTTAGATTAAAAAATATAGGAGTTGTCTACATTATGTGTAAACAAATAAAAATTATTAAATTAAAAACTAAAATCACTCCACTGTATCCCGGGCAACGCCGGGTATGTAGAGCTAGTAGGTAGTAAAAAATATTTTAAAAAAAAATGTTTTCCTAAAAATTGTTGTTCGGCAAATCTTATTATTGCATACGGCCATTATGTTTAATCTTTTTGTTGAAAAAATGTGTTTTGTTGAAAAATGTTTTTGTTGAAAAAAATAACAGCTAATAGTATGATGAATCGTACATGCAAAATATTAAAATCCATCTTGTGATGTTGGATTTGAAAAAAAAATTATTTTTATCTCCCTCCGCCCACAGCGGTAAGACGTGACACAAGGTCGAAAAGTGGGATTTGAAAAGACAGCGCCCTAGAGGTTGAGCACTCTGGCCTACAAAACATATCTGGGCAGCCCCATTGGTATTCCCCGGTAGGGGCGTATTAGGCGATTAGCAATAAACTAACTCCTTCTCAAAGGGTGAGAAGGCAAGGCCTGGGAGGATGAACCTCCTAAGACTGGTGGAATCAAGGCCCAAAGGCCGAGATGGTACCGGTCTAAGGAGTGTAGCATCCATCGGAACAGATACTACAAAAGGCCGGGAAAGAAATTTGGATTTTTTATATGGCCGACATAAACAAATCAAGCAAGATGCAAAGAAAGTTAACTCTGTTCATAATATGCTACAAGGGAGATAACCCAGTAGGTAATAAAACAATCTTAGTGAGCAGGGGGGGGGGGTATCTCTTCTAAATTTAATGCTAAATCAAATGTGTTTTATTAATCTAATTTATTATATTATTACTTATTAATCTATTTTTATATTTTATATCTATTATTTATTAATATTATCTATTTTATTAATACTGACGTTTAACTAATTTGGTTACTCTATTTATCTTTTTCAGCGGTGGTTTCCCAAAGAATACGGCTGCACAAATCATCCTCCGTGCAATCAGCAACTACTTCTCTACCGTCATGTCATCGTCATTAAAACAGATCTATTTTGTCCTTTTCGATAAAGAAAGCATTGATGTCTACCTCTCCGAACTAAAAAAACTTGACTAGAAAAAAAAAATGCCCCCCCCCCCCCCAACAAACTGATGCCGTCTGGCTTTATGGTATGACGTTCTTTTGTCAAAGATTTCCAGAATGTTATTTCAGATTCTAAACCAATTGTGCAAAGATTCCGCCTGGTTTGCACATAATTTCATAAGCCGTTTAGTAAAATTACAAAAGTTCTAAGAACCAGCTCTTGATATTTTTTTTACTTAACGTTTTCTCTTATACGGGGTGTGGCAATAAAACCAGGGTGTGGCAATAAAACCTCATGTCATATTTTTCATTATTTTATTAAATCTGCCAAGAGGTGTGTTCAATTAGTTAAGTGAAGTAATGGATACAGATGCTGACTATGGGATCGGAAAATTGAGTTCAAAATCCCTTCAGTTCTATTAGATGCAGTTATGCAGTGATGTCATTAGATAAAGTATGAACAACTGCTTTGCCTATGGGTAGAGTATGAACAGCCTCTCTAGCTAAAAGTATAGTATGAACAACCCATGTATGGATAGAGTATGAACTACTTTTTTACATATGGGTAGAGTATAAATAACCCATTTACAAATTATTAAAGTATGAACAACACCTCTGTTAATGAGTAAAATATAAATATCTTTTTTACCTATGGTTAAAGTATAAACACCTCTTATACATATGGGTAGAGTATGAACAGCCCCTCTAGCTAAAGTATGTATGGATAGAGTATAAACTACCCCTTTACTTATGGTTAAAGTATGAACTATCTCTTTACTTATGGCTAAAGTATGAACTATCTCTTTACTTATGGCTAAAGTATGAACTATCTCTTTACTTATGGCTAAAGTATGAACTATCTCTTTACTTATGGCTAAAGTATGAACTATCTCTTTACTTATGGCTAAAGTATGAACTATCTCTTTACTTACGGCTAAAGTATGAACTATCTCTTTACTTACGGTTAAAGTATGAACTATCTCTTTACTTACGGTTAAAGTATGAACTATCTCTTTACTTACGGTTAAAGTATGAACTATCTCTTTACTTACGGTTAAAGTATGAACTATCTCTTTACTTACGGTTAAAGTATGAACTATCTCTTTACTTACGGTTAAAGTATGAACTATCTCTTTACTTACGGTTAAAGTATGAACTATCTCTTTACTTACGGTTAAAGTATGAACTATCTCTTTACTTACGGTTAAAGTATGAACTATCTCTTTACTTACGGTTAAAGTATGAACTATCTCTTTACTTACGGTTAAAGTATGAACTATCTCTTTACTTACGGTTAAAGTATGAACTATCTCTTTACTTATCTGTAGAGTATAAACAGCCTTCTAACTAAAGTAGGAGCATGAACAACTCATATAAGTATGGATAGAGTATGAACTACCCATGAATAGAGTATAAATAGCCTCCTTGCTTATAGTTAAAGTATGAACAAACCCTCTATTTATGAGTAAAATATGAACAACAAACAACCCGATCACCTACGGTTAAAGTACGAACAACACTTTGCCCTATGGATAAAGTATAAACAGTCCCCCGAGCTAAAGGTATAGTATGAACAACTCATGTAAATATGGGTAGAATATAAATAACCCCTTCCCCTATTGTTAAAGTATGAAAATCCCTCTGTCTATGATATAAGTGTAAACAGCTCCTTTGGCTAAATGTAGAGTATGAACAACTCATGTATGGATAGAGTATGAACTACTCTTTTACCCATGAGTAGAGTATAACCCCCCTCCTATATATAGGTAAAGTATGAACTATCCTTTTACCCTTGCATAGAATATAAACAACCTCTTTTTCTATGGTTAAAGTACAAAAAATCCCTCTATCTATGGGTAGAGTATCAACAGCCCCTCTAGCTAAAGGTAGAGTATGAAAATTTCATGTAAATATGGGTAGAGTATGAACTACTTGTTTATCCATGGGTAGAATATTAACAACTTCCTTGCCTACGGTTAAAGTATGAACAATCTCTCTATCTATGGGTAAAGTATGAACAGCCCCTCTAGCTATTAGTAAAGTAGGAATAACGCCATGTAGCCGTGGATAGAGTATGAACAAACCGTTTACCCATGTGTAAAGTATGAATGACTCTATCTAGCTAAACCTGTTTCTTTGGGGTGCTGATGCTACATTTTGGTTTGATTTAATTATACATAAAAAAAAACGTCAAAGATAAATGAATGCAAATGTGTGGTGGGGGGATAACCAAATGTAAAAGGGATATATGTTGTATAGCCCCTTAATGAGGGGGGCACATGTTTAGCCCCCCCCTCCTCTCTCTCTCTCTCTTTCACTCTCTTTTCCATTGTCTGGGATCAACAAAGACAATAAAATGTACCTTACTTCATTAACTTATGGCATCCAAAAAGGATATATGTTGTATAGCCCCTAAACTGGATCCCCTTTCCTTGACAAAGAGTTGCTACTAGCTATCTGCGAAGAGGTCTAAATGAACATACCTAAATGACGTCTGTTCTCTCCAATTTCTAAACAGCAACCAACTATGTCCAAGCCCCCTTTAATTCATTATTTGGTCACATGACTAAAATTAACCAATCATACTAAGCGAAACATCACTCATACTGACTAACCGTCCACCACTCCTCCCCCCCCCCCCCAAAAAAAACCCCACATCACTGTCAACGTCACATTTTACAATTCTTACACATTGGTTGCCCTTCATAGGCAAAAGTAAATCACAAGAAAGAAAGTCATATTTTATTTTAGTGACCCTCCCGAAATTCCACCCATAGAATCGTTAATAACATTCAGAATTCTTTCTACAATCCAACCATATTTGGTACAAATAAACTTCAGTCTATGCATGACTTGCCCATCAAGTTTCATTCATGAATGTCCAACAGGCTTTGTTTTATCGTCATTCAATGATAAGCACACCTGGATAGGACGTGCAAAATTGTCAATAACCCTAACCTAACCCTGACATATTCCTCTCTTGGCACTCTGTCCTGATTTGGTCTCTGATGGATCTCTTCGGTTCAGGAATAGCCTGGGGATTGTTTTGATAGACATTTTCTTTGGGATAACCCCACGCAGATAAAAATCTGGAGGTCAAGGTCCGGTGAGTGTGAAGCCTTGATCATGATTAACCGTTTATTCTCATCTTCAAACTAGTAAGACGAACCAATTCCCACATGTTTTGATATTGCAACTCAAGAAGTGCACTTGATGGAGTGCAGTGACCTTTGCAGATAATCTTCTGGTGGGGTTGCAATTCCCCACACTTTAAATAACTCAGTGAAATGACTGCAGGGACACTTTATTGATCGTCTCATCAGGTAGGCGGTATGATCCTGAATGGGCTTCACTCTCACCGGACCATAACCCCCCCCCCCCCATTTTATTCTTTTGTTTCTTTATTACCTTTGACTGTTAATAAGCAAAGAGAGAGAGAGAGAGAGAGAGAGAGAGAGAGAGAGAGATGGAAGCGAGAGTGATAGATATTATCTATGAGGTTATCTCAAAGATAATGTCTATCAAAACAATCCCCGGACGATTCCTGAACTGAAAAAGGCCATCACAGCCCAAATCAGTCGTATCCATGTATGCTAACATCGCAGAACTGCACATGTCAAGCATATCATTGAACGGTGTCAAAACAATCCATTAGCCGCCAAGATATTTATCTGTGAGGTCATCACAAAGATAATGTCTATCAAAACAAATCCTAGACTATAATGTTTCTGAAATTTTTAGATAATGATTGATAATACATATTATTTGGATTGTTCGGACTACTGTTCTCCTCTTGAACAATCCAAAATAATACATATTATCAATCATTATCTAAAAAAATTCAGAAACATATCAAATCGGTACGGACCCGAATTTATACGAAAATGGAAAAGTACTCAATGCTATTTCCGTTTCACAAACACATCACACATTTTGAATTCTAATGACTATTGTTTGTTGGAGAAAAGAACAAAAACATTCTTTCCACCATTCACCAATAAGATCCATTTTCAAGATACACTGAAGGCAGTTGGAGGTTACATTGGCCGAAACGTTGTGGGAATAACACCAAAAATTAGAACAATCTAAATAATACATATTATCAATCCTCAACTTCAAAAATTCAGAAACTAACACCCACAAAGTTGGTATATTCTTGATCGGCGTTGTCCTGGCAGAATAATATCTAAAATTAAAAATAAACGTTGTGAGAATAACACCCAAGATGAGAAGAGTAGTTGACGGTGGTCACAACGTTTCGACCAATGTAACCTCCAATCGTCTTCAGGTGTATCTTGACAATGGCTCTTATTGATGAATGTGAAAAGAATGTTTTTGTTCTTTTTTCCAACAAACGATAGTCGTTAGAATTCAAAATGTGTGATGTCTTTATGAAACAGAAAGAACATTGAGTACTTTTCCATTTTTGTATAAATTCGGGTCTGTACCGATTTCATATAATGTTTCTGAATTTTTTAGATAATGATTGATAATATGGTCAAGTGGATAACAATATGGACTGACGACCTGGGTGTGCCAAGTTCGAATCCAGTCGGTTCCATAGAATCACTTTCACTTGGCAATCATTACGTGGTCCCTTCCTGTAAGAATGCCAACACCAGAATCAAGCCGTTGTACCATGTTGCTTCACGCGAATTTACCAGAATAATCCAAATAATACAAATCCTAGACTATTCGTCAACAGCAGTGCAAAGCGTGCCAGAGTTATTGACAATTTTGTACATCATATCGTGACGTGCTTATCGTTGAACAACGATAAAAGAAAAACTGTTGGACACTCATGACTGAAATTTGGTGGACAAGTCGGGTATAGACTGAAGTTTATTTGTGCCAAATATGATTGGATTGCAGAAAGGATTGTGAATTTTATTCATGATTATGTCGGTGGCATTTTTAAATACCCAGCTAAAGCTTGAAACATACGAACCAAAAACCATCAAAGTTGATAATTTCTTGATCAGTATTGCCCAGAAAGAATAATATCTATCTTCTGTACCATAAAGACCTTTATGTCGGCATTGTCCATACACAATGTGGGTAGACATTAAATAACAACATATATATTATCATGGCATTAAATATACATTAAAATAATCACATTTTTATTAAATAGCTTAAACAAAAGTATAAAATAAAAAATAATTTAAATCGGTCCAGTGAATTGTTTTTTCCCTCCTTGCACCATAACCGGTGAGTGCTATTATTTCTAACCATCTATTGTGTTGAATTCTAACTCAACAAAAAAAAAACTTATTTGAAACTACAGATTTTTATTTTCATTTTTTGTAAGCATAATAAAAATAATAAAAATAATAAAAATAATAAAAACTTCTAAATCATCAGTGTGTAGCTCTCCCCACTGCCAATGTAGAGAAACACGGATAGAATTTTAAAGATTGAGATTAAGTGACCAAAAAAAACTGCCACCCACGGAATCGTTAATAAAATTCACAATCCTTTCTGCAATCCTACCATACTTGGTACAAATAAACTTCAGGATATGCCTGACTTGTCCACCAAGTTTCAACCGTAAATGTAAAACAGTCTTTGTCTACGGCAATCAAAGGTGCCAGGTGGTTTATCAGCTCACCAAAATGCCCTTTCCAACGATCGAACCGCTCAAACAGATTGGTTAATATCACTGTCACCTGACAGAAACATCTCGTTGACACCTGAGATTCCTTGACTAGCTTGCTTCATCATCTAGTAAAGGTTGCGGGTGTTGCACACGCAGCAGCAGCTCATTCCATCTACTCTGTGCATTCCAATCAGCGTGATTTGCCTGGGTTGCACACACTGAAAGTCTGGGCCTCTCGCTAGTTGTACCAACTTTGTCTGTTCTGCAAGTCCCAAGGTTCTGTCTGTGATCCAGTTCTGATGTGAAACCAAGATGCGTCTTAATATCCACTCTCCGACTGTGGGTTAGCAATTGGCTGGAGAAGTATAAAGTGGTTGTGGGGTCTTAGTCCGAAGCCATATCCAGCCTAGCCTGCTTGACAAAGTACTTCATCATCCTTCGAAATTTGAAAGGAATTTGGAAGCATTTAAACTGGCTTTAAAATTCTTAGCAAATCCTCATGTATTAAAATATTGAAAGTTTTGAAAGGTATTTTACATCCGATAATTTTATAAATACAGATTAAAACAACATTACTTTAACAATTTAGTTATAGTTTTATAACAATTTGGTTCGAATAATAATTTGATAACCAAACGATGACATAATAATTAAATTTAACTCTCAAAATCCTATTTTACGAAAAGATAATTTGGTTAAAAAATGCGAAACAAAGAATGAAAATGAAACAACTCCCGGCCAACGCCGGATAAGTATAGATATAAAATGTTTGTGTGAGTTTCCTTTCAATATAAATTTGTTTCTTAAATTTTATTATTTCGTTATTTAAAAATTCTAACTGGTTGTTGTTTCTGTCGTCTTTATTGAAAATGTCGGCCATGTTTCTTTTTCAAATTTTAAAAAACTGTTTCCATTTTTGCTTTTGAATTTATTTTTCATTTCTAACATTGTTTTGTAACATTTAATAAAAATTTGAGGGAAAAATGTTAATGGCGATTATTTCCACGTTGTTTTTTGTTTGCTGAAAAAAAAGAAAAGATTTTATTAGCCAGATTTGGTGGAGAATCTTTTTTTTTTTATTGACAGTTTCTTTATCGGGTTTGTATAGATCAGTGATCCCCAACCATTTTTTTGTATAGATCAGTAATCCCCAACCTTTTTCCAATGGCGACTCAATTTCAATTTCTCCATAGTCTTTGTGAGTTAAATCTTATTTTGATCACCCAAATTATTTAGAGTGAAATAGGTTTCGGCATTAATCAAATCAAATGAAATCATATTTATTGGCAAAAAATAGCAAAGTGCAACACACCATGTAAAAAGATAGTTAGAAGATGTGTACATCTATATACCGTTTGAATGTTTTCTCCAAGTCGACTTTAATACTGGATATAATAGACATCGTCACTATCTCTGGTATGCTGTTCTACGAAGCAGAAACATGAACAGAAAATGCTGCCTTTTTTTTCTAATGAGATGGAAGCAAGTATGGTACATCTTTTGCTGGGTCCAGTGGAGATCAGTGATTCCCAACCTATTTCCAATGGTGATTCAGTTTCAATTTCACTATAGTCTTTGTGAGTTAAAATTATTTAGAGTAAAATAGGATTTAGAGTTAAGGTTAATTATTTAGAGTAAAATAAGGTTTAGGGTTAATTATTTAGAGTGAAATAAGGTTAGGGTTAATTATTTAGAGTAAAATAAGGTTAGGGTTAATTATTTAAAGTAAAATAAGGTTAGGGTTAATTATTTAGAGTAAAATAAGGTTAGGGTTAATTATTTAGAGTAAAATAAGGTTAGGGTTAATTATTTAGAGTAAAATAAGGTTAGGGTTAATTATTTAGAGTGAAATAAGGTTAGGGTTAATTATTTAGAGTAAAATAAGGTTAGGGTTAATTATTTAGAGTGAAATAAGGTTAGGGTTAATTATTTAGAGTAAAATAAGGTTAGGGTTAATTATTTAGAGTGAAACAGGGTTAGGGTTAATTATTTAGAGTAAAATAAGGTTTAGGGTTAATTGTTTAGAGTGAAACAGGGTTTCAGCATTCCTCCCAAACAACTTAACCATTTTTGAGTAAAACGGCAAGATGTAAAGTCTGCTGTAAAAAAAGTAATTGCCATCTTTATAAAGAAGTCGAAAACGAGGCTAAAGTCATTTAACTCTTTCATAATTTTCTTGTCTAAATCAAATCAATTATGTATGGATAGAGTATGAACTACTCTTTTACTGAAAATTTATTTGTGAAAAAAAAACGAAGCAAAGTGCAACAAACCACGTAAAGAGACGAGTTGAATCTATTTTCATCCACATCCAGTCCAAATGTTTGTCCAAGACTGCTTTAAACCTGGATATGGTAGGCATCGTCACGGCCTCCTCTGGCAGGTTGTTCCACAGCGCGGAAATACAGACAGCGAATGCTGCCTTTCTTCTGTTGAGCCGAAAGCGACGGTGGTACATCTTTTGCGAGTGCCTGCGGAGACCATGATTTGGCGCTGGGATGAAAAAGAAGTCACGTTTCATCTTGGTAGGAAAGTCTGGCTTCACGATTGCTTTCATCTTGTCCAGTTCAGCCGAGGTCTTGCTGATTCAAATATTAAGTTCACTCTCTGTGCAATTTTGCTTTGCAACTTTACTGACAAACTAGGTAAACTCGTCAAAATTTTTGAGACAAACCCTATTAAATTTACTGTGAACAAACGTCTTGATACCCAACTCCCCACCAAAAAAAAAAAAAAATCTGCTTCCTACCGCAGTAGCCACTTACGCTTCGGTTGGGTTGAATAAAAGTGACAATAAAAATTGTAAAATCAGGATTTTCGATTGGTGGACAAAGAATATCAAATTTGAGTTTTTCTTATGACATTACGACCATTATGGATTCCGAGAAAGAACTGCAAGTATTTCTTAATCTCTTAAGTATAAAAGCAGACAAAATAGGTTCGAAAATAAACTGCTCGAAGATTAAATGCATGACTACAGTGAAACCCAACAGAATTCTGAAACAAACGACAGATAAAGAAACCATCTCATTCGAGCAGCGAAGGATGTGAGGAAACCTGATTCTTGGCATACAGCATCATCAATGGGAATGTAAAACTACTTTTAAGGGGACTTTTTTACCTCAACACCAAAGCGTTTTCGCCTTAATAGAAGAAAAGCAGCATTCTCTGTGCATGTGTCTGTTCCTTGTGACAGCCTGCCAGAGGAGGTCGGGATGATGCCTACCATATCCATGTTTTAAAGTCGCCTTGGACAAACATTCAAACCGTATATAGATGCAATATCATCTAACTGTTTTTCACTTTGCTATTTTTTCCCATCGATTGATTGATTGATTGATTGATCTCACAGGTTGATGCATTTAACTGCGTAGCACATGTGATTTCTGCTACAAATGACCCCACTAAAGTATGACAGCACCACATAGATCTCAGATGAATCAAGCACTCAACACTTCCAACCACATTTCATATCAGATAAAAGCTGAGATTATCGTCATGTGGATAAAACGGGCGCGCACATATCCGAGACAATGACTGACTCCTTAGAAAGTGACCTCCAGTCTATAGTGAAATGGGGTCATAAATGGATGGTAACATTTAATGCTGTTAAGACAAAACTCCTTTCCTTCATCAACTACAAGAAACCTCTTCAACCACCGATCGTCATGCTAAATAACACCCTACCTGAGAGTCCAACGTTCAAACTCCTCAGCCTAACATTCACGGGGAACAGGAATTGGAGCAAATACATAGAAGGCATTGCCAAGGCTGCTGCAAAGAAGGTGGGCTCCCTCTAACGAGCTAGAAAACTTTTCACACCTGACATTATCCTATATCTCTACAAAGCCACCATCCGCCCATGCATGGAGTATTATTGTCACATCTGGTCTGGTGCACCATCCACTAGTCTTTCCCTCTTAGACAAGGTCCCAAAAAGAGTATCTAATCTAATAGGTCCATCACTATCCACCAAGCTCCAGCCCCTGCCCCACCGCCGCAATGTTGCACTCTTGTACTTGCTTTACAAGTACTTCAATGGAATGTGCTTCGATGAACTTGCTGCTCTAGTGCCCCCTCGATGTAAATACACTCAACCAACCTGACAATCAGCTAAATCCCATCCATTCACTGTGGAGGTCCTCAGATGCTGGAGAGGTTTCCACTCCAATAGCTTCTTTCCTCGAGCTGTCGGCTCTTGGAAATCCTTCCTTGCTCCCTGTTTCCCCGACTGTACCGACATACAAAAATTTAAAACTAATGTGAACAAGCATCTCGCTGCACAGGATGACCCTCTAAACTTTCACCCTAATCCTCAGTAGCCCCCTTACGTCTACAGTGGAAACTAGCCTTGTTTGGGGTGAACTAAGTTAACAAAATAAAACAAAAAAAAAATGTGTAGTGCTAGTTGGTCGTGAGTGTGTACAAAAAGTGGAAGAAGCAGTTTTTCATAAAAAACATAATGAGAGCAATTTATAGAGTGAAGTTAACGGATTGTATAACTATACCAGCCCCTTTTATGACTCCCTGTTGAACTGCATAACTAAGC
Organism: Sepiola atlantica; assembly: GCA_963556195.1. Classification (NCBI taxonomy): domain Eukaryota; kingdom Metazoa; phylum Mollusca; class Cephalopoda; order Sepiida; family Sepiolidae; genus Sepiola; species Sepiola atlantica. Next base: position 130,141,587 of record OY744518.1, read on the forward strand.
CGGCCCCTCGATAACCGCCGACCCCAAAAACACAATGTGCTGTGGTTTTTCTTCTTCTCCATCTTTCTATTCTTGCTATTGTTGATTCTAGTATAAGGCGATCACTGAGCGCAGAGCATTAGTTTACAATTTGTATTCATTATAAAAACTAACACAGATACAGATAGAGACATTGTATAAGCTTGACTTGTTGAACACAGGTGTGTGTGTGTGTGTGTGTGTGTGTGTGTGTGTGTGTGTGTGTGTCATTGAGGTTCTGTCATTAGAGTCTCTACTTCTGAGCTAAGCCTCCCATTTCTCAAGTTCAGGATATCAGCGAAGACTCACTCTGAGATTGCTTGTCTATCTGCCCGTCATGATCATCCACTGTTGTCCACTCGGACTCTTCTCCTGTTGAAATCATTCACCGCCGACCTGCCTGTCGATCTTCTCTAACACATCAGTGTCCTTCAAATATATATACTTTCTACCAGAAATCCAATACACCTGATCTTCTCAGTTACTCTCAGCTTACTTCAACCGGAACTAAATACTTCCTTCCAAATTTCCCATCTTGACTCTTCCCTCGGTTATTAATGGCTGACTGTTCATGGTGTCACTTTTTCTGTGTAGCACAATATGTCTATTACTTTCGTATTGTCATTTACTTCCTTGCTAATATTTTCTGGTGGTCCTGGCCAAATGGGGAGTGGGGGAGTCTATAGTATCACAGGATCGCATTAAAATAAGGGATCTTTTAGTAAAGTTGTAACTTGCACCCATATCCTCTGTAGTTAAATACAAACTGTACAGGCACACGAAAAGATCAACAGTCGGTGTGAGCAAGGTGTGTTGTGAAGGAATAGTGGCAGGGTGCATAAAAAAAGTTAACCAACCAAGATGACATGATAATGCATGTTCTTGGAGTTCCAGATCAATCAGTCAGCTAAACAAGATTTTGGGGGGATTTGAATCCAAGGGGAATAACTCTGGCCTATAAAATAATTTTTCCTCAAAGGGATATAACTCTGGTTGTCTTATAAAGCCATTCTCTAAATAAAAGAAATAAATGAACATGGTTTTGAAAGCGTCTTTTAATAATACAAGAAATAAAAATAAAATAAACATAGCTTGAACGGTGACCTCTAATAAAATGAAAATACTATTTCAAATTTAAGTGTGACAGACCGACTGATGGAAAAAAAGCCTCATAGAGATGCGAAGACAAGTCGTATCTAAAGTTTAAAAGAAAAACGAGGCTTTAAAAGCGTTATCTAATAGAATCTATAAATGTGCTATCACTATCTGTATGTCTGTTTAGTGTGTGTGTATATATATATATATATATATATATATATATATGATGAGTTAATGAAAATAATTAGACCTGCAAAGGGAAGCAAATCTTAATCTTCGGTTTTTCAAAACAAGGACGTTTAGTAGATAACAATATTTATTTTTTCTCTCTTTCATTCCTTAAGCCAAGCTTTTCAAAGATTAAAATCTTATCATCAGAGGAAGCTAATGATGGATAAGTTGACATATGAAGATAGTCAATATTCGAAATTTGAAAAAAAGTTTTAAAATTCAAAGCTTGGCTTAAGGAATGAAAGAGAGGAAAAATAAATATTGTTATCTACTAAACGTCCTTGTTTTGAACAACCGAAGATTAAGATTTGCTTTGCAGGTCTAATTATTTTCATTAACTCGTCATATTTTTGCTCTATCCAGTATATTGAGCTTTCTTTACCTCACAATGGGTTCAACTCTCTAAAAGTTTACTTTTTAGTTATATATATATAACTATAACTATATATATATATATATATATATATATATATATATATATATATATATATATATATATATATATATATATATATATATATAATATTTGTTATTGTTTATTATCTATGTACGTATACGTTTCGTCCTTTTTCAATCGTGACTCATTAGCATAGAGATATGACTATTCACTACCGGTCATGCGATTCGAAACCCCGGACTACAAGTATTTTTCAACTCAAATCCGACATCTTTAACCGCTCGGCTAATTGTAAACATCGAATAAACGATGATAATTTTAACACTTTATCGGCGGGCTTAACGTCTAAGCATTCTACTTCTTTTAAGGAAAGGGACGATGCATTATAAAGCAAGTGACGTCATGCTGTGTTAATACAAACATTACAGTGCTCTACTTTTTCGAGGAGCGACAAATAATATATATATATATATATATATATAAATATAAATTAATATGGTCGTACATTAATGTGTGCTGTAATGATCTACAAGAAACATCTGAAAACCCTGAATCAAATATTGATTTTTGTAGAAGAAAGCTATCGAAGACAAAAAAAAACGATAAAGAGACTAACTTTTTTTATGTAGTAGATAAATAGAGTAGACAAGAAAATTGAACATCATATAAATCAAAAAATAATAATAGAAAAATGGTAACATAGGGTTCAGGGCTGGGAGTAAGAGTACATAGGAGTTGTCATTAATTCCCTGACAACGCCGGATGTGTCAGCCAGTATAAAAACTACACATTTATATATGGTAAACCTGTTCTACAGAAAACGCTATCTGTTACGCTCTGTTGTTTTTTTTTTTCGTACGCCTCCTGAGTTAAACTTTGCCGAATTAGTGATACAACACATCTGTAAAACTCATTAGTATTTTAACAACATTATAATACCGTTACTATTCTCAGAATGCGTGGGTCTATACTGCTGAAAATCTTTATCTGAAATTTTACTGTGTTACTCTCGTCTCATCCTGAAAATCTAAATTAATTTTTTATTTTTATTTTTTATTTATTTATATTTTTAATTTTTATTTATTATTATTATTATTATTATTATTATTATTATTATTATTATTATTATTATTATTATTATTATTATTATTATTATTATTATTATTTGTACTCACTAGGAGTTCTCACACAGATCATCGTCAATGATTGCTCACCGACAACAACCAGTGGTATTTCCTGGAGTCTGAGTGACAACAAGCCTCACCAGATTTCCAGTATTCTTCACCTCTTTTCGATAACGATGCGCTATCGCAATAGCCTCTTACTATTGATTTCTCGCTGGTAAGGACAATTGGTCTTCTCTGGGATTTGGGTGGCAATAAGCCTCCCCAAGGTCTCAGCATTCTCCGCACTTTTCCAGTGGAGGTCTGGTTTGTGCTGTCCCTCCTCGGTCTTTTCATCCTCTTCGACCCTCTACAAATATGTTGTCTGGTGTCAGCCTAGGCCGGCACCATTTAAAAAAAAAAAATTAAATTAATTTTTAATATTTTTATTTTTTCATTTTTTAAATTTTTAAATTTTAAATCTTTATTTTTTGGGGAGGTGGGGGGAGAGAAGGGGGGAGCTTATGGTGTTTCTTGTAATTTCTGTTCCTTGGTTCATTTTTGTGTGGTGATAGCTGAGGCCGGTGTAATTTATTGGGGGGGGGGGGAGCTTATAAAGTGATGTTTCTTGCATTTTCTGTTCCTTTGATTGTGATGTGGTTTTGTTTTCTTACTGTTGTAGATTCCATGTGACCCATCGTAGCTTATGCGGGATGGTTTCCGCATTCGATGATTTTTCTTAAGATTGCAGCTGTTTTCATCATTGCCGTCCTTTGTATGGTTTCGATGGTCCCTTTGATTCCAATATTATTATTATTATTATTATTATTATTATTATTTGTACTCACTAGGAGTTCTCACACAGGTCATCAGTGATTGCTCACTGGCAACCGGTGGTATTCCCAGGAATCTGAGTGACAACAAGTCTCCCCAGATTTCCAGGATTCTCCACCTCTTTTTGATAGCCACCGAAAATGTCCTTGCGGTATAGCAACAGCCGTTTACCATTGATTTTTCGCTGGTAAGGACCATTGGTCTTCTTTGGGATTTGGGTGGCAATAAGCCTCCCCAAGGTCCCAGCACTTTCCGCACTCTTCCAGTGGAGGTCTGGTTTGTGCTGTCCCTCCTCGGTCTTCTCATCCTCCTTGACTCTATGCAAATATTTTGTCTGGTGTCAGCTGGTACCATTATTTTTTGGAGGGTTGGGGAGCTTATTGTGTTTCTAGCTATTTCTGTTCATTGATTTATTTTTGTGTTGTGTCAGCTGAGGCCGGTGTAATTTATTGGAGGGGGGGCTCATAAAATGATGTTTCTTGCATTTTCTGTTCCTTTGGTTGTGATGTGTTCTTTCTGTGGTTTTGTTTTCTTCTTGTAGTAGATTCCATGTGACCCTTCGTAGCTTATGCGGGTTGGTTTCCGCATTCGATGATTTTTCTTAAGATTGCAGCTGTTTTGATCATTGCCGTCCTTTGTATAGTTTCAATGATCCCTTTGATTCCAATTTCTCCCAGTCTTTTTTCCATTTTTTGGGGGATTGTTCCTAGAGCTCCTACGATTATTGGTATTATACTGACTTTCTTCATGCTCCATATTCCTTTCAGTTCTCTGGCTAGTTCTGTGTATTTGCTTCATTTTTCCGTTTCTTTGATCTTTACTCTGTGGTCTGCTGGAACGGCGAAGTCTACGATTTTGTAAGATTTTTCCTTGTTGATTATTATAACATCAGGTCTCCTTGCTTGTGTGAGTTTGATCTGTTTGCATATCCATATCCCAGAGGATTTTGTTTTTCATTTTCCAGTACTGTTTCTGGTTTATGTTTGTACCATTTATCCGCGTATTCGAAATTCAATTGCTTGCACAGTTCCCAATGTACTGCTTTCCCCACACAGCCATGTCTGTTCTTGTATTCTTTTGGGGCTAGTATTCTGCATTCACTTATATGATTTACTGTTTCGTCACTTTGTTCACACAGTCTACATTTACTATTTTCCTGGGTTTTATCTATCTTAGCTTTTATGTAGTTTGTCTTAATTGCATTGTTCTGTGCAGCCATCAGTAAAGATTCCGTTTCTCTGTTCAAGTGTCCTTTTCTTAGCCATGCCCAGCTATTTTCGTTGGTTTCTTCTCTTGTCAGTCTTCTGAAGCGTCCACGTAGTTGTTTTTTTCCCCACTTTTCTTTTCTTGTCGTTTTGTTTCTGGTTTGGGTGCTTCCCGAGTTGCTCGTTGGAACGGTGTCTATTGCTGCGGTGATAAGGATTTCTGTGTTTTGAATTATGTATTTCTCCAGCTCCTTTTTTGAGTCTTGCACACAATCTTCTATACCTGCCAGTCCTTTTATTATTGCTATTATTATTATTATTATTATTATTATTATTATTATTATTATTATTGTTATTGTTGTTGTTGTTGTTGTTGTTGTTGTTGGTGGTGGTGGTGGTGGTGGTGGTGATGATGATGATGATGATGATGATGATGATGATGATGATGATGATGATGATGATGATGAACCTCCTCCCCCTCTTCCTCCTCCTCCTCAACGTCAAGGGACGTCATCGGAGAGTCTAGGAGATATTTGCATGACTTCCCTCCACCTCACACGATCATTATCAATTCGCATCACTTCTACTGATAACCCTGTCCATTCCAGCACGTTGTCCATCTACTGCTTTTCCGGGCATCCTGGTCTGCGAGAACCATGTACCCAACCTTGTAATATGGTGTTCGCTAGAGTTTGATGTCGTAATACATGGCCGAACCATCGTAGTTTGCGGCGTTTGATGGTAATAATTGCTGGCTCGCTAAATGTTCAGTTAATTTATTAACGTATACATTAGTTTTATAAACGTGCCACGGTATGTTTAGCATCTTTCTCAATGCCTTCATGTCGAATGCGTGAATTCGTCTTTCTTAATCTTTCAAGATGGTGTGGTGAACACCACAATTAGGTACTCTCTCTCTTTTTTTCTTGCTTTACTTAGTCTTTCTTCGTCTCTTAGTTGGAGAACAGGGACTGATCGCAAGATCTCGCAAAGCAACGTGGCCGAAGGACTTCGGCCAGCTTGACCACGCGAGATTTGAAGTCAATAAAAGAACACCGTTCCTTTTCTCTCTCTCTTTTTTCCCTCAGCGTTCTGGGACGAACGCACACAAAAGAACTCTCGTTGACCCCCCCCCCCCACCAGCTCAAACGAGCTGGGTGGGGAGGGAGGAAGAGAAAGGTAACCCTTTTCAATTCAAGAATCTATCTTTCAATTTAACGAACTTTTTCTCCAAACATACACGTTAAGAGCGTCACACAAAAAGACATTCCTCACGCTCGTTCGACACACACAAAAAGACTTTCAGCCCGCTCGCATACATATACATACACACGCATACATATACATATATTTACGCTTACAATTATGTTAAGTAAATAAATTGTTTTTGTTAAGTATAAGTGTTTTACGTTTTATTCACTTTATAAAAATGCCTATTCATATATGTTGTTTAGCTTCATCTTTCCTTCGCTTTCGTTTTTAATACAAGTTTTTAATAATAATGTTTTCTTCCTTTCTTCTTTGTTTGTCTTAAATTTATTTAATCTACACGTGGTCCGATGGTGGAATCTGAACAGTGAGAGTACGTGCCGTTACAAAGGCATCTATCACACTACCTATGGCCGGGAGATCCTTTGTCTTTGTTCTTCCTTCGAATATCCCGCCATTAACAAGACTCCCACGTGGGCCATAATTGGTGACCCCGACGTGATCTAAACACGCAACCTTCTCACAGCCGTATGATAATATAGATATTACCAGCGATTTATATAATCGTAATATCGTTTTAACTGCTATCTGACGACTTTTCCATATAGATATTACGGCAAAGAACTAGAGAACGTCAATAAATTCAAATATCTGGGCGCAATTATAACCCTAACCCTAACCCTAACCGCAGATGGTACATCAGAGAAAGAGATTCAGACAAGAATTGGTATTGCTACGTCTTGTATGAACCGTCTGAAAACTACATGGAAAAGTCGTCAGTTAACGGTGAAAACGATATTACGGTTATTTTTATTACTAAAGATTAAACCGTAAACTATATAATACAGGGTGTCCATAAAGTCCGTGGGCACTTAAAAGAAATAAAACTTTATTTGTATTTGTGATAGAAATAATATGTAAAAAGGATTAAAAAAGAAGTAAATCTATATTTTTATGGTTTTATTGAAATTTTATTTAAGTTTTCACATGCCCTCCATCATTTGCAATACAAAGGGTGGACCATATAAGAAAGGTTGATATAGAGAAAGGGATGATAGATAGATAGATAGATAGATAGAGAGAGAGAGAGAGAGAGAGAGAGAGAGAGAGAGAGAGAGAGAGAGAGAGAGAGAGAATGATGTCCGTACGTACGTTATCAATTTCACACACATTTAAAATATATATAATAATACGAGGGTAATCCTTGGCACATTCAGACAACCTAGAATTAGTTCAATTTATTTGTACTAATGTATCACCTCTTATCAAGGCCAAGAGCAACTCGGGGATAAGGGTTAATGAGATGGAAATATTGTCAGTTAAGAGATAAAGAACATTATGAGAGGATTGAAAATGATTGTTCGAATTCTTGTGGGGAGGGTTCATAACCGGAATCTGTTGATATTGGATGGGAAGACGATCACTTTGTAGTCTGCAGGGAAGAAGTCTCGTGATAATGTGTTCCACAGTACTTTTTTTGATGTGGTAGAAAAATAAGTTCTTGCTGTGAATGTATTACAAGGAGGAACTAGATAGTGAAGCTCAGTCGAGCACCTTCCATTGAAATAACTATAGAGTCGAGATTGAGAGAGAGAGAGAGAGAGAGAGAAAGAGAGAGAGAGTAGAGAGTGACTAGCAACATCTCTTCTGTGAGAAAGGGGATGTAAAGAACAGAAGAGATCATTTCCCACTAGATTGCGAAGTTGATTTTGAATCACGTACACATATAATATTATAAGGTGATATATATATATATATATATATATATATATATATATATATATATATATACATTTCTCGAAAATTCTTGGTCTGATGAGGTTGACTTTCTGGGAAAAGTGCAACCGAAACATGTATGCACATATGTAACCAATAATGTTTGTATAAATAAAAATTTATACTTATATATATATATATATATATATATATATATGAAAAAAGACAAACGGAAAACAGGTTAAAGTGCAGGAGAAAAACAAAAACAAGAGATTTGGCCGGTTTCGTTCGTGTTAGCGAACGTCTTCAGAATAAGTGAAGATTTGGAAATAATTTTATTTTGATGGGACACACATGGGAGAAGGAAAAGATGATCCGATTGGAC
>OY744518.1:130152282-130299782 GCA_963556195.1 Sepiola atlantica
TGTATCTCAGTCCGTCTGTCAGTCTTTCTTTGTTTTTTTATGTCTACTTTTTCTATTGCTCTCTCCTCCCTCCATTTCCCCTCGTCTATCCCTCTCTCTCACAATCACTCTCCAACTCTCACTCTTTACTTTTCTACCTCTCCTCTCTTTTTATCTACCATCTATACATCCCTCTCTGTACCTGATCCCCTCCTCCCTCTCCTCCTCTCCTCCTCTCTCTCTCTCTCTCTCTCTTGTATCTCAACCGGTATATCAGTCTTTCTTTGTTTTCTATGTCTATTTTCTCCATTGCTCTCTCTCTCTCCTTTTCTCTTTCCATTTCTTTCTCTTCTCTCCTTTTCTCCCGTCTCTTACTCTATATCCTTCCCTCTCTCTCTCACACATACACTCACTCTCAAGCTCTCACTCTTTTTCTTTCTATCTCTCCTCTTTCTTTATTCTACCGTCTATCCATCCTTTCCTTTCCTCTCCCTCTCTATACCTGGACCCGACTCTCTCTCTCTCTCTCTCTCTCTCTCTCTCTCTCTCTCTCATTCTCTGTAATTGTTTATTTATTTTTCTCTTCTAAAACTGCTTGTTGTCATATTCTTCGTTGGCTAAAATCCAAGACAATAAGAACTGACATTCAAAGCCAGACAATTTACCGTTTTTTTTGGTTGTTTATTTTGCTTCATTTTCTTTCAGACTCACCAACTCTCATGCTTATTCTTGCATTTTAGAGTTTGTACTTTTAGCATCTTTCCTGACACAATGTCTACCATCATTATAAAAAAAAACTAGCATGGACCACCGGCGTTGCCCAGGAGCGAATGAGAACTCGCATGTACCCTCTGGCTCCCTGCAAGCAGTAGCGTAGCTAGACCTTTTGCCGCCCGGGGCGGTAGTAAAATTTGCCGCCCCCCCCCCCGGCATTTGGGTGCCCGGAAAATTCGTCCATGGATAATTCGCCCATGGAAAATTTTTTGCTAGGTAGGAAAACTGGTCCATTATTATTAAGTTAACATTATTCTTAATTTTCATACCTTGCGAAAATTAGTTCTACGGTATCTAATTTTCCTAAATTCAATTAAATTAAAATTAAAATATGAAAACTGATTTTTAATATTTTTTATTCATTTGAGATTTTATCTGTTTTCCTTTTGTTTTAAGTAGATGGTGGGGGTTGCCCGGGGTGATTTTGTCCGATCCCCCAGCTAGCAATTGTAAAGTTTACAAGGAGTTATAAAAAGTATGCTACAAAAACAAACGTTTGGACAGTAATAAAATTAATGAATTCAAACTTTCGCATCTAATGTTATTTCCTCTTTGATGTCGGTGTATATACACCCAAATATCCAACTTTCTTTTCGCACCTATTCGATAAAAATTTATATGAAAGTTCCCCTTTAAGTATGAAATCTTTCTGAGGTCATTTTGTTTTTTTGGTGCTTGGCCGAAGCCTAGGCTTGGCCCTATCCTGTTAGGTCAGCCGGTCACTGAGTATATCTCCAGAAATAATTAATGCTTGCATTTTTTAAACTTAGTGATTGAAATGAATTAAAGCAATTTATTCTCAATTAATGGAAATTTTGTTCAAGAATTAAAACCAGCCATATATATATATATATATATATATATATATATATATATATATATATATATATATATATATATATATATATATATATATATATATATATGTATGTATATATGCGTATTTATATATGACGGCGTTGAAAGATTTCCTTCTTCAGAATAGAGAAAAGATAGTGGACACGGCAATAGACGAGTCAAAAACACTCTGCTCTGAAATGGGGATAAGCATGGAGCGTCGTATTCGCAAAAAGAAACGAATGGATGGTGAAGGATTGACTGATGCAGCGCTGAGTTTTGATACTGAGTTGAGACGGGAAATGCTGTCTGTCATAGACAGATTGACTGAAGAAATATCTTGCAGATTTCAACAAGTTCACAATCTTGCAAATAAATACGCTTTTCTTATACCGTCAAATCTGCTTGATAATAATTATGATTGTCAGCTTGGTGGATTTGACGAAGATATAGAAAAAGAGAAATTCTTTGCTGAAAAGAAGAGGTTACAGTATGTTGTAAAAGCTTCAGAAAAAAACAAAATCGATGGACCTCTTGAACTTTTGAACTTTATACAAAGATACCAACTTGGGGATTCCGTCCCTAATATTGTGATCTTGCTGAGAATTTTCCTCACCAGAGCTATTAGCGTTGCTAGCTGTGAGCGCTCTTTCTCAAAACTGAAGCTCATAAAAAACTACCTTAGATCAGCAATGAGCCAGACAAGACTTACAGACTTGGCAATCCTCTCAATAGAGAGGGAACTTGTCGAGGAAGTGAATTTTGATAGAGTCATTGATAACTTTGCCGAAAAAAAGGCGCGAAAAATCTGTTTGTAAATTTTCAACCGACTTGATGCCTTGCGACAGTTCTCTCACAAAAAATAAATTTATAGCCTTATTTGCCATTCATAAATACATTTGTTTAAAATATATTAAAACTATTTTTAAAAGAGTTGAAACGTTATTAACAACAACAAATTTCTGAAAACCGAGCGATTACACACACGGATTTAAAAAAGCACCGATACAAGACGTTTTTTCTCTTCGGAGGGCTCGCCCTCTTAATAATAACATTATGAAGACAAAGAAAAGAAAACTACATCGGACTATTCTCTCCTTGATACATCCATGTTATTTGGCGAAAATTCGGACTTTAACAACAACGACAAAAAAGTAAATAAAAATGATTTTATCATTTCATAACATTTTCAGGTTTTCAAATGTTCTCATTTAAATTTATTATTATATAAAATTTTAGTATAAAATTTCATATTTTTTGTTAACTTTTGTTTTTTAAAATTTTTTCTCTACTTTCTATTTTTACCCTCTCAAAATGCCGCCCCCTCAGGTGTGCCGCCCGGGGCGGCCCGCCCCCCCCCCTAGCTACGCCAGTGCTTGCAAGTATGTTGTTTTGACACAAAAACGCAACAATTCCATCAGATTATCTATTGGAATGCAGGTGCGTTCCCCCAACGAAATATCCGAATGTTAGCTTACCCCGTACCACTCGTCAGAGTCTCGTCAGTTGATACTTTCGTGAACAGACTTACAACGTCTAGACTCACCATCGTAATGGAATGAGTGGGATCATTATTGATTTTTGCCACAAAGTGAGCGGAATTCTTGACAAGTTATCAATCCTCATCTGAAAAATTCCGGCATTCAAACATCTGGTATTAAAATGGCGATGTCACAAAACGCTCAATACGTAGACCCAATTAAGGAATTTCCTGAACTAACTTAACCTTTCTCCAACACAGATGAAATTAAGGATCAAGTGAAACACCATATAATGACAAACAGCACAGCGGTCCACGCGAAACCAAGAATAATGAGCCCAGAAAAAAACTAAAATTGCAAAAACGGAAGAATTTCAACATGCTAGAGTTGGGAATCATACAATCGTCTAACAACCCATTGTCATCACCGTTACACATTGTTCCCGAGAAATGTGGAAATGACTGGAGGCTGTGCCGCGACTATCGCGCACTTAACGCGGTTACAACATCTGACAGATACCCAATACCGCAAATCCATGATTTCTCGCCGTCACTTTCCGGAGCTACTATCTTAGATCTCATTAGAGCTTATCACCAGATACCCGTCGCGGAAGAAGACATACCCAAAACGGCAATTTGTATTCCGTTCGGTCATTTTGCGTTTACACGTTTATCCTTCGGTCTGAGAAATGGAGCACACGCTTTACAGAGATTTATCGACGAGGTTTTGCGAGGATTGCCCTTCGTTTTCGCGTACACTGACGATATTCTGATTGCCAGTTACTCGCCAAGCGAACATTTAGACCACGTCAAGGAGATGTTAAGACGATTGGATTTTTATGGCTTTAAAAATAAACCCTACGAAATGCGAATTCGGCGAAAAATTACTGAATTTTTTAAGACATCAGATTGATAGTTCGGGTATAATTCCTTTGCCCGAAAAAAAGTAGCAGCTATCAAAAGTGTTCGAATTCTTAATTCCGTGGGTTGATATGGGTTATAAACTACTCCAAAATCTTATCAAAATTAATAGACCTTGCATACATACACCAGAGGGCGCTCAGACTTTTAATGATCTCCCATTTTGTCACGCTAGGGGGCGCTAAGATCGTGAACAATAAAAGAAGCACGAAAAGATTCTCTTTTATTTTGCATCAACCGACACACTGATAGAACTCTGTTCTGTTCGGGGAATTAATTTTACCCGTCCTGGGACAGGTATTCTTCTGAGAGAGAGGATGTGTGTGTGTGTGTGTGTGTGAGAGAGAGAGAGAGAGAGAGAGAGAGAGAGAGAGATGAGAATAGTAGTTAAATAAAACGAACGAGGAGAGTAGAAAGTGACTAACTTGGGTTTACTTTCGGCAGCCTCGTAACTCTCGCTTCTTTTATTTTATCCTTTAGTCCTCACATTCCATGAGCGATGTTTCTGACAAAGGGGGGAAAATTGCTGTTTTCTGGGTCGGAATCACTCCATCTAACACTTATCGTTGGTCAGTTTTCTTTTGTTGTTTTTTTTACCTTGAAGTGGTATTTTTTTAGCTCCTTACATCAAGCGGGCTTCATGCCTTGTCTGGAGCGATTTCCATTAAAAAAAAATGTATTTATTTATTAAATGATTTTAAAATAAATAGTCTCTCTCTTACCGTAAAAATAATTGTCAGCCAAATATCTTCTGAATAAATGAAACGTCTTATTCGATTTGGGGACAATTCATTTTGACATGGGCAAACTCTTAATTTTTGGCATTCATCGACACCAGATATTTTTCAATTACGTTTTTACATTTCATATTTGGCAACCGGGCGGTCTCATTTTTTTAATGGGTGCAGAAGGTTGCAACGTACGTAAGAACAAACGGTTTAGAGGGTGCGGTGTTTACTTAGTCAAGTTCCACTCCTTCATACTTGACTTTTGTTCTCATTTCAGAATTCTTTTAAAGATGCAACGTAATCTAAGCTTTCATTTTAATAAGTGTGTTCTTTATTCAAGTTTTTCTTTTTACGAAGTATTTCTTGGATCTTGGACTGTTGCATTGTTGACAGAGAGAGAGAGAGAGAGAGGGGGAGAGAGAGAGGGGGGGGTAAAAGAGAGAGGGGCGGGGAGAGAGGGGCAGTTGAGGGAGAGGTATTGAGAGAGGGGGCGAAAGAGAGAGAGAAAGAAGGGCGGAGAGAGAGGGGTAAGTTGAGGGAGAGGTAACGAGAGAGAAAGACGGGTAGAAAGGTAGCGAGAGATGAGGTAGATGAAGAGAGAGAGAGAGAGGGGGAGAGAGAATGGGGAAGAAGTACAGAGAAGAAAAAAAATATATATAGAGAGAGAGAGTTGAGAAAGATAGAGAAACAGAGACGGAGAGAGAGAGAGAGATATAGAGAGAGAGATAGAGAGAGAGAGAGAGGGTGGGTATGAGGGAGAGATATAAACAGAGGGAGAGAAAAAGAGGGGGTGATTGCACGTATGAGACTGAAAGATAGAGAAAGGGGGACAGAGAGAGAGAGAGAGAGAGTAAAATAAAGAGAGATAGAGAGAGATGCAGTCGAAAGTCAAGGTAGTGAGAGAGAGAGGATCGATATATATATAGAGAGAGAGGAAAAGATAGTGCGAGGGAGAGAAAGAGAAAGAGAACTAGAGAGAGAGAGAGGGGGGGGGTATAGAGATAGAGTGGATAGAGAGGGTGAGGCAGTGGTTTACTCCGGATTGATGTTCTCCGCATGTTACCCCCATTTAGTCTTCTTCTTCTTCTTCTTCTTCTTCTTCTTCTTCTTCTTCTTCTTCTTCTTCTCCCCCCCCCCTTCCGTATCCGTTTACCACCCACGCCACTTGTTCCAATTTGTTCCAGGTTTTCAAGTGCCTGGTCTTTTACATCACCCGCTTTCTCAAGAGTGTTAGGAATTAATTAATTTTCTCTCTTAACTGCTTCCATTTTACTTCTTTTTTTTTTTAAGCAATTATGTGTAAAAAAACGTTTTTTTTTTTTTTTTTGTAATTTTATTTTTATGGATAAATTAAATATTAGATAACTAGCAGGGCCATCCAACGTTGCCAGGGAGCATGGATACCAAAGTTAAAGAGTTTAAAACGTATGTGTACCTGCTTCCTCTTTCTCTCTCTCTTTCTCTCTCTCTTTCTCTTCCTTCCCTCTCACTCTCTTTCTCTCTCTCTTCCTTCCCACTCTCTCTCTCTCTCTCTCTCTCTCTCTCTCTCTCTCTCAAATAGTTCATTATAATAGAAAAGGAGAAAAAGGAACATAAGCAAGAAAGAAAAAGAAATCTGACTGACTGTTTGACCTAATTTCAGTGTTGTTTTTAAAACAACTATTAGTAATAATTTTTTTTTTAAAGTTAATTTTATGCATTATTTGATCCCTGGTGATATCGCAGTATTTGCTAGTCTTTCTCTACTCTATCGTTATTTTCATGGTAGGTGCTCGACTGAGCTCCAGTCTCTGGTTCTCCCTGTAAAACTTTCAAAGCAAAAACTCGTCTAGCTACAACCACTGTAAATAATTTTCCTTTCTTCCTCTGTGTACCTAAAACTAAACTGAACTTCCATGAACAAAGTTTGTCTCCCAGAACTTCCCATCTGTGGAATACAATACCAACTCACTCCATCATGGTCGTTTTCAAGTCCAATTCTTATCTATCAGTCCTCTTAAATAATCAAATTCTACCCATTTCACCCATTGTCTCCAATACTCTCAAGGTATTATCACTCATTAACCCTTATCCTCGAGTGGCCTGTAGACCTTGATAAGCGGGACCTATAGTTATATTTAAAAAAGAGGTGTTTTTTTTACTATAATCAGGTCAAGATCATACTGAATCCGATGATGTAAGGTTTAGAAATGTTTCTTGTGTGGTTTCTGACTTTTAACCGAACACACACACACACACACACACACACACACACACACACACAGACGGGTGCTACCAGATCAGGTTGTCTGAAGATATCGGCTTCCTGACCCCAAATGCACCAAACATTTATGTTTTATATTTATTTTTTTCTCTTTTCAGAACTCAATCATGCTCTGCAAAGTCCAAAACAAAAAAACAAGCTCTATTTACCAACACTTAGTAGAACACAACACCCCTAAAAAAGAATTCAGGGACATATTAGTCAAAAACACTGCCATTCTCATTGTCTCACATTGTAATCTGTGCCTCCCCATAATTGAAGCCTTACTCATTCGAGCAAACAAACGCACCATCAATCAAGTTGAATATAAGGGGGGGGGGGAGAATGCCTTTAATATATTAAAAAAAAAAAGTTTTAATCGAGTTTCTCAATAAATTCACCAGTTTTAGTTTGCATAACTCCTCACGTGCCTGAAGAAGACTCATGGGAGTCAAAAACGTTAGCAGTTTTGGCGAGTTTCTGTTAACACATCTTGTCAAAGGCAGAGCTAAAATAAATTAAAAATCAAAAGTGATAAATTTGTCTCGCTTTGGAAGATCTCAATATATATAAATATATATATATTTATATATATATATATATATATATATATATATGTTTGAATACCACAGAATTCTTGTGTTTTGTAATTTTCTTAGTAATATTCTTGACGCGGCGAGCAAGCTTTCGGGTCTCCGGTGGTGGTTGGTATAATATGGTTCCGAGGGTTATTATTTCAGCCATCTCTAGCACTTTCCATCGTTGTGATTGCCATTGGAGCCATATTATACCAACTACCACCAGAGACCCGAAAGCTTGCTCGCCGCGTCGAGAACATTACTAAGAAAATTACAAGACGCAAGGATTCTGTGGTATTCAACCAGACTTGCATAAATAATGACTTTCTGCCTAAATATTCAAAGCTCTCGCTAGATTGAGCACTTTAAGTTAGTTAACAACAAGCCGTCATTTATAGCATAATGCAATATTCTAGGCGCCGTCTATTGAGTTCTCTTGGCAGCTTGCTATTATGGCCGCTGAATTTGCCATTTAGACGGTAATTTACTCTCCCATTTCTACTGCAATGTGTGGTGGGCACATCGGTATGTGCTCTGACTACTGAGTCAAATATGACTTTCGTATTGGGGTTCGAACCATTTGACCGGCACGGATTGTCTCCTCCCATGATGATTGCAGATTTGGCATGAAACACATGTGTATATGGGTTAATTTGAAAATATTATTTATGAATAATTATATATATATATATATATATATATATAATAATAAATATTTGTTATTGTTTATTATCTATGTATGTATACGTTTCGTCCTTAAATCGGGACTCATCAGCATAGAGATATGACTATTCACTACCGGTCATGCGATTCGAAACCCTGGATTACAGGTATTTTTCAACTCAAATCCGATGCCTTAACCACACGGCCAATTTTAAATAGTGAATAAACTGTGATAATTTTAACACGTTATCGGCGGCTATAACGTCTAGAGCGTTCTACTTTTTTGAGGAAGGAACGATGGATTTAAAGCTAGCGACATCATGCTGTGTTAATACTACACTTACAGTGCTCTACTTTTTTGAGGAGCGACAAATAATAATAAATATTTGTTATTGTGTATTATCTATGTACGTATACGTTTCGTCCTTAAATTGGGACTCATCAGCATAGAGATATGACTATTCACTACCGGTCATGCGGTTCGAAACCCGGATTACGAGTAACTGTATTCTTGGCGATTTAGGGAATCCAATGAAATACGCCTCGTGTACATGGTGTCTTTGCTCCAACTGAATGAGTGGGAAAACGAAATTGCGTGGGTGCTATAAGAAGTAGTCTGACGATTCTTGTATCCCTACACCGAGGCTTCTGATTGGCTGGTGGGCCAATCACTCCAGTGGTGCCCCTGTCTATTTACAGCAAAGGAAAATAGTACATAAAAATATGTAACTGCTACAATTCTAAACAGCCTTTCAAGTTGCATATTAGCAGGAGGAATCGCCTATCTTTCCAATACTGGCATTTCTGTTCATATCATTAATTTCAATGTTTTTATTTTACTTTTATTCGCCCCAAACAAGGGGTCATATTTCCACTGAGACATACTGTGATTAGGGGCCAGATTTATAGGGGCATCCTAAGTGGGTAGTTGTGACTACTATACTCCATGCATGGGCTAATGCTGGCTTTATAGAGATATAGGATACTGGTAGGTGTGAGAAGTTTTCTAGCCCAGTAGAGGGAGCCTACCTTCTTTGCAGAAGACTTGGCAGTATCTTCTATGTACTTATTTCAATTCATGTTGCCTGAAGAGTTTAAACGCTGGTCACTCTGGAAGGGTACTATCAGCCATGACAATCAGTGGTTAGAAAGATGTCTTATACTTGCTAAAGGAATAGAGCTTTGTCTTATTAGCATTAAATGTGACCATCCATTTTTGGCCCTATTCTGCTACAAACTGAAGGTCATTTTCCAACTATTCGACCTTTGACTTGCTTGTGTGGGTATTCAGATAGTGTAGTGTCACCAGCGAATGCACCCATCAGATGCGTTTCAGGAGGCCATGTATGAAGATCAGGAATATATAAAGGTACATAGATTTTTCCACTGATACCTTTGTAAGTAACCCTTAAATGGTATATATTTTTAATACTGGTTTGACATCGAAGATACTAATTACCTACTTAGCAGTTGTGCTGATGCAACATCATACTAAAACCTACTCACGCTTGCTAACAGGTTCGTTGCAGATGTGAAACATGTTGCAGTTTCACACATTTTCGTTGAATATTATATTAAATAGTCATTTGGTTGGAATGTGTCATATTTGAAGCAAAAAGAAATTAAACGTTAACACTGGGGTGATACGACAGGTACTGGAGCAGACTGTGGGAGTTATTAGGTTAAAGATTCTAAACCCTAACCCTAACCCTAACCAACCTTCCTTGCAGCAGACTTGGCAGTATCTTCTATGTATTTGTTCCAATTCATGTTGCCTGTGAATGTTAAACTTACGAGCTTGAACAGCATACTCTCGGAAGAGTGTTATCAGCAATTGTAATCAGTGTTTAAAATAATTTCTTATACTTGTTAAAGGAAAGATGCTTTGTCACGGTAGCGTTGACTGTAACCATCAATTCTACTACGTACTGGAGGTTATTTTCTAAAGATTCAACCAGTGCTCGCATGTCGAGAATAGAGCATTGTGTTATCAGTAAATATACCCATCTCATACGTGATAGCATCGGCGAGGTTATTTACCTTCCTTAATTGTGAGATAATGTTTGCTCTCTTCAATCGTGAGATAATGTTTACTCTCCTCAATCGTGAGATAATGTTTACTCTTCTCAGTCGTGAGATAATGTTTACCCTCCTAAATCGTGAGATAATGTTTACCCTCCATAATCGTGAGATAATCTTTACCCTCCTTTATCGTGAGATAATGTTTACCCTCCTCAATCGTGAGATAATGTTTACCCTCCTTAATCGTGAAATAATGTTTACTCTCTTTAATCGTAAGATAATGTTTACCCTCCTCAATCGTGAGATAATGATTACTCTCCTTAATCGTGAGATAATGTTTACCCTCCTCAATCGTGAGATATGTTTAACCCCCATTAATCGTAAGATAATGTTTACTCTCCTCAATCATAAGATAATGTTTACTCTCCTCAATCGTGAAATAATGTTTACCCTCCTTAATCGTGAGATAATGTTTACCCTCCTCAATCGTAAGATAAAGTTTACTTTCCTCAATCGTGATAATGTTTACCCTCCTCAATCGTGAGATAATGTATACTCTGCTCAATCGTGAGATTGATGTTTACCCTCCTCGATCGTGAGATAATGGTTACTCTCCTCAATCGTGAAACAATGTTTACCCTCCTTAATCGTGAGATAATGCTTACCCTCCTTAATCATATAATAATGTTTACCCTCCTAAATCGTGAGATAATGTTTACCCCCCTTAATCGCAAGATAATGTTTACCCTCCTTAATCGTGAGATAATGTTTACCCTCCTTAATCGTGAGATAATGTTTACCCTCCTTAATCGTGAGATAATGTTTACTCTCCTTCATTGTAAGATAATGTTTACCCTCCTTAATCGTAAGATAATGTTTACTCTCCTCAATCGTGAGATAATGTTTACTCTCCTTAATCGTAAGATAATGTTTACCCTCCTTAATCGTGAGATAATGTTTACTCTCCTCAATCGTAAGATAATGTTTACCCTCCTAAATCGTGAAATAATGTTTACCCTCCTCAATCGTGAGATAATGTCTACCCTCCATAATCGTGAAACAATGTTTACCCTCCTTAATCGTCAAATAATGTTTAGTCTCTACAATCGTAAAATAATGTTTACTCTCCTTAATCGTGAGATAATGTTTACTCTCTTCAATCGTGAGAAAATTTTTACTCTCCTCAATCGTGAAATAATGTTTACCCTCCTTAATCGTGAGATAATGTTTACCCTCCTTAATCGTGAGATAATGTTTACTCTCCTTAATCGTGAAATAATGTTTACTCTCTTCACTCGTGAAATAATGTTTACCCTCCTTAATCGTGAGATAATGTTTACTCTCCTCAATCGTGAAATAATGTTTACTCGCTTCAATCGTGAAATAATGTTTACTCTCCTCAATCGTGAGATAATTTTTACTCTCTTCAATCGTAAGATGATGTTTACTCTCTTCAATCCTGAAATAATATTTACTCTCCTTAATCGTGAGATAATGCTTACTTACCTCAATCCCCAGATAATGCTAACTCTCTTCAATCGTGAAATAATGTTTACTCTCTTCAATCGTAAGATAATGTTTACCCCTCTTAATCGTGAGATAATGTTTACTCTCTTCAATCGTGAAATAATGTTTACTCTCCTTAATCGTGAGATAATGCTTACTCTCCTTAATCGTGAGATAATGCTTACTCTTTTCAATCGTGAAATAACGCTTACTCTTTTCAATCGTGAGATAGTGTTTACTCTCTTCAATCGTGAAATAATGTTTACTCTCTTCAATCGCGAAATAATGTTTAGTCTCTTCAATCGTGAGATAATGTTTACCCTCATTAATCCTTAGATAGTTTTTACCCTCCTCAATCGTAAGATAATGTTTACCCTCCTTAATCGTGAAATAATGTTTACTCTCCTCAATCGTGAAATAATGTTTACTTTCTTCAATCGTAAAATAATGTTTACTCTCTTCAATCGTGAGATAATGCTTACTCTCTCAATCGTTAAATAATGTTTACTCTATTCAATCGTGAAATAATGTTTACTCTCCTCAATCGTGAGATAATGTTTACTCTCCTCAATCGTGAGATAACATCTACTCTCCTCAATCGTGAAATAATGTTTACTCTCCTCAATTGTGAGATAATGTTTACTCTCCTTAATCGTAAGATAATGTTTACTCCTTAATCGTGACATAATGTTTATACTCCTCAATCGTGAGATAATGTTTACTCTCCTCAATCGTGCGATAATGTTTACTCTCTTAAATCGTGAGATAATACTTACTCTACTCAATCGTTAAATAATGTTTACTCTCCTCAATCGTGAGATAATGTTTACCCTTCTTTAATCGTAAGATAATGTTAACTATCTTGAATCGTGAGATAATGTTTACTCTCTTCAATCGCGAAATAATGTTTACCCTCCTCAATCGTGAGATAATGTTTACCCTTCTTTAATCGTAAGATAATGTTTACTCTCCTCAATCGTAAGATAATGTTTACTCTCCTCAATCGTGAAATAATGTTTACAGTCCTCAATCGTGAGATAATGTTAACCCTCCTTAATCGTGAAATAATGTTTACTGTCTTCAATCGTGAAATAATGTTTACTCTCTTTAATCGTGAAATAATGTTTACTTTCCTCAATCGTAAAATAATGTTTACCCTCCTTAATCGTGAGATAATGTTTACTCTCCTCAATCGTGAAACAATGTTTACCCTCCTTAATCGTGAGATAATGTTTACTCTCCTCAATCGTGAAATAATGTTTACTCACTTTAAATCGTGAAATAATGTTTACTCTCTTCAATCGTGAAATAATGTTTACCCCTCTTACTCGTGAAATAATGTTTACCCTTCTTAATCGTGAGATAATATTTACCCTCCTTAATCGTGAGATAATGTTTACTCTCCTCAATCGTGAAATAATGTTTACTCTCTTCAATCGTGAGATAATGTTTACTCTCCTTAATCGTGTGATAATCTTTACCCTCTTTAATCGTGAGATAATGTTTACTCTCATCAATCGTGAGATAATATCTACTCTCCTCAATCGTGAAATAATGTTTACTCTCCTCAATCGTGAGATAATGTTTATACTCCTCAATCGTGAGATAATATTTACTCTCTTTAATCGTGAGATAATATTTACTCTCCTTAATCGTGAGATAATGTTTGCTCTCTACAATCGTGAGATAATGCTTACTCTCCTCAATCGTGAGATAATATCTACTCTCCTCAATCGTGAAATAATGTTTACTCTCCTTAATCGTACGATAATGTTTACTATCTTCAAACGTGAAATAATGTTTACTCTCTTCAATCGTGAAATAATGTTTACCCTACTTAATCGTGAGATAATGTTTACTCTACTCAATCGTGAAATAATGTTTACTCTCTTCAATCGTGAGATAATGTTTACCTTCATTAATCCTTAGATAGTTTTTACCCTCCTCAATCGTAAGATAATGTTTACCCTCCTTCATCGTGAAATAATGTTTACTCTCCTCAATCGTGAAATAATGTTTACTCTCTTCAATCGTGAAATAATGTTTACTCTCTTCAATCGTGAAATAATGTTTACCCTCCTTAATCGTGAAATAATGTTTACTCTCCTCAATCGTGACATTATGTTTACTCTCTTCAATCGTGAAATAATGTTTACTCTCTTCAATCGTGAAATAATGTTTTGTCTCTTCAATCGTGAAATAATGTTTACCCTCCTTAATCGTGAGATAATGTTTACTCTCCTCAATCGTGAAATAATGTTTACTCGCTTCAATCGTGAAATAATGTTTACTCTCCTCAATCGTGAGATAATTTTTACTCTCTTCAATCGTAAGATGATGTTTACTCTCTTCAATCCTGAAATAATATTTACTCTCCTTAATCGTGAGATAATGCTTACTTACCTCAATCCCCAGATAATGCTAACTCTCTTCAATCGTGAAATAATGTTTACTCTCCTCAATCGTAAGATAATGTTTACCCCTCTTAATCGTGAGATAATGTTTACTCTCTTCAATCGTGAAATAATGTTTACTCTCCTTAATCGTGAGATAATGTTTACTCTCTTCAATCGTGAAATAATGTTTACTCTCCTCAATCGTAAGATAATGTTTACCCCTCTTAATCGTGAGATAATGTTTACTCTCTTCAATCGTGAAATAATGTTTACTCTCCTTAATCGTGAAATAATGCTTACTCTTTTCAATCGTGAAATAACGCTTACTCTTTTCAATCGTGAGATAGTGTTTACTCTCTTCAATCGTGAAATAATGTTTATACTCCTCAATCGTGAGATAATGTTTACTCTCCTCAATCGTGCGATAATGTTTACTCTCTTAAATCGTGAGATAATGCTTACTCTACTCAATCGTTAAATAATGTTTACTCTCCTTAATCGTAAGATAATGTTAACTATCTTGAATCGTGAAATAATGTTTACTCTCTTCAATCGCGTAATAATGTTTACCCTCCTCAATCGTGAGATAATGTTTACCCTTCTTTAATCGTAAGATAATGTTTACTCTCCTCAATCGTAAGATAATGTTTACTCTCCCCAATCGTTAAATAATGTTTACAGTCCTCAATCGTGAGATAATGTTAACCCTCCTTAATCGTGAAATCATGTTTACTGTCTTCAATCGTGAAATAATGTTTACTTTCCTCAATCGTAAAATAATGTTTACCCTCCTTAATCGTGAGATAATGTTTACTCTCCTCAATCGTGAAATAATGTTTACCCTCCTTAATCGTGAGATAATGTTTACTCTCCTCAATCGTGAAATAATGTTTACTCACTTTAAATCGTGAAATAATGTTTACTCTCTTCAATCGTGAAATAATGTTTACCCCTCTTACTCGTGAAATAATGTTTACCCTTCTTAATCGTGAGATAATATTTACCCTCCTTAATCGTGAGATAATGTTTACTCTCCTCAATCGTGAAATAATGTTTACTCTCTTCAATCGTGAGATAATGTTTACTCTCCTTAATCGTGTGATAATCTTTACCCTCCTTAATCGTGAGATAATGTTTACTCTCATCAATCGTGAGATAATATCTACTCTCCTCAATCGTGAAATAATGTTTACTCTCCTCAATCGTGAGATAATGTTTATACTCCTCAATCGTGAGATAATATTTACTCTCTTTAATCGTGAGATAATATTTACTCTCCTTAATCGTGAGATAATGTTTGCTCTCTACAATCGTGAAATAATGTTTACTCTCCTTAATCGTACGATAATGTTTACTATCTTCAAACGTGAAATAATGTTTACTCTCTTCAATCGTGAAATAATGTTTACCCTACTTAATCGTGAGATAATGTTTACTCTACTCAATCGTGAAATAATGTTTACTCTCTTCAATCGTGAGATAATGTTTACCTTCATTAATCCTTAGATAGTTTTTACCCTCCTCAATCGTAAGATAATGTTTACCCTCCTTCATCGTGAAATAATGTTTACTCTCCTCAATCGTGAAATAATGTTTACTCTCTTCAATCGTGAAATAATGTTTACTCTCTTCAATCGTGAAATAATGTTTACCCTCCTTAATCGTGAAATAATGTTTACTCTCCTCAATCGTGACATTATGTTTACTCTCTTCAATCGTGAAATAATGTTTACTCTCTTCAATCGTGAAATAATGTTTTGTCTCTTCAATCGTGAAATAATGTTTACCCTCCTTAATCGTGAGATAATGTTTACTCTCCTCAATCGTAAGATAATGTTTACCCCTCTTAATCGTGAGATAATGTTTACTCTCTTCAATCGTGAAATAATGTTTACTCTCCTTAATCGTGAGATAATGTTTACTCTCTTCAATCGTGAAATAATGTTTACTCTCCTCAATCGTAAGATAATGTTTACCCCTCTTAATCGTGAGATAATGTTTACTCTCTTCAATCGTGAAATAATGTTTACTCTCCTTAATCGTGAAATAATGCTTACTCTTTTCAATCGTGAAATAACGCTTACTCTTTTCAATCGTGAGATAGTGTTTACTCTCTTCAATCGTGAAATAATGTTTATACTCCTCAATCGTGAGATAATGTTTACTCTCCTCAATCGTGCGATAATGTTTACTCTCTTAAATCGTGAGATAATGCTTACTCTACTCAATCGTTAAATAATGTTTACTCTCCTTAATCGTAAGATAATGTTAACTATCTTGAATCGTGAAATAATGTATACTCTCTTCAATCGCGTAATAATGTTTACCCTCCTCAATCGTGAGATAATGTTTACCCTTCTTTAATCGTAAGATAATGTTTACTCTCCTCAATCGTAAGATAATGTTTACTCTCCCCAATCGTTAAATAATGTTTACAGTCCTCAATCGTGAGATAATGTTAACCCTCCTTAATCGTGAAATCATGTTTACTGTCTTCAATCGTGAAATAATGTTTACTTTCCTCAATCGTAAAATAATGTTTACCCTCCTTAATCGTGAGATAATGTTTACTCTCCTCAATCGTGAAATAATGTTTACCCTCCTTAATCGTGAGATAATGTTTACTCTCCTCAATCGTGAAATAATGTTTACTCACTTTAAATCGTGAAATAATGTTTACTCTCTTCAATCGTGAAATAATGTTTACCCCTCTTACTCGTGAAATAATGTTTACCCTTCTTAATCGTGAGATAATATTTACCCTCCTTAATCGTGAGATAATGTTTACTCTCCTCAATCGTGAAATAATGTTTACTCTCTTCAATCGTGAGATAATGTTTACTCTCCTTAATCGTGTGATAATCTTTACCCTCCTTAATCGTGAGATAATGTTTACTCTCATCAATCGTGAGATAATATCTACTCTCCTCAATCGTGAAATAATGTTTACTCTCCTCAATCGTGAGATAATGTTTATACTCCTCAATCGTGAGATAATATTTACTCTCTTTAATCGTGAGATAATATTTACTCTCCTTAATCGTGAGATAATGTTTGCTCTCTACAATCGTGAGATAATGCTTACTCTCCTCAATCGTGAGATAATATCTACTCTCCTCAATCGTGAAATAATGTTTACTCTCCTTAATCGTACGATAATGTTTACTATCTTCAAACGTGAAATAATGTTTACTCTCTTCAATCGTGAAATAATGTTTACCCTACTTAATCGTGAGATAATGTTTACTCTACTCAATCGTGAAATAATGTTTACTCTCTTCAATCGTGAGATAATGTTTACCTTCATTAATCCTTAGATAGTTTTTACCCTCCTCAATCGTAAGATAATGTTTACCCTCCTTCATCGTGAAATAATGTTTACTCTCCTCAATCGTGAAATAATGTTTACTCTCTTCAATCGTGAAATAATGTTTACTCTCTTCAATCGTGAAATAATGTTTACCCTCCTTAATCGTGAAATAATGTTTACTCTCCTCAATCGTGACATTATGTTTACTCTCTTCAATCGTGAAATAATGTTTACTCTCTTCAATCGTGAAATAATGTTTTGTCTCTTCAATCGTGAAATAATGTTTACCCTCCTTAATCGTGAGATAATGTTTACTCTCCTCAATCGTGAAATAATGTTTACTCGCTTCAATCGTGAAATAATGTTTACTCTCCTCAATCGTGAGATAATTTTTACTCTCTTCAATCGTAAGATGATGTTTACTCTCTTCAATCCTGAAATAATATTTACTCTCCTTAATCGTGAGATAATGCTTACTTACCTCAATCCCCAGATAATGCTAACTCTCTTCAATCGTGAAATAATGTTTACTCTCCTCAATCGTAAGATAATGTTTACCCCTCTTAATCGTGAGATAATGTTTACTCTCTTCAATCGTGAAATAATGTTTACTCTCCTTAATCGTGAGATAATGTTTACTCTCTTCAATCGTGAAATAATGTTTACTCTCCTCAATCGTAAGATAATGTTTACCCCTCTTAATCGTGAGATAATGTTTACTCTCTTCAATCGTGAAATAATGTTTACTCTCCTTAATCGTGAAATAATGCTTACTCTTTTCAATCGTGAAATAACGCTTACTCTTTTCAATCGTGAGATAGTGTTTACTCTCTTCAATCGTGAAATAATGTTTATACTCCTCAATCGTGAGATAATGTTTACTCTCCTCAATCGTGCGATAATGTTTACTCTCTTAAATCGTGAGATAATGCTTACTCTACTCAATCGTTAAATAATGTTTACTCTCCTTAATCGTAAGATAATGTTAACTATCTTGAATCGTGAAATAATGTTTACTCTCTTCAATCGCGTAATAATGTTTACCCTCCTCAATCGTGAGATAATGTTTACCCTTCTTTAATCGTAAGATAATGTTTACTCTCCTCAATCGTAAGATAATGTTTACTCTCCCCAATCGTTAAATAATGTTTACAGTCCTCAATCGTGAGATAATGTTAACCCTCCTTAATCGTGAAATCATGTTTACTGTCTTCAATCGTGAAATAATGTTTACTCTCTTCAATCGTGAAATAATGTTTACTCTCTTCAATCGTGTAATAATGTTTACCCTCCTTAATCGTGAAATAATGATTACTCTCTTCAATCGTGAAATAATGTTTACTCTTTTCAATCGTGAAATAATGTTTACTCTCCTCAATCGTGAGATAATATCTACTCTCCTCAATCGTGAAATAATGTTTACTCTCTTCAATCGTGAAATAATGTTTACCCTCTTTAATTGTGAGATAATGTTTAATCTCCTCAATTGTGAAATAATGTTTACTCGCTTCAATCGTGTAATAATGTTTACCCTCATTAATCGTGAGATAATGTTTACTCTCCTTAATCGTGAGATAATGTTTACCCTCCTTAATCGTGAGTTAATGTTTACTCTCCTTAATCGTGAGATTATGTTTACCCTCATTAATCGTGAGATAATGTTTACTCTCTTTAATCGTCAGATAATGTTTACCCTCATTAATCGTGAAATAATGTTTACACCCCTTAATCGTGAGATAATGTTTACCCTCGTTAATCGTGAAATAATGTTTACTCTCCTTAATCGTGAAACAATGTTTACCCTCTTTAATCATAAGATAATGTTTACCCTCCTTAATCGTGAGATAATGTTTACTCTCCTCAATCGTAAAATAATGTTTACCCTCCTTAATCGTGAGATAATGTTTACTCTCCTCAATCGTGAAACAATGTTTACCCTCCTTAATCGTGAGATAAGTTTTACTCTCCTCAATCGTGAAATAATGTTTACTCTCTTCAATCGTGAAATAATGTTTACCCCTCTTACTCGTGAAATAATGTTTACCCTTCTTAATCGTGAGATAATATTTACCCTCCTTAATCGTGAGATAATGTTTACTCTCCTCAATCGTGAAATAATGTTTACTCTCTTCAATCGTGAGATAATGTTTACTCTCCTTAATCGTGTGATAATCTTTACCCTCCTTAATCGTGAGATAATGTTTACTCTCATCAATCGTGAGATAATATCTACTCTCCTCAATCGTGAAATAATGTTTACTCTCCTCAATCGTGAGATAATGTTTATACTCCTACATCGTGAGATAATATTTACTCTCTTTAATCGTGAGATAATATTTACTCTCTATAATCGTGAGATAATGTTTGCTCTCTACAATCGTGAAATAATGTTTAGTCTCCTCAATCGTGAGATAATGTTTATACTCCTCAATCGTGAGATAATATTTACTCTCCTTAAACGTGAGATAATGTTTACTCTCCTTATTCGTGAGATGTTTGCTCTCTTCAATCGTGAGATAATGCTTACTCTCCTCAATCGTGAAATAATGTTTACTCTCCTTAATCGTACGATAATGTTTACTATCTTCAAACGTGAAATAATGTTTACTCTCTTCAATCGTGAAATAATGTTTACTCTCTTCAATCGTGAAATAATGTTTAGTCTCTTCAATCGTGAGATAATGTTTACCCTCATTAATCCTTAGATAGTTTTTACCCTCCTCAATCGTAAGATAATGTTTACCCTCCTTAATCGTGAAATAATGTTTACTCTCCTCAATCGTGAAATAATGTTTACTTTCTTCAATCGTAAAATAATGTTTACTCTCTTCAATCGTGAAATAATATTTACCTTCCTTAATCTTGAGATAATGTTTACTCACCTCAATCGTGAAATAATGTTTCCTCTCTTCAATCGTGAAATAATGTTTACTCTCTTCAATCGTGAAATAATGTTTAGTCTCTTCAATCGTGAAATAATGTTTACCCTCCTTAATCGTGAGATAATGTTTACTCTCCTCAATCGTGAAATAATGTTAGCTCTCTTCAATCGTGAAATAATGTTTACCATTCTTAATCGTGAGATAATGTTTACTCTCCTTAATCGTGAAATAATGTTTACCCTCCTCAATCGTGAAATAATGTTTACTCTCCTAAATCGTGAGATAATGTTTACTCTCCTCAATCGTGAAATAATGTTTACTCACTTTAATCGTGAAATAATGTTTACTCTCTTCAATCGTAGA
Organism: Sepiola atlantica; assembly: GCA_963556195.1. Classification (NCBI taxonomy): domain Eukaryota; kingdom Metazoa; phylum Mollusca; class Cephalopoda; order Sepiida; family Sepiolidae; genus Sepiola; species Sepiola atlantica. The sequence goes on from OY744518.1 coordinate 130,172,964, forward strand.
AATAATGTTTACCACTCTTAATCGTGAAATAATGTTTACTCTCCTTAATCGTGAGATAATGTTTACCCTCCTTAATCGTGAGATAATGTTTACTCTCCTCAATCGTGAAGCAATGGTTACTCTTCTTAATCGTGAGATAATTTTTACCCTCCTTAATCGTTAGATAATGTTTACTCTCCTCTATCGTGAGATAATGTTTATCCTCCTCAATCGTGAGATAGTATTTACTCTCCTTAATCGTGAGATAATGTTTTCTCTCTACAATCGTGAGATAATCCTTACTCTCCTCAATCGTGAGATAATATCTACTCTTCTCAATCGTGAAATAATGTTTACTATCCTCAATCGTGAGATAATGTTCATACTCCTCAATCGTGAGATAATATTTACTCTCCTAAATCGTGAGATAATGTTTACTCTCCTTATTCGTGAGATAATGTTTGCTCTCTTCAATCGTGAGATAATGCTTACTCTCTTCAATCGTGAAATAATGTTTACCTTCCTTAATCGTAAGATAATGTTTACTCTCTTCAATCGTAAGATAATGTTTACCCTCTTCAATCGTGAGTTAATGTTTACTCTCCTAATTCGTGAAATAATGTTTACTCTCTTCAATCGTGAAATAATGTTTACTCTCCTCAATCGTGATTTAATGTTTACTCTACTCAATCGTGAGATAATATCTACTCTCCTCAATCGTGAAATAATGTTAACTCTCCTCAATCGTGAGATAATGTTTAATCTCCTCAATCGTGAGATAATGTTTACTCTCTTCAATCGTGAGATAATGTTAACTCTCCTTAATCGTGAGATAATGTTTACTCTCTTCAATCGTGAGATAATGCTTACTCTCTCAATCGTTAAATAATGTTTACTCTATTCAATCGTGAAATAATGTTTACTCTCCTCAATCGTGAGATAATGTTTACTCTCCTCAATCGTGAGATAACATCTACTCTCCTCAATCGTGAAATAATGTTTACTCTCCTCAATCGTGAGATACTGTTTACTCTCTTCAATTGTGAGATAATGTTTACTCTCCTTAATCGTAAGATAATGTTTACTCCTTAATCGTGACATAATGTTTACTCTCTTCAATCGTGAGATAATGCTTACTCTCTCAATCGTTAAATAATGCTTACTCTCTTCAATCGTGGAATAAAATTCTTACTCTCTTCAATCGTAAGATAATGTTTACTCTTCTCAATCGTAAGATAATGTTTACTCTCTTCAATCGTGAAATAATGTATACCCTCCTTAATCGTGAGATAATGTTTACTCTCCTCAATTGTGAAATAATGTTTACTCTCTTCAATTGTGAGATAATGTTTACCCTCCTTAATCGTGAGATAATGTTTACCCTCCTTAATCGTAAGATAATGTTTACGCCCGATAATCGTAAGATAATGTTTACTCTCTTCAATCGTGAAAAAACTTTTACCCTTCTCAATCGTGAGATAATGTTTACTCTCCTTAATCGTGAAATAATGTTTACTCTCCTCAATCGTGAAATAATGTTTACTCTCTTCAATCGTTAAATAATGTTTACTCTCTTCAATCGTGAAATAATGTTTACCCTCCTTAATCGTGAGATAATGTTCACTCACCTCAATCGTGAAATAATGTTTACTCTCTTTAATCGTGAAATAATGTTTACCCTCCTTAATCGTGAGATAATGTTTACTCTCCTTAATAGTGAGATAATGTTTACTCTCCTTAATCGTGAGATAATTTTTACCCTCCTTAATCGTGAGATAATGTTTACTCTCCTTAATCGTGAGATAATGTTTATACTCCTCAATCGTGAGATAATATTTACTCTCCTTAATCGTGAGATAATGTTTGCTCTCTACAATCGTGAGATAATCCTTACTCTCCTCAATCGTGAGATAATATCTACTCTTCTCAATCGTGAAATAATGTTTACTCTCCTCAATCGTGAGATAATGTTTACACTCCTCAATCGTGAGATAATATTTACTGTCCTTAATCGTGAGATAATGTTTACTCTCCTTATTCGTGAGATAATGTTTGCTCTCTTCAATCGTGAGATAATGCTTACTCTCTTCAATCGTGAAATAATGTTTACCTTCCTTAATCGTAAGATAATGTTTACGCTCTTCAATCGTAAGATGATGTTTACCCTCCTCAATCGTGAGATAATGTTTACTCTCCTAATTCGTGAGATAATGTTTAATCTCCTCAATCGTGCGATAATGTTTACTCTCCTTAATCGTGAGATAATGTTAACTCTCCTTAATCGTGAGATAATGTTAACTCTCCTTAATCGTGAGATAATGTTTACTCTCTTCAATCGTGAGATAATGCTTACTCTCCTCAATCGTGAGATAATGTTTACTCTCCTCAATCGTGAGATAACATCTACTCTCCTCAATCGTGAAATAATTTTTACTCTCCTCAATCGTGAGATAATGTTTACTCTCTTCAATTGTGCGACAATGTTTACTCTCCTTAATCGTAAGATAATGTTTACTCCTTAATCGTGAGATAATGTTTACTCTCTTCAATCGTGAGATAATGCTTACTCTCTCAATCGTTAAATAATGCTTACTCTCTTCAATCGTGGAATAAAATGCTTACTCTCTTCAATCGTAAGATAATGTTTACTCTTCTCAATCCTGAGATAATGTTTACTCTCTTCAATCGTGAAATAATGTTTACCCTCCTCAATCGTAGGATAATGTTTACCCTCCTTAATCGTGAAATAATGTTTACTCTCTTCAATCGTGAAATAATGTTTACCCTCCTAAATCGTGAGATAATGTTTACCCTCCTTAATCGTGAAATAATGTTTACTCTCTTTAATCGTGAAATAATGTTTACCCTCGTAAATTGTGAGATAATGTTTACTCTCCTCAATCGTGAAATAATGTTTACTCTCTTCAATTGTGAGATAATGTTTACCTTCCTTAATCGTGAGATAATGTTTACCCTCCTTAATCGTAAGATAATGTTTCCGCTCGATAATCGTAAGATAGTGTTTACTCTCCTCAATCGTTAAAAAACTTTTACCCTTCTCAATCGTGAGATAATGTTTACTCTCCTTAATCGTGAAATAATGTTTACTCTCCTCAATCGTGAAATAATGTTTACTCTCTTCAATCGTTAAATAATGTTTACTCTCTTCAATCGTGAAATAATGTTTACCCTCATTAATCGTGAGATAATGTTTACTCACCTCAATCGTGAAATAATGTTTACTCTCTTCAATCGTGAAATAATGTTTACTCTCCTCAATCGTGAGATAATGTTTACTCTCCTTAATCATGAGATAATGTTTACTCTCCTCAATCGTGAGATAATGTTTACTCTCTTCAATCGTGAGATAATGCTTACTCTCTCAATCGGTAAATAATGTTTACTCTCTTCAATCGTGAAATAATGTTTACTCTCCTCAATCGTGAGATAATGTTTACTCTCCTCAATCGTGAGATAACATCTACTCTCCTCAATCGTGAAATAATTTTTACTCTCCTCAATCGTGAGATAATGTTTACTCTCTTCAATTGTGCGACAATGTTTACTCTCCTTAATCGTAAGATAATGTTTACTCCTTAATCGTGAGATAATGTTTACTCTCTTCAATCGTGAGATAATGCTTACTCTCTCAATCGTTAAATAATGCTTACTCTCTTCAATCGTGGAATAAAATGCTTACTCTCTTCAATCGTAAGATAATGTTTACTCTTCTCAATCGTAAGATAATGTTTACTCTCTTCAATCGTGAAATAATTTTTACCCTCCTCAATCGTGAGATAATGTTTACCCTCCTTAATCGTGAAATAATGTTTACTCTCTTCAATCGTGAAATAATGTTTACCCTCCTAAATCGTGAGATAATGTTTACCCTCCTTAATCGTGAAATAATGTTTACTCTCTTTAATCGTGAAATAATGTTTACCCTCGTAAATTGTGAGATAATGTTTACTCTCCTCAATCGTGTAATAATGTTTACTCTCTTCAATTGTGAGATAATGTTTACCTTCCTTAATCGTGAGATAATGTTTACCCTCCTTAATCGTAAGATAATGTTTCCGCTCGATAATCGTAAGATAATGTTTACTCTCCTCAATCGTTAAAAAACTTTTACCCTTCTCAATCGTGAGATAATGTTTACTCTCCTTAATCGTGAAATAATGTTTACTCTCTTCAATCGTTAAATAATGTTTACTCTCTTCAATCGTGAAATAATGTTTACCCTCCTTAATCGTGAGATAATGTTCACTCACCTCAATCGTGAAATAATGTTTACTCTCTTTAATCGTGAAATAATGTTTACCCTCCTTAATCGTGAGATAATGTTTACTCTCCTTAATAGTGAGATAATGTTTACTCTCCTTAATCGTGAGATAATTTTTACCCTCCTTAATCGTGAGATAATGTTTACTCTCCTTAATCGTGAGATAATGTATATACTCCTCAATCGTGAGATAATATTTACTCTCCTTAATCGTGAGATAATGTTTGCTCTCTACAATCGTGAGATAATCCTTACTCTCCTCAATCGTGAGATAATATCTACTCTTCTCAATCGTGAAATAATGTTTACTCTCCTCAATCGTGAGATAATGTTTACACTCCTCAATCGTGAGATAATATTTACTGTCCTTAATCGTGAGATAATGTTTACTCTCCTTATTCGTGAGATAATGTTTGCTCTCTTCAATCGTGAGATAATGCTTACTCTCTTCAATCGTGAAATAATGTTTACCTTCCTTAATCGTAAGATAATGTTTACGCTCTTCAATCGTAAGATAATGTTTACCCTCCTCAATCGTGAGATAATGTTTACTCTCCTAATTCGTGAGATAATGTTTAATCTTCTCAATCGTGCGATAATGTTTACTCTCCTTAATCGTGAGATAATGTTAACTCTCCTTAATCGTGAGATAATGTTAACTCTCCTTAATCGTGAGATAATGTTTACTCTCTTCAATCGTGAGATAATGCTTACTCTCTCAATCGGTAAATAATGTTTACTCTCTTCAATCGTGAAATAATGTTTACTCTCCTCAATCGTGAGATAATGTTTACTCTCCTCAATCGTGAGATAACATCTACTCTCCTCAATCGTGAAATAATTTTTACTCTCCTCAATCGTGAGATAATGTTTACTCTCTTCAATTGTGCGACAATGTTTACTCTCCTTAATCGTAAGATAATGTTTACTCCTTAATCGTGAGATAATGTTTACTCTCTTCAATCGTGAGATAATGCTTACTCTCTCAATCGTTAAATAATGCTTACTCTCTTCAATCGTGGAATAAAATGCTTACTCTCTTCAATCGTAAGATAATGTTTACTCTTCTCAATCGTGAGATAATGTTTACTCTCTTCAATCGTGAAATAATGTTTACCCTCCTCAATCGTGAGATAATGTTTACCCTCCTTAATCGTGAAATAATGTTTACTCTCTTCAATCGTGAAATAATGTTTACCCTCCTAAATCGTGAGATAATGTTTACCCTCCTTAATCGTGAAATAATGTTTACTCTCTTTAATCGTGAAATAATGTTTACCCTCGTAAATTGTGAGATAATGTTTACTCTCCTCAATCGTGAAATAATGTTTACTCTCTTCAATTGTGAGATAATGTTTACCTTCCTTAATCGTGAGATAATGTTTACCCTCCTTAATCGTAAGATAATGTTTCCGCTCGATAATCGTAAGATAATGTTTACTCTCCTCAATCGTTAAAAAACTTTTACCCTTCTCAATCGTGAGATAATGTTTACTCTCCTTAATCGTGAAATAATGTTTACTCTCCTCAATCGTGAAATAATGTTTACTCTCTTCAATCGTTAAATAATGTTTACTCTCTTCAATCGTGAAATAATGTTTACCCTCATTAATCGTGAGATAATGTTTACTCACCTCAATCGTGAAATAATGTTTACTCTCTTCAATCGTGAAATAATGTTTACTCTCCTCAATCGTGAGATAATGTTTACTCTCCTTAATCATGAGATAATGTTTACTCTCCTCAATCGTGAGATAATGTTTACTCTCTTCAATCGTGAGATAATGCTTACTCTCTCAATCGGTAAATAATGTTTACTCTCTTCAATCGTGAAATAATGTTTACTCTCCTCAATCGTGAGATAATGTTTACTCTCCTCAATCGTGAGATAACATCTACTCTCCTCAATCGTGAAATAATTTTTACTCTCCTCAATCGTGAGATAATGTTTACTCTCTTCAATTGTGCGACAATGTTTACTCTCCTTAATCGTAAGATAATGTTTACTCCTTAATCGTGAGATAATGTTTACTCTCTTCAATCGTGAGATAATGCTTACTCTCTCAATCGTTAAATAATGCTTACTCTCTTCAATCGTGGAATAAAATGCTTACTCTCTTCAATCGTAAGATAATGTTTACTCTTCTCAATCGTAAGATAATGTTTACTCTCTTCAATCGTGAAATAATGTTTACCCTCCTCAATCGTGAGATAATGTTTACCCTCCTTAATCGTGAAATAATGTTTACTCTCTTTAATCGTGAAATAATGTTTACCCTCGTAAATTGTGAGATAATGTTTACTCTCCTCAATCGTGAAATAATGTTTACTCTCTTCAATTTTGAGATAATGTTTACCTTCCTTAATCGTGAGATAATGTTTACCCTCCTTAATCGTAAGATAATGTTTCCGCTCGATAATCGTAAGATAATGTTTACTCTCCTCAATCGTTAAAAAACTTTTACCCTTATCAATCGTGAGATAATGTTTACTCTCCTTAATCGTGAAATAATGTTTACTCTCCTCAATCGTGAAATAATGTTTACTCTCTTCAATCGTTAAATAATGTTTACTCTCTTCAATCGTGAAATAATGTTTACCCTCATTAATCGTGAGATAATGTTTACTCACCTCAATCGTGAAATAATGTTTACTCTCTTCAATCGTGAAATAATGTTTACTCTCCTCAATCGTGAGATAATGTTTACTCTCCTTAATCATGAGATAATGTTTACTCTCCTTAATCGTGAATAATTTTTACCCCCTTTTATCGTTAGATAATGTTTACTCTCCTCAATCGTAAGATAATGTTTACTCTCTTCAATCGTGAGATAATGTTTACCCTCCTTTATCGTGAGATAATGTTTACCCTCCTTAATCGTGAGATAATGTTTACTCTCTTCAATCGTGTGATAATGTTTACTCCCTTTAATCGTGAGATAATGTTTACCCCTCTTAATTGTGAGATAAGTTTTACTCTCCTCAATCGTGGGATTATGTTTACTCTCCTCAATCGTGAGATAATGTTTACTCTCTTCAATCGTGAGATAATGCTTACCCACCTTAATCGTGAGATAATGTTTACCCTCCTTTATCGTGAGATAATGCTTACCTACTTTAATCGAGAGATAATGCTTACTGTCTTTACTCGGGAGATAATGCTTACCTTTCTTTAATCGTGAGATAAACATGAAACCCGTTTGAGTCACGAGGGAGGGGGGGGGGGGGCATTGAGACGTAGAATTGTCAACTATATAACATTATCCATCCCTTTAAAAAACCTCGAAAAAGCAAAACAAAATAAAAACATTTAAACACATCAGTGAGGTTTCAACCTATTAGAGGGCTTCCTTCCATAAACAAAGTGGTAACATCTGTACATGCTACACAAAGGAGTTTTTCAGGGATTGGATGAGTGACTACACCTATTCATTTAACTATTCATTTCACATATTGGTATAGCTTTTAGTTTATCTATTTACCTTTGTTTTACCTGAGCAAAAAAAAAATAAATGTATGACATATTATTAATCTATGAATAATGTCACTTTTTTAAAACAATAAAACATTTACACATTTTGACCATATATATATATATATATATATATATATATATATATATATATATATATATATATGGGAAATGAAAAAAGGAAAAACCAAAAAAGAATGTTTTTTTTATATATTCATCAACATTTCGTATTTATTTGTAAGACTTCCTCAGGATGATAATTTTAAGAAAAATGTCATGCAAGTACGTGAAAATATTTGGTTGACATGATGGGTTGATGAGAAAAAGTAGATGCTACTGACTTCACAAGCACGGACTTCGGTCCTGCGCACCCAGTAGTGGCTACTACTTTTACTCATCAACCCATCATGTCAACCCAATATTTTCACGTACTTGCATGACATTTTTCTTAAAATTATCATCCTGAGGAAGTCTTACAAATAAACATGAAACGTTGATGAATATATAAAAAAAACATCCTTTTTGGTTTTTCCATTTTCCATTTCCCATTACGTCGGATTACCTTCATCCTCCCTTTCTCATATATCTATATATAAAGTTAGGAATGTGTATATGTGTATTTATATATTTGTATGCGCAGGATTCACTCCTAAACTAATTAATCGATAATTGTGAATTTTGGAACACAGTTGCTAGGCGTATGAGTTGGTAATATGGGCTATATTTAGTTAAATTTAGTTTTATGCAAAAAAAAAAGTGGTGGAAGCCCTTCATTAAAATTCAGATATGTCTGAATTTTGTGAAATTTTAACAATAGGTATTAGATATCAATTAATAAATATTCCTCAACTTTCAGTTTCTTTAAAGTATTTTAAGGGTTTTTTAAGGAGCATAATATGAACACATCCTTCAATTCGAAAATTTAAATTTTTCTGATTTGCATTAAATTTGGTAATAGTTATTAGACACAAATTAAGCGAGATTCCTTGAATTTCAATTTCTTCCTCAGACCCCTTAAGCTTATATTCAAAATTTCTTACAATTTTTCAGGAATCAAATTTTGATCAATGGTTAGTAAGCAAGCAAATAACAGTGATCAATTGTGTGGCTTCATTTCCTTCTGATTTTATTCAAAGAAAAGAAGCGATCAATAATCAATATCGTTATAAATAATCAATAATGGTGTCAAATATTCCCAGATATTTAGTTACAATAAAGCAGACTGTTCACTATTATGCCGCGTTAAAATACAAGATTTTTGTTTCAAATATGATTCATCGTCATTAGACACAAATTAAGCAAGATTCCCTGAATTTCAATTTCTTCTTAAGACTCCTTAAGCTTAAGGCGCAAATTTTAGAAATCTTTTAGAGCCAAAATCATTTAATGAATTTTGATCAAAATTAGAATAAAGATTCTAGACGTAAGGTTTAGCAGCATACTAGACGTACCCGTGATATATTGGGTCACGTCCACTACCACTGTTTAGCACATCACTCAATAGTTTCCGGGCCTAACTAATAAAACATCAACTTTTAGGAAAAATTCGACTTCATTCATCAACATAGTCTTTCCAGAGTGATACACTGATTCCAACAACTCAATGGCTTTTTTGTAGAACAATTTGTTTTGGGCCTCAAAATACGCCTCAGTTTCCTATATCACATCTTCATTGTAGCCAAATTTTTTCCCTGGAGCATTCTTTTGAGGTCTGAAAACAGCCAGTAGTCCGGGGGGAGGTAGATCTGGAGAATAGGGTTGTGCAGAAGCAATCCAAAGTGCAATTCATGTAGTTTTGCTATCGATTTGTGACACGGTGCATTGTCTTGGTGAAAGGCCACTTTTTCTTCCTCATTATGACCGTTTTGGGAAGTGATTTCTCCCTTTAAACGCACCAATAATGTTATATTGATGGCTCTTTCTTTCTCAAGGTAATCAATGGACAAAATACCTTGCACATCCAAAAATACGGAGAACAAAACCTTGTCTGCTGATGTTTGCGTTTTTGGTCGCTTTGGACGGCTTTCACATGCTGTTGTCCACTCAGATGACTGCCGATTTAACTTTGGGGTGAAGTGGTCGATCCATGTTTTATCAATTGTCATATATTGATGCAAGAACTCTTTTTATTTCGTTTTAAACAGTTGCAAACAACGCTCTGAATCATCAATTGTTGTTTTTGATCGACTGTGAGCAAATGCTGCACCCACTTTGAGCACAACTTTCTCATTGGTAAATGTCTATGAAAAATGGTAAATTTACTGCTTTCTGATATTTTCAATTCCTCTCTTATCTCATGCAACTTCAATTTACGATTGGCTAAAACGAGTTTGTGGATTCTTATGTTTGCCTGGACAACTGCCGAATTCGGATGATCTGAGCACCCAGGAACATCCTAACTATTGTTTCCGACTGAGCAGAGTTCGAATAACTCTTATCAAGCCATTGCTTTGCTTGAATAGTATTTTTCCCATCAGAAAGCAATGTTTTATCAACACACGAAATTCAGATTTTTCCATTGTTTGAAAAATTTGCAACAGTATATATATATATATATATATATATATATATATATATATATATATATATATATATATATATATATGTGTGTGTGTGTGTGTATTTTGCTGATTTAAATCATTTTTCAAATCAAATTCCAAATAAACGGCTGTAAATAACTATGATATTTTTTATTTGTGTATATTTAACCATGTTGTCTTTTTTGTGGTCTCTTGGTCTTACCGGATTCCAGGACAAGAATTCATCTAGTCTGGTGGAGTATCCAGCTAAGTGCTGTTACTTAACCTAACATTACTTGGAGAAGGTGCACCATTCCTCGTATAAGCCAGTATGAGGTAGCCATACTGAGGGGATCTTATTTGGGCTTTGAATACTATGTTATTTTGAATATTTCGTCAGGGTTTACTTGTAGGGAGAAGTATCCTCATGTCAGGTTGTCCTGACAAACTCCTGTACAGAGAAACCTTAGACACTCGAGGACAGTGTCTAGTAGGCATTTAAGTTCTAACCAAGATACTCTTTGTATGAGGACATAAAAGTGGTGCAAAACTGTTCCGTTCGGTGAATTAATTTTATTATTAACTAGTAGGAAGTGTGTCCCGGCATTGGCGGGAAAAATCGAGGAAACTACGCATTGCAACACCCAGAACTTGTATTTATCTACCTCCCACAAGGTAAGATGTGACACAAGGTCGGGAAAGTGGGATTAGATAAGCCAACGCTCGAGAGGTGAGCACTCTGGCCATTTAAAAATTGCCTGGGCAGCCCCGTCGGCATTCCCCGGTAGGGGCGCCTCAGATAGTAAGCAATAAACTTACCTCTCCTCAAAGAGGGGAGGCAAAGCCTGGGAGGGTGCACCTCCTAGAACTGCACAGGACCAGTCTAGTGCAGTATCCATCGGAACAGATACTACACTTTGATCTTGGCCAAAAACACCCAGAACTAAATTGCCCCAAAAATGGAATTGTAAAAAGTTGGGGGGGGGGGGGTACTAACTGTTTATTTACTTCATCTCTAGGAGGTCAGGTGTGGTTTTGAAAAGCCAGTGCACTTTGGTCCACAAAAAATACCTGAGCAGCCTCGTCAGCATTTCCCGGGAAGGGCGCCTCAGGCGTTTAGAAATAAACTATTCCCTTCTCAAGGAGAAGGTAAAGCCTGGAAAGGTTGATCATCTAGGACTGAACAGAACAATACTTCAGCCCAACAGTAACAAAGTCACTGTCAGACTGATTACTTTTCCGCAGTGTGTGTGCGTGTTGTAGGGGGTGTCAAGCTTTGTAATTTAGCAAAAGAATAAAATGGCTGACTTATTTTCCTGTGTGATGTCGTGTGTGTGTGTGTGTGTGTGTGTGTGTGTGGAGGACTTTGTTTATGACTTACAGTCCGGCAGCAGCAAGCGCATGGAAAATAAATTTTGAGCACAAACTGTAATCATTTCTCGACGAAATAAAACCATCTTCATAAAAGGAAGTGTGTGTTTTATTAATATCAAACCAATCACTGAATTTAAAAACAAAAAGAAATAAACAGTTAATAAATGAAATGTCATTTTGCTAATCTGTATGCAAATTAGTTGACCGTACGACGTAGATCGCACAGAACCGTAGCAGTATATTCGAAAGATGTTCATTTCTATGGTGTGAATACCGAAAAGAGGCTCTTACTCTCACTGTAGGTGTGAGAAATCTCACAACTTTATATATAGAAAAGACAAGCAGAAAAATCAATTAATAAATATTCCCCAAATGTAAGTTTCTTTGGAGTATATTAAAGTGATTTTAGAGCGCATAATATAGGCACAACCTTCCATTTAAATATTTAAATATTTAAATATTTCTGATTTTCATTAAATTTGATACAGAGTCATTAGACACAAATTGTCGAAAATTCCTTCGACGCCAAGGGGTAGTTTGCAGTGTTGCCAACTGAGATTTTTAAAACCCGCTAGATTGAGAAAGCAAAATCGCCAGAAAATCGCTAGATTTTTAACTTTTCGTCATTATTGGCAACTGAGATTTTCAAAACCAGCTAGATCGAAAACAATAAAATCGCTATAAAAAAAACCCACTAGATTTTAACTTCTTACCCTATATATATATATATTGTTGCATGAGGGACTGAATAAGAGTTTCACCGTCTGGAGTTACGCCCCTTTACCGGGGCACTCATGTTTTTTGCCTGATGTAAATAAAGGACGCCATTTTACAGAACCTGATCTCTGTCGTTATGTTTCTATTCAATCCATTGACATCCTCTAAAATGACACATATATATATATATATATATATATATATATATTCCTCTTAAAATGACTGCCAAATTTTATCGACTACTTTTGTTTTTTGTTCAAAGCTATGACAGCGAAAATATATCCACTGTACAAATATTAATTTGTCTGTTTTTGTCTATTAATTATTTTGCAAATATTTGTTCTCTGACTTTTGCGGATTATTTTCCAAATAAAAGTTAATTTGTTTTCATAAATATTAATTTGTTGCCACCTGGACCTAGGGTTAGTGGGAGGTTTAATGGAGTGTATATTTTGTTTTGTAAGAAACAAATCATAAAATCAAACAGTGTTTATTAAAAATTGAAATATATTACAAATTTAACATCACAATAATGACGTATCTAAATATGCCGAAGAAATTGTCCACAAAAATGAAATTAATATTTGCAAAATAATCCGCAAAAATCGGAAAATTAATTAATATTTTCAAAATAAAAGCTATAAAAAATATATTGAATTAAAATCCTATTACGAGATTATCCATTATAATGTATTTCGGTTTCTTCGTAAGAAAGTCGGCCATTTTAATATTTTGTTAATGATTGAATTACTTCGATATTTATTCAATACTTACCTAATTTTCTAATTTTCCTGCCTTGCCAAAATTACACAAGTTTCCGCCCCCCCCCTCCCAAAAAAAACACACACACCCTTCCTACTACAAACTCTAAGTCCGGGTGGTAATACGAAAAATAAATAAAGAATAAATTTAACAAAAGTCGAAAAAGTGCATGCGACGTGGGTGTAACGGGGCTGTTAATAGTCAATTTATTGAATATTAAAGTTAGTTTTTTTGTTGTGTTATTTATTTATATTAAATAAACCGTTGTATTGTATCACGTATCTTTCGCGGAAAGAAAACAACAACAATTATTTCAGAATGCATCAGTTTTGCATATACTTGTAACATAAAATGATCCCCCATTTCCGGGCCATTATAACTTAGTAGATAAAAGAATTTAGTTAACATTAGTTCTCAGAGTGTAAGTCAAATATTTTTATTGGTAAATTATGGAGATGCAAAGTAAACATTTCAAAGTTCACTGCCTCTTATCTCTCTTATCAAACCTTTTGTAATGTTAAAAATCAAAAATTAAACAAACAGCTGGAAGAACATTACATTTTCTCACGATTGGTGGCATTTATTGGATGTGTTTTTACCGGTATTTTGTTTAATTTTCGATTTTTAGCGATTATCCGAGTGATCATCGTCAACATCTTATCGACGCCATTTTCTTTTTAAGTATGAACTGAACAGTCGGCACCATGTTAACTTTTAACAAAAATATGCTTTAAAATAAGTTAAAACACTAATAAAACTTATCCAGGAAGGTAGAATAGTAACTCATCTTGCCTTTGGTAACATTTATTTGTTGCACATTTATTTGTTGTTTTCTTTTTGTTGTTTTTTACCCATTTTTCGTTCTGTTCGCTCTCGTTATAAATGCCCTAGAATTGTTTTTTATTTATTAATTTATTTTTGTGTTCGTGGGTTTTTGTCCGTGTTTGAATTATTTTGGTGGCCTTTTGTCCGGTTAGCTTTTGTCCGGTCGCGATCACCATTTTATTTTTAGAACATTAACATTTTTATTGACATGCAAAACTACTGCAGATTTGCATATATCATGTATGGAAGGTAGCTTGAGAAATAATCTCATGATGACTAAAGAGAAAATGAATACTGAAAATAGTTTTACTGAAATCTGAAATTGCGTGTGTGTATGTGGCAAACGAAATCGACAGATTTTAAAGAAAAAAATCGCTAGTCGCTAAATCCAAATTTTACTAGCCAGATTCAAATCAAAATCGCCAGATCTAGCGGGAAACCCGCTAAATTGGCAACACTGGTAGTTTGTAGATCAGAGTCGGGTCAGGTGTAAAAAGTTGCATAATATTGCTAAACCGTGACTCCAACTCCGTCAGGAGTGAAATACCAAAAAAGAGTATGACCTTGTTCATAAGAAATCTAAAAAAATGTAACAATCAATAGAACTCTCACGAAATGTAACAATCAATAGAACTCTCACAAAATGTAACAATCAATAGAACTCTCACAAAATGTAACAATCAATAGAACTCTCACGAAATGTAACAATCAATAGAACTCTCTCAAAATGTAACAATCAATAGAACTCTCACAAAATGTAACAATCAATAGAACTCTCACGAAATGTAACAATCAATAGAACTCTCACAAAATGTAACAATCAATAGAACTCTCACAAAATGTAACAATCAATAGAACTTTCACAAAATGTAACAATCAATAGAACTCTCACGAAATGTAACAATCAATAGAACTCTCACGAAATGTAACAATCAATAGAACTCTCACAAAATGTAACAATCAATAGAACTCTCACAAAATGTAACAATCAATAGAACTCTCACAAAATGTAACAATCAATAGAACTCTCACGAAATGTAACAATCAATAGAACTCTCACAAAATGTAACAATCAATAGAACTCTCACAAAATGTAACAATCAATAGAACTCTCACGAAATGTAACAATCAATAGAACTCTCACAAAATGTAACAATCAATAGAACTCTCACAAAATGTAACAATCAATAGAACTCTCACGAAATGTAACAATCAATAGAACTCTCACAAAATGTAACAATCAATAGAACTCTCACAAAATGTAACAATCAATAGAACTCTCACAAAATGTAACAATCAATAGAACTCTCACGAAATGTAATAGTCGCCACAACTTTCCAAATCACACTGCCCCCCCCCCTAGAAGGGGAGTTTAAATTATCTCCTTGGGGAGTTTGAATTATCTACTAGACATCATCCTTGAGTGTCTTCGGTCTCTCTGTACAAGGGTTTGTCAGGACAACCTGACATGAGGATAGTTCACCTTACAAGTAAACCCTGACCAAATATTCAAAATAATATAGTATTCGAAGCCCAAATAAGATCTCCTCGACACAGCTATACACTAACTCATACGAGGAATGATGCGCCTCCTCCAAGTAATGTTACCTCAAGTAACAGCACTTAGCTGGATACTCCACCAGACTAGATGAATTCTTGTCCTGGAATCCGGTAAGACCAAGAGACCACAAGAAAGATATACTACAACATAGTTAACTGGTCGGTTGGGGAGAGAAGATAATTAATGTTCTTAACTTCTTTACTAACTCAACGTTTGACATGTAAAGGAGAACTTTAATGGAATATTCGAATATCTATGTATCTCATATAGAGATCAAGTGTTAGCCCCAGGAAGGGGCCCCTTGATTTCTGAGAACTTCGACTGAAGTAAAATGAAACAAAAAAGAGAAAATGCTCTTAAATAACCAGTAATCAACAAATATGCAAATTACTCTCTTTCGGTAGGAGGTATAAAAAACAAAGCCAGGATCTTTACTAGGTTTAGACTTTGAGCAAGCCAAAAGACACCCGGCCCTCTTCTGATCACTTGCAACCCTATGATAAACCCTAATCACATGACATGTAAGCGATTTAATTTATTAAGCAAGATTCTTCGAATTTCAATTTCTACTTAAGACCCCATAAGCTTATACTCAAAATTTTAGACATTTTTTCTAGAATCAAATTTTGAACCATTGTCATCAGGCAAGCAAATAACAGTGATCAATTGTCTGGCTTCATTTCCTTCTGATTTGATTCAAAGAAAAGAAGCGATCAATAATCAATATCGTTATAAACAATCAATAATGGTGTCAAATATTCCCAGATATTTAGTTACAATAAAGCAGACCCCATATTCACTATTATGCGATATTAGAATACAAGATTTGTCCCAAAATCAAGATTCCCTGAATTTCATTTGCTTTTTAAGACCTCTCGAGCTTTAGCCGCAAATTATAGACCTTTTTCTATGATCAAAATCATTTAACAGATTTTGATCAAAATTGGAAAAGGATTCTAGACATAAGTTTTAGTAGCATACTAGATGTACCTGTGACCCAACGGGTCACAACCACCACCACTCTTTATTCTACTTTTATTTCATTAAAAAATTCATAAACTGTGACGTCATATCTGTTAAGGCATTTTTTTTTTTGCAAAACAAAACATACGTCTCTTCATTTTTATATTACTCATTATTATATTTATTATTACTCATTATTATATTTATTATTACTCATTATTATATTTATTATTACTCATTATTATATTTATTATTACTCATTATTATATTTATTATCTATATATTAATATGATAGCGTGTGTGTTCGTGTGTCACGCTTCCGGCAAAAGCTCTGCACATGCATGCCGCACCTAGATTTTGAAAAACATTCAAGTCGCCTAATTTTCGAAACATTTTCAAGTATTTCCCTTTGGTGCAATGGTTAGCGACGTAGTACTTTTGACTTCAGCCCGACTGGTTTATAGTTCGATCCCAACCAACCTCTAAGATTTTTTTTCCTACATTTTGAGGGGAAGGGGAAGAGAGGTAGGGAGGGGACGACCGGGAAGACACATATTAATACAATAGCGTGTGTGATTTTGTGTGTCATCTTGGCCTTTTGGCCAAGACCAAAGTGTAGTATCTGTTCCGATGGATACTGCACTCCATAGACTGGTATTGTCTTGGCCTTCGAGGCTTGATTTACGCCGGTCTATGGGTCTGTCCTGTGCAGTTCTAGGAGGTCCACCCTCCCAGGCTTTGCCTCCCCTCTTCACGGAGGAGTAAGTTTATTGCTTACTGCCTGGGGCGCCTCTACCGGGAAATGTCAACGGGGCTGCCCAGGCAATGTTTAATGGCCAGAGTGCTCACCTTCTCGAGCGCTGGCTTTTAAAACCCCACTTTCCCGACCCGACCGTGGGTCACATCTTACTTGTGGGAGTAAGATAAAACTGGCCTTGTGCCTAACTCCTGGAGAGGAGTAAATAAATATTCATGAATTGGAGCCAAATTTAATTTAATCGAAAACATTTACAAAGCAAGGTTTAGTCGTCGAAATATTACCTTCACTAGAAATATTGTATATAAAGAAGTTTTGTAAATTGTTTCATGTATTGATCATTTTTTAAAAATAAATATACAAGTCCAAATTTTATCATATTTTATTCAAACATGTATAGGTTAGGAACAAGATAATTAGTATTAAAATCATCATTTCATGTAATTTACACGGGTCCCGCTAGTTACTCATTATTATATTGATTATTAAACATTATAACCATTATTACTTATTATCATACTTATTAATCATTATAATATTTATAATTAATCATTATTATACTTATTATTACTCATTGTTGTACTTATTATTACTCATTATTATTACTCATTATTATACTTTTTATTACTCATAAAAAATATAGAGGAAAATCTCACAATTATTATATTGATTAATTATCATTATTATATTTATTATTACTCATTATTATAATTATTATTACTTATTGTTATACTTATTATTACTCATCTTTATACTTATTATTACGCATTATTATACGTATTATAACCTATTATTTTTCCATCTGAATTATATACATGTTTGTGGTGTGTACAGACACGCATGGGCAAATTTGACGGCAACGCTGAAATAAAAAGAGTCACTCTTTCTCTAAATGCTCACAGCGACATAAAGAAATATTAGAGAATGGTTGCTCAACATAGAGTGAGAGGGGCAAGAAATTCATATATAGCTAAGAGAGGGAGAGAGAGAGAGAAAGAGAGAGAAAGAGAGAGAGAAAAAAAGAGAGAAAGAGAGAGAGAGAAAGAGAGAGAGGGAGATAGATAGAGAGAGAGAGAGAAAGAGAAAGAGAGAGAGAGAGAGAAAGAAAGATGTATGACTTGTTCAATTAATTATACATTACGACTAGAACAATAAAAACAGATTTGTTTTTTAAACATAACTCAATCCTAGAACTAAGGTATATTTTAACATTTATTGTGTGTGGTTAAAGTACATGGGGAACAAACCTTAAGTGGGGGGGGGGAACTCATATTTATTTACTTACATTTCGTATAATCAAGGGAGGCGCGAGAGCGCTCTATCCCTTAATAGACTTCAAGAATGACCTATGCTGGAAATCTCATTTCTTTGATCAATCATAACTCAAAAACCAATAAACCAAATTAGTTAAAACTTTGCACAAAATTTTTATTTGATAGGTTCTATAAGTGTATAGAATTTCAGCATCATTAGTCAAGGCAACCCAGAGATCCCAGAAAGTTCAATCATGAAATCATGTTATCCGTGTGTACGTACGTACGTATGTGCCACCCTGTATCTCATCAACTATTTGATGGATTCAGCTGATTTTTGGCAGAGATAGAGGTTCTAGGGTCTAGTTGATAGCATTTTAATTTCAGTTTACCATATACCTTAGTTTTCTAGAAAATTCCCAAAAAACTTTATAATGACCATTGTATTGAGGCATAGCCTTTACAAAAGTCACTACATTCCATGAAAAATGTCAGTATACTTAATAGGGTTAAGATGAAAATTCATATACACTAAATGTACAAAAGCAAGGAAATTCCCAAATTTTTACACTTTTATTGTCATTAAGGGTATGCGAGCACAACAGGGCTATGTATTTTACTGGTAGGAATTTTTTTTCAGCGCACCTCACCCACTTCATCAACTCATGCATAGAAATTTATACTGTAGTGATGTGATAATGAAATGCTTTGGTTGATATGTAGTCATACCCTTAATTAATGACAATAAAAGTGTAAAAATTTGTGAATTTCCTTGCTTTTGTACATTTAGTGTATATGGATTTTCATCTTAACCCTATTAAGGGCATATGATTTCAGTATACTGGCATTTATCATGGAATAATAGATATATTTTGATTTTAATATTTGTATGGGGGCATAAAAGTGATGTAATTTTATTATTAACTCCCAGTTCTTTATATTAGTCTCTTCCTCTTAGACAAGGTCCAAAAAAAGAGTTGTCAACTTGATAGGTCCCTCACTATCCACCAAGCTCCAGTCCCTGTCACATCGCTGCAATGTTGCTTCCTTGTGCCTGTTTTACAAGTACTTCGATGGAATGTGTTCCGATGAACTTGCTGCTCTGGTACCCCCACGACGTAAACTCAATAGACCAACCTGACAATCTGCCAAATCCCATCCATTCACTGTGGAGGTCCCCAGATGCCGAAAAGCTTTCTACTCCAAAAGCTTCTTTCCTCGAGCTGCTGGGCTCTAGAACTCCCTTCCTGCTCCCTGTTTTCCTGACGGTACTGACATGCAAAAATTTAAAACTAATGTAAACAGACATCTCGCTGCACAGTTCCTAAATTAGGTTGACTCCCCCCAAAAAACCTTCACCCTTTTTTTCTCAGTAGCCCCTTACGTCTACAGTGGCGGCCTGCCTTGTTTGGGGTGAACTATGTTAAAAAAAATAAAAAATTTAAAAAAAAGTTGCGTAAATACCGATTCTGAGACAAGCAGAAAGTGTATCATGGTTTTACTTGCGGTAGCCTCGTAACTTTCGCTTCCTTTATTTTGTCCTTTACTCCTCACATTCCATGAGCGATGTTTCTGACAAAGGGGGGAAAATTGCTGTTTTCTGGATCAGAATCTATCCATTTGACACTTATCGTTGGCTAGTTTTTGACATTGAAGTAGTATTTATTTAGCGATTTCCATTAAAAAAAAGAAGACATTTTGTTTACGTTACTACCTGATTAAACAAAGATGACTGCTTTGCTCAGAATTGGTATTTACGCCAACTTTTAAGTCTTATAACTTCTAATAAATATTACATTTTTTTTTTTATGCAAAAAAGATGAGAAATGAATAGATAAGGCAAAATAAATTGTTTTTGACTAATTTCCCAAGTGTATTTCCTTTAAAATAATTTATGTCGCTAATAGTAATGATTACAGTGTCTTCATTCATACCTGGGCAACGTCGAGTCTTACAATGTATCTTACTTAAATACCGTTCTATTAGATATGATTTTTGACTAATTTCCCATTGGATTTTCTTTTAAAATAATTTATGTCGCTAATAGTAATGATTAGCAAATATTAAATTGTTGTAAAAAAAATCGGCCTATTTTTTTCACTTTTTGTGTGTTTATGGGGATGACTGGGTATTTTTATAGTCTCCATCAAGTTCAACTTTATGTGATGAGGACATTTCCTTTATTAGAACAATACAGGCCACACCCGTAGCGGTATCTACCAGATTGTAATTATGATATGATCCGTGGGAACACAAGATATTATTGATTTTATAAGGTTATTGATTATTGATCTCCTGTTCTTTGAATCGAATCAGAAGAAAATGAAGCCACAGAAATTATAACTACTATTCAGTATAAAATTAACACACACATTATATATATATATATATATATATATGAATTTAGATGAAAATGGCATCGTTAAAAATGGCACAAGTGGATGAATAGAAAAAAATGTCCCAAGGAAAAAATATAGATGAAAATCGCACAATGACTTTATTAAAATCTTGGATACAATACATAAAGAGAAACCATTAAGAAGTTTGTCAAATTAAAAAGAAAATTATATCTACATTTAAAAGTAGATGAAGATCCTCGGCTATTCCCCACCCTAAAGGAGGAGCGAATTTTATGGATAAAAATGGGAGCGAATTTTATGAATAAAAGGGGGGGGGGGGCGAATTTTATGAATAAAAAGGGGAGCGAATTTTATGAATAAAGGGAGGGGGCGAATTTTATGAATAAAAGGGGTACGAATTTTATGAATAAAGGGGCCCCCCCTTTATTCATAAAATTCGTACCCCTTTTATGAATAGGGCCCCGGGTGGCACTTTACCTCCGTACGCCACTGCTTACATACATTATGTCGCCCTCTTATTTTTACATAAATACATGATATCTCATGAAATGAAATGTCATGGAGACAGAATGCAAGAAAGACAGAATGAAAAAAAAAAAATTAAACACAGGAAAAAACCGAGAGATTAACCGGTTTCGTTCGGATCAATTTTTTTCTTCCTATATTTAATTTTTTTTCTCCATTCTCCCCTCCCCCCCCCTCTCTCTCTCTCTCTCTCTCTCTCTCTCTCTCTCTCTCTCTCTCTCTCTCTCTCTGTATATATATATATATATATATATATATATATATATATATATATATACATACAGGGCTTTACGGAGCCCTCCATAAAGGAGCGCGCTCCAGGAGCACGCTCCTTTATGCTGGAGCAAAGGAGAGGAGGGCTCATTTTATATTCAGCGGGAGTTGAGCGGGAGCAACTCCATTTGGGACTAAAAAGCGGTGGTTTTATCGCTCCGCGCTCCTCGCTCCAAAATTATTTATTTTTTTTTTAAATATTAGTTTTTTATTCAGCAATATAAATGAAAAGTAAAGAAAGTCTCAGAGTTTACTCTGAATTATTTGTTTAAATCTCTGGTAGAGAGGGGGAGGGGGCTCAGGCGGAAGACGATTTAATTGTAATGTTTTTAACAATCTTTTTTTTTATTGTTTTATTCGTTACCTCCCCCCCCCCCCTAACCTCGTCGACTTACTATCAAGCAATGAGACAGATCAAAGGCGTCATTAAAGTTTTTATTGCAGTCAGTGACTTGAGCGTTCTATTTCTTTGGAAAGATTAAAGAAAGTTGAAATACATTTGAGTTAGGGGTACGAACGATTTTGACACCATCTGAGTGCAGGTCGGGAGGAGAGGGCGAGAGAGAGAATTCAAAATGTTTACTAGCTGACCTGAGATAATTACTAAGGCCCTTTAAAAAAGTACACTGCTATCTTTCTGTTGAATAAAAACTCCGAAAATTAGCACTCTAGATAGGGGAGGTAAGTTGCCCAATCAAGGTTTCAGAGTACAGTCTACCCTACTATTTAATTCATATAACTTTGGGGAGGATATATGTGGATTCATACCGTTCCTAAGTGTATTAGTGAAAGTTATGTTGTTTTTCTTCTCTTAGACTAGATAGTCTGCTTGACTGGATAGAAGTATGTATGTATAATACACAATTTAGGAAAACTCGTCAAGGAAAACTCGGCAACGGAAAATTCGTCAATGGAAAATTCGGCAACGGAAAACTCGGCAATTTTGGCCAAGTAAGAAAATTCGGCAATTATTGAATAAATATCGATTGAAAATAGATTTTAGAACCGTTTTTACAGGAGATATACTTGTAAATACGGGGCTACCCCCTCCCCAGTGAAGAATATTTTTAATATTATTTTTTTGGTACTTGTGCAGTTTACGAACTGGGCTATTTTTTAGATAAGATTTTCAAGTTAAATTAAATTTTTACGATATCTTTTGTTTATTAAATTGTTAGGTGAAAGTACAGAATAGTTAACAAAGCCCCCCCTCACTCCATGTTAAGAATGGCTTTCTAAATAATGTTATTTCAATCCGGTTCGTAATTACGTTACGAAATTAGGTTTGGACCGGGTTATTTTTTACATAAAATTTTCAAGTTAAATTCAATTTTTACGATATCTTCTGTTTATTAAATTGTTACGTGAAAGTACAGAATGGTTAACAAAGCACCCCCCCCCCCATTCTCCCCATGTAAAAAATCGTTGTCTAAATAATGTTATTATTTCAAGCCGGTTCGTAATCAAGTTACGAGATTAAATCCATCATAATTCATTTAGATTTCTTCGTAAACAAGTCAGCCATTTTAATTGAAAAAACATCAATTACTTCGTGTGTGTGAAAAACTTGAAAGGAATTTATAAACTATCGAGTAGAAAGTCATTTAAACTGGCTTTAAATTCTTAGAAAATTTCCATGTATTTAAAAAAGCAAAATTGTTTTCTTGTTCTCAGGAAACGAACATTTACGTATAATCCTATACTTCGTCCGACATGTTCTCCTATAACTCTCAAAATATTAGCGAGATTTTGTCAAATATTATCTTACGGTCTTACACTTAAAGTGACATCTCAACCCATATTGACGAGATCCTTTGACGCCCACCCCTATCCTTCGACCACTCATTGGCAGAATGGAATGTTTATGAAAGAAGGTATATTTTTATTATGGAGCGCTGAAAAAGAGCCGCTCCTTTTTTATAGGAGTTGGAGCAGGAGCGGCTCCTTTTTGAAAATGGGGAGCGTGAGAGGAGCCAGCTCCAATTTTGGGCGTTGGGGCAGGAGCGAGAGCAGCTCCAAAAGTAGTAGAGCGCGTAAAGCCCTGTATATACAGGGTGTTTCAAAAGTCTTGGGAACATAACGATTTTTAATAACTCAAAAACTATTAGGAGTTGAAAAATGAAATTGGTACCGTTGGAAAGGTTAAAGTTTCAAGTTTTGTGGGGAATCTTCAAAGTTGCTCAATATGAGCACCATTCGTCACACGGCAGACATTTAGTCGATAGTCCATTTCCTGCCAAACGCGTTCCAGCATCTTGACGTCAATGGTTCCCACAACTGCCGTTACTCGAGCCTTTAGTTCGTCAATATCTCTTGGAAGGGGCGGCACATAGACTTGTTGCTTGACAAAGCCCCAAAGGAAAAAGTCACACGGGGTAAGATCTGGAGACCTAGGAGGCCAGGGCATGAGAACGTCATCACCTCGCCCAGATCTCCCAATCCATCTACCAGGCAGCCTTGTGTTAAGAAACTGCCTTACTCTAAGACTCCAGTTCATGAGGATTCTCAGTACCCCATATGCGAGTGTTATGCTTGTTAACTTTGCCATTCAGATGGAAGGTCGCCTCATCGCTAAAAACAAGCCGGTCATCAAAGCCGTTATCTTCCAACTTCTCTTGCATTGCAATGCAAAAGTCACGGCGAAGTGGCTTATCAGTGTCCTTCAACTTTTGGACCAACTTGAGCTTGTAAGGTACCATTTGCAGTCGTTTCCTTAAGACACGCCAGACAGTTGCTGGAGCAAGCTGAAGTTCCCTGCTGGCTCTTCTCACTGATTTACGGGGGCTCCGCTGAAAGGCTGTCCGAACTTGCTCAACTGCATCTTCTGAAGTTGAAGGGCGACCTGTTCGCTTACTTGGGCACAAACACCCATCTTTCACAAATTTAGCATGCCATCTGACAATGGATTTCCTTTCAGGGGCTTCTTTTTTAAATTTCCTGCGAAATGCACGCTGAACACATGTCCACGATTCAGTCTTTGCAAATTGGAGGACGCAAAATGCCTTGTCTTGTTTAGAGAACGCCATTACTGCACCTGGAAAGATAACACGAAAATCATTAGTATGACCAAAAACTTGATTAAGCAAGCTTTAAAATGGCACCAGTTTCATTTTTCTACCTGGAATAGTTCATGAGATATACGCATTTGTAATGTTCCCAAGACTTTTGAAACACCCTGTATATATATATATATATATATATATATATATATATATATATATATATATATATATATATATATATGAGAGAGAGAGAGAGAGAGAGAGAGAGAGAGAGAGGGGGGTATTAGAAGACTATCACAATGCAAGAAATAGAAATATGTCGGCGTGGAGAAGTAAGACAAAAACAAGTGATTTAATTTATATATTTTTTCAAACAATTTTTAAAATCTTACTTGATTAGACATGACTTCAACACTGTGATGTAATGTGTGTGACCGTGTTCCATAATATATTTCGAGGAATACTTCCTTGTCAAATGGTGGGTGTTTCAAATCTCAAAAAACGCGTGGAATGGCAATATTGCTTATAACGCAGTAAATATTAATATCCGCAGCAACTGTAATAAAACTAAAACTATAATTGATTATTATTTTTTGTTTTTATTATTTTAATAACTTATTTATTTTATTTTTATTTTTTCTGAATATTTTATATTTGACTCCACTGATGAAGTGTTATATATTTATATATATATATATAAACAAATTAAAACAAAAATAAATACATATATATTTGTTTTTGTGGAGGGGGAGGTAGAGATAACAGCCAAGAGCGGTGTTCAATTAAATTTTTTTCTAATATTATTTATTTAATATTTTTATATATATATATTGTTATCTAATTCTATTCTAACAATATTTAATTCTTTGCTTTTTTGAAATTTTTTTATTTATTTTTTTTATTTTTTCAAATTTATTTTTATGATTAACGGCTAAATCTGTTTTGATTTATACCCTGGCCAGATTGTGTGCAGCACGTAATAAATGTAGTAAACGGAACAAATTCCTAAATTTTTGTTTTATTTATCTTTAATACTATCATTATCCACTTACTCTGAAACTATTTAATGCTGCTATGATTTTAGTAAAATGTTATTAGAATTCAGAGTTTAATTCACTAACGATTTTTTAAAAAATTTAATTTAATTTTTTTTTCTTCCAAGAAAGGGGAACATATATATATATATATATATATATATATATATATATATATATATATATATATATATATATATATATATATATATATATGTATATACATATATGTATATACATATATATATATATATATATATATATATATATATATATATATATATATATATATATGTATATACATATATAAATATATATATATACATATATAAATATATATATACATATATAAATATATATGTATATACATATATAAATATATATATATATATATTAATATATATATATATATATATATATATATATATATATATTTATATTTATATATATATGAATATATTTATATATATATATTTATATAAATATATATATACATTTATATATATATATATTTATATATGATTATTTTTATTTACACAAACATGTACAAAATCTGCGACACTGGTATGTCGATGTTATCGATCAACAGTTGGAATCTGATCTTAACCTTAGATCATATTTGGAAAGAATGAAATGAAGAAAAAAAAAAGAAATTTAAAATTTAAATTTGGAAAGTCACGTGGTTGAGACCGTTAAGAATAAATATCAAATAATAATAATGTCAAAAAAAATATTAATATAAAATATAAAATAAAATAAAATGAAATAAAAAAAAGAGAGAAATAATAAAAAAGGTAGATAGATAGATAGATAGATAGATAGATAGATAGATAGATAGATAGATAGATAGATAGATAGATAGATAGATAGAGATACAATGAAATAAAATAAAATGGTAGGGGATAAAATAAGATAATTTAGGAAGGAGACAGAAGTGGGTGATAGAGAGGAGGAGGATAAAGAAGTGGGGAAGGGAGAGGAAGGGAAGGAAGACACATGCGATGGGACGTGTCAAAATCAGTCTAGGGTTGAAAGGCACGTAGCATAAGTTTAAGTCAGCGGTGATGGTGATAGTAACGTCTGTGTGTGTGTGTGAGGGGGGGGGGCATTGAGCACTTTTTATAAACTCGGTTGAAATTCTTTGGATTACTACCCTGTGGATATTTTACCTTTTTTAAAAAATTTTTTAATTTTTTTTTTATTATTATTATTATTATTATTATTATTATTATTATTATTATTATTATTATTATTATTATTATTATTATTATTACTATTACTATTTATATAAATATATATATATATATATATATATATATATATATGTTTATATAAATATATATATATATATATATGTATTTATATTTATATAAATATATATATATATATATATATATATATATGTATTTATATTTATATAAATATATATATATATATTTATGTATTTATATATATATATTTATGTATTTATATATATATATTTATGTATTTATATATATATATTTATGTATTTATATATATATATATATATATTTATATAAATACATATATATATATTATATATATATATATATTTATATATATTTATATTTATATATATTTATATTTTTATATATTTATATTTATATATATAATTATTTATATATTTATATATATTCATATATATATATATATATATATATATATATATATATATTAGAGAGAGAGAGAGAGAGAGAGAGAGAGAGAGAGAGAGAGAGAGAGAGAGAGAGAGAGAGATTTTGAGTATTAATTTAACTCGTATGAAAGTAGACTTGAATGACCGGTTTCTAATATCTTACGTCAGTGGAAAATATAAAAGCTGATCCAAGTCTTCGTGGGAATGTTTTCCCTCGCGTCTATAAACCTGCTGAACGAGTTAAAAGCTACCAGCACGAATTCAATGAAAATCCAAAGTCAATTTCACCCAATCAAAATGTCCCATTTTCAACTGTATATCTGTTGGAAATAGAGCATTTTGATTGGTTGGCACACGAGCTCTATCTATTTTAATTTTATTAATTCAACCTAAACAAAACGTATTGCTACTGGGACGTAAGGGGGTACTGTGATAGGGGCCATATTTATAAGGACTGCCTAAGTGGGGAGTTGGCAGCAAGATTTTTGTTCACCTTACATTTATATTTCTGCATGTTAGTACTGTAGCAGTCACCTCCTCCTTTCAAAACATAACTACACCGGTTGGCCGCTAGGTGGCGCTTTTTCACCGACAGGTGGCGCCGTAAAGCGACACCAGAGTTATCTGCCCTTTGGACTATAAAAGCCGGGGCAATACGGAAATTCTCTCTCTCTTTCACCGACCAGCATCGGAGAACAACGCTGGCCCCAGCGCTCCGTTTCATTCGCCTTTTGGCCTCGACAGGACGACGCTGACACTAGCGTTCCGTTTCACTCTTTTCTTCTGGTCAATTGGCCTTGGCAGAACGACGCTAATACACTAGCGTTTCGTCTCACGCTTTTCTTCTCAATCGGAAAAACAACAACCAACACACTTTTCTTCCGTCAACACGTGGGCAAACAACGGTAAGAGTTCTCAACTCGTTTTCTTTGTGTTACGGCTTTCAAAGACTTTTCCTACGCCGGACTCATTTCTTCTTATACCTTTTCAAGAACTGTTTTTCCATCGACACACATGCATACATCACACACTTCACCATTCCACGTACACACACGTTCAATAAACGTTATTTGAACTACCTCATTTTTGTTTGTTAATTATTACTCTGTCTTTGCATGCAACAATTGCTTGGTTTAACGAACACGTTTATAATCGGGGGAACACGACCCTCGAACCTAACAATTGGTGACCCCGACGTGATTGTTTTGTTGTATCTGACGGAGTAATTAATTTCGTACAAAAACAAAAAAAAAATATATATATATATCATTTCTCGTTTTTTCTTTCGTGGTGAAACGAATTACGCACTCATCTTTTTCCTTTTTTTTCTACCCACGTGGTAGAAATATACAAACAAAAGAAAAGAGGCCGCCATTTTTTCCTGGCCACGGGAAAAACCCAAACAAACAAAAACATTTCTCGGCTCTCTCTCCGAATATAAAACAAATTACAATTTCATTTTTTCTTCTCTTTCTTTACTCACGTGTCGGAAAATTATATACAAAGAAAAAGACAAACTTTTGCCAATCCTTTTTTTTCTTTTTCGACGAACAAAAGGACCTTACAAGACGCCACTTCCTTTGTTTTGAACACGTGGGGATAAAAAGAAAACAAAAGAAAACAAACGCTCACGCTGCCCATCTTTTTCGTGACAACATGTTGATAAAAAAATTTTTTTTAAAATGCCGTCATCTTTTTCCAGACCACGTGTTGATAAAAAAATTCAAAAAAAAAAAACGCCATTTTTATCTCTCGGAAATTCAAACAAAAAAGAAAATACGAAAAATGTTTTTTTCTTTCTTTTCAACAACAAAGTAAAGAAAAGCCACCATTCTTTCTCTACGTGGAAACTAACATTCAAACAAACTAAAACGAAAACAAAAAACATCATTCCTCGTGTGAAAAAAATTACGACTCCATTTTTTTTTCTTTTTCCTTTCTACCCACGTGTTGGAAATATATATATAAAAGAAAACTACAAAACAGAACAACACACGATGTCGAACATCACCAAGCCTCAAGACTTAATACTGGTTGTAAAAAGTCAGGCTCAGCAAGCACCAACATCACCCTTCAAGGGCTACCAACCCTCTTCAACAACTGGACGTTCATTGATAAACAGGAGGACACATCAACTTGAACAACCAACTCTTCCCGGACATTCATCAAACATTTCCGGACATCACTGACGACACTATGGAAGAAATCACACCAGTTCAAAATGAGTACAACTGCACAAGCACGACTAAATACTCAACAACTGGACGTTCGTTGATCAACTGGGGACACATCAACTCGAACGACGCGCACCAACACCAGTACAGACCCACTTGTACCTGGACCTGCTAACTCACTTGCAGACATTTGTGCATCTGATTTTGACCATAGTGTACCACCGATCTCAACAACTAGATGTTTGTTCATCAGTTCCACAACACGGACTAATTAACATGAACAAACTCATCAACTGCACAGACTCACTTGTGCTCATTCATCAACAATTGCACAGACTCACTTGTGCTCATTCATCAACAATTGCACAGACTCACTTGTGCTCATTCATCAACAATTGCACAGACTCACTTGTGCTCATTCATCAACAATTGCACAGACTCACTTGTGCTCATTCATCAACCACTGCACAGATTCACTTGTGCTCATTCATCAACCACTGCACAGATTCACTTGTGCTCACTCATCAACACTGCACAGACTCACTTGTGCTCATTCATCAACAACTGCACAGACTCACTTGTGCTCATTCATCAACACTTCACAGACTCACTTGTGTTCGCTCATCAACACTGCACAGACTCACTTGTGTTCGCTCATCAACACTGCACAGACTCACTTGTGTTCGCTCATCAACATTGCACAGACTCACTTGTGCTCACTCATCAATACCGCACAGATTCACTTGTGCTCACTCATTAACAACCGCGCAGACCCAAGCACCAAACATTCCCGGACAACACTGACAATTCAACGTTTGTTCATCAGCTCCGCATCACGCAGACTAATCAACATGAACAATGCCACCAACAAGTGCAAATTCACTTCCACTCAACATTTTTCGACCGCAAACTCACTTGCGCTCAAACTTGACGCAGACCCAAACAACACGCAGATCCACATGCGTTACAAACACTCAATTCCGCAGACGCACTTGCGATCAATCATTCAATACAGATGCAGAAACAGAAATAAGTAGCGTGCACACTACTTTTTCTAATCTTCAACAGCAAAACAGACATACCCACAAAGAATGCTTCTCATCTACAACAGTACATATTGAATAATATCTTCAATATTTTTCAATCTGGGGGGGAGTCCTTGTAGCAGTCACCTCCTCCTTTCAAAACATAACTACACCGGTTGGCCGCTAGGTGGCGCTTTTTCACCGACAGGTGGCGCCGTAAAGCGACACCAGAGTTATCTGCCCTTTGGACTATAAAAGCCGGGGCAATACGGAAATTCTCTCTCTCTTTCACCGACCAGCATCGGAGAACAACGCTGGCCCCAGCGCTCCGTTTCATTCGCCTTTTGGCCTCGACAGGACGACGCTGACACTAGCGTTCCGTTTCACTCTTTTCTTCTGGTCAATTGGCCTTGGAAGAACGACGCTAATACACTAGCGTTTCGTCTCACGCTTTTCTTCTCAATCGGAAAAACAACAACCAACACACTTTTCTTCCGTCAACACGTGGGCAAACAACGGTAAGAGTTCTCAACTCGTTTTCTTTGTGTTACGGCTTTCAAAGACTTTTCCTACGCCGGACTCATTTCTTCTTATACCTTTTCAAGAACTGTTTTTCCATCGACACACATGCATACATCACACACTTCACCATTCCACGTACACACACGTTCAATAAACGTTATTTGAACTACCTCATTTTTGTTTGTTAATTATTACTCTGTCTTTGCATGCAACAATTGCTTGGTTTAACGAACACGTTTATAATCGGGGGAACACGACCCTCGAACCTAACAGTACTGTCGGGGGGAAAAGGGAAGCAGGGGAAGAATTCCAAAGGCAAGCGGTCCGAGCAAAAAAGCTATTAGAGTAAAATGTTCATCGGAACACATTCCGTGGAAGTACTTGTAAAAGAAGCTCAGGGATTCAACATTGTAGCGATGCGACAGGGACTAGAGCTTAGCAGAGTGATTGTAGAGAGGCAGGGTAGGTGTCAGTCGGTAGGCTAGGCTCTATTAATTCAATAAAAGAATGTCATTAAAAATCGGTTTTGCAATAAAATTGATAAAACGTTTTATCAAACGTCGCAATTTAAATCCCATAGCTTTTTTTTTTATATCTGACTTTTTGGGAGTTTAATTTAATTAGCATATTATTATTAGACATCACATTCCATGAGCGATGTTGCTGACAAAAAGGGAAGAATTGCATTTTTCTGGGTCGCTTATCTATCCATCTGATACTTATTGTTGTCTAGGAAAGACATCGGGTACTTGCGGGAAGGACCACGAGAAGGTTGCCAACATCCCTAAGTGAAAGTGGTACTGTGGAACCGACTGGATTCGAACTTGGAACACCCGGGTCTTCAGCCCGTGTCGTTATCCACTTAACTCCCGGGCTAGGTGTTGACATTGAAATAGTTTTTTTTTTTTTAGCTCCTTACATCAAGTGGCTTCATACCTTGTCTGGAGCGATTTCCATTAAAAAAAGTAATTATTGTAATATATGACGGGTAAGCGAGTTAGGATTTTAGAAGCTGTATATTTTTATCACTTGTACAGGCAAAGGAGCATTTTGTCGAGTAGAGTAAAAGGCACGTGCCATTTCGTGTGTGTCCCCCCCCCCACACACACTTCCGCTTACCATATGTCGCGATCATAGTTAAAAGTACTTGTCACCTGTCATGACGATTTCGTCGCCCGCCAAAAACGCCTATGTTAACTACCCGGGCAATCGGTCATGTGACTGATACACTTATTTATAATATCCCGACGAAAACAACGGTGAAGACAGAGATTTGCCAAAATCTGCTCAGCGATGCGGTCGGTCTATGCTGATGAAAAAGAAAAAGGAAAAGAAATGGACGAAGACGAAGAGAAGGACGGAAAAGGGAAATGGTATTATTCGTCTTGCGTTTAATATTCGAGCGAGCAGAAAAGTTCTAAGGAAAAACGATGTCAAATATACGAACTAGTGTTGGGATGATTTATCGGAATCAGAAAAATCGGAACTTTTGGAGGTATCGGAATCGGAAGAGTATCTGCCTATTTTCTGATTCCAAAAAACGATTCATTTACTTATTTATTTATGGTTTAAAACTTAATTTTCTAGAGCTGGCACAAGTGAAAGATATAGATGAAAATGTCACAATGAATTTATCAGAATCTTATGTTACAATACATAAAGGGATAACATTAAGAAGTTTGTCAAATTAAAAAGAAAATTATATCTACATTTAAAAGTAGATGAGGACTCTCCCCTAAATCTCCCCATAAATAAAATTCTATTTTTAAAAAATTATCATCCTGAGGAAGTCTTACAAATAAAGACGAAACGTTGATGAATACATAAAAAAAACATCTTTTGGTTTTCCCTTTTTCATTTCCCATTACGTCGGATTACCCTCATCCTTCCTTTCTTTATATATATATATATATATATATATATATATATATATATATATATATATATTTAGGTATGATTATATATATTTGTATGTACAGGATTCACTCCTCACACATCACTCAATAATAAGTCCTGTGCCTAAGTAATAAATCAACAACTTATAGAAAAAATTCCACTTTATTCATCAACATAGTCTTCTCCTACGGTGATACACTGATACCAATGCTTCTTTAACAATTTGATGCCTTTTTTTGTAGAATGATTTGTTCTTGACCTGAAAATATGCCTCACTATCCTACATCACTTCTTCATTGGAGACCAATCTCTTTCTCTTGAGCATTCTTTTGAGGTCTGCAAACATCCAGTATTTGCTGGAGGCCAGCTCTAAAGAATAGGGTGGGTATGGAAGCTATTCGAACGGCAATTCATGTATTTTTGTCATCGACTTGTAACACGGTGCATTGTCTTGGTGAAAGGGCACTTTTTTCTTTGTCATTTATGCCCATTTTTTTAGCGATTTCTTCCTTTAAATGCACCAACTGATGATTCTTCCTTTTCTCAAGGTAATTGATGAACAAAATACCTTGTGCATTGCAGAACCTAGCCTGCTCATGCTTGCGATTTTGGTTACTTTGGACAGCTTTCACCTGCTTTTGTCCACTCAGATTACTGCCGCTTTGACTCCAGAGTGAATTGATGGATCCATTTTATTTATCTTCCTCCCACAAGGTAAGATGTGACCCAAGGTCGGGAAAGTGGGATTTGAAAAACCAGCGCTCGAGAATTTTAGCACTTTTGTCTACAAAAAATGCCTGGGCAGCCCCGTTGCATTCCCCGGTAGGGGTGCCTCAGGCAGTAAGCGATAAACTTACTCCACCCCAAAGAGGGGAGGCAAAGCCTGGGAGGGTGGACCTCCTAGAACTGCACAGGACAAACCCACAGACCGGCGGAATCAAGACCCGAAGGCCAAGACGATACCGGTCTATAGGGTGTAGTATCCATCGGAACAGATACTACACTTTGATCTTGGTGGATCCATATTTCATCCATTGTCACATATTGACGCAAAAACTTTTTGTTGTGTTGAAATAGTTGCAAGCCACACTTTGAATCGTCAACACTTTTTTGATTGACCGTGAGCAAACGTGGCACCCATTTTAAACACAGCTTTCTCATTGACAAATGTTAATACAAAATGGCGAATACACTGCCTTCTGATATCTTCAACTTCTGCTATCTCACGCAACTTCAATTTATGTTTGACCAAAATGAGTTTGTGGATTTTTTTAATGTTTTCCAGGTCAACTACCGAATTTGGCCACCCTGACCGGTGAGCATCATTTGTGTCTGTCCGACCGTGTTTAAAGGCAGCATACCACATCTTAACCGTTGTTTCCGACAGAAAACAATGGCTTCACTTAAATAACTGTAATTGGTAAACTGATAATTTGATTGAGCTCAAATTTTGATACGTGTCATTTGAAGGTTAGTACTATATAAAAACATATGGATTTTTTATTAGGCCCAAGACTTATTGAGTGATGTGTTAAACTAATTAACTGATTCATTATGAATTTTGGAAGATCGTAAGAGATCCAAATGTGGGCTATAATTTAGTTTTATGGAAAGAGGGTAAAATTCGGATACCTTCGATTTTTGTAAAATTTTAATAACAGGTATTAAACATCGCTTAATAAATATTCTCCAATTTTTAGTTTCTAAAGGGTTTTTTAAGGGGGCATAATATGGCCACAACCTTATTTGAAAATTTAAATATATCGGATTTGCTTCAAATTTTATCCAGTCATTAGACACCAATGAAACAAGATTCCTTGAATTATAATTTCTCGTTAAGACATTTTCTAAAAGCAAAATCACGTCATTTATTTTGATCAAAACTAGACATAAGGTTTAGTATCGTTATATCTTGATTTTAATCTTCATAAGAGGGCATAAAAGTGGTGCAAGACTGTTTTATCCGGAGAATTAATTTTACTTGTCCTGGGACGGGTATTCTTCTAGTATATATATAATTTATAACTATTTCATGTATATGTGCTTATACAATAATATAATATACTAAGTATATATATATTTTTTTAGTATTTACTTCGACAGTACTCAATACGTGAGGATAGCTGAGTAGCTTAATAGTATACTTATGGCAAGTAAGCTACATAGAAAGATTTGTTTAATTCCTTGGTTAATTAGGCTGATGATTCCCCCACCCCCACCCCGTAATAAAACACAAACGTTTCTGTGTAGCTTACTTGCCATAAGTATATTTTCATACCACTACATACATATAGATGTATAAATGATATTAGCTGTCTCTACATAGCGTTGCCCAAAAATCTTTGTTTTTATTTTGTAATTCTGTGTTAAAACAAAGGAAATCATTTTCATTTTTCGTCTTTTTTTTTTTTAACATAGTTCAATCCCAAACAAGGCAGGCCGCCACTGTAGACGTAAGGGGCTACTGAGAAAAAGAAAAGAAGAGAAGGTAGGGGGGGGGGTCAACCTAAATTGAGATCTGTGCAGTGAGATGTCTGTTTACATTAGTTTTAAATTTCTGCATGTCTGTACTGTCGGGGAAACAGGGGGCAGGGAGGGAGTTCCAGTTGTCTCAAGTTTGAGGGTAGACGTTTCGTGAAAAACTTCCAACTTTTCCTGTCTGTTGCCACGTTTTGCTTGTGCCGCCCCGCCAGGATTAGGTTGCCATCAATTGATCCCCTCCATGTCTTAAGCAGCCTACCACGTGGCTTTGGGCCACCAACGTCAATGTGGGAAATACTTTGGAGGATTTCGGGTGACTGACGGCGAGCAACGTGGCCATACGAGTTGAGACATCGTCGTTGTGTGACGTACTTTCTCATGGAGGCCAGTCGAGAGAGACCGGCAATTTTCTCCATCCGATTCGCTCCAGCCAGGATCGTGTCATTCTGACGTTTCGTCATTGACCATGTTTCGCAGCCATACAAAAGTACAGGTCGGACATGTGCGTTGTATGCTGCCACTCTTGCATATGATGGGATCACTGCGTTTTGTAAAATTGTGGACAGATGCCTGAAGACTCTCCATGTGGCAGATATACGCCGTCTTATGATAGCGTAAGTCTAATATCTAAAGCCGACAATAATAGTTGCCATTACGAAAATAAAAAACCCTGAATATAATAATGTTTAACTGTTAACGTTTACGAGTGTGAACCTGTATGCATGCATGCGTTCACTGCACCGACCATGATCGTCCCAACTCGTTGTACCGGTCTAAAATCTAGAATTCTCATCCCAAGTAAAATCATGCATCCAGTTTATAACAAATAACAGGTTTATTTGTTGGAGGTTACAAAAGATACTCGTGTTCTTAGGTTGAATGGCAGACTTGCAAATTGAGATCATTTACCATGGCGAAATAAAGTATAAATACGATCAACACAGTTCTTTAGCTAAGAGCCCCAAATGGGCATACCTTGCCTGGAGAGACACCTAGCTTCAACTGTTTGACAGCTCTCCGAAAGACCAAACCCCTGCCTGCCTCATGCCCAGAAGCCAGGTCTCAACCCTCCCATCTCCTGGAATCCTTTCCTCCTGACCGGAAATCTTAGATTCCAGTCTTTTTTACTGGTCACCATTCGACCACACAAAGGCTGACCGCTGGAGATATCCATTAGAGATAACTACCAGTCTACTCAAGGGGGTTTATCATGGAGACAATCTAAGAACATTACTTT
Organism: Sepiola atlantica; assembly: GCA_963556195.1. Classification (NCBI taxonomy): domain Eukaryota; kingdom Metazoa; phylum Mollusca; class Cephalopoda; order Sepiida; family Sepiolidae; genus Sepiola; species Sepiola atlantica. The sequence goes on from OY744518.1 coordinate 130,209,614, forward strand.
CTGGGGTCAGCATGATTCTGTTTTTAAGAGGCACTTATTTCATTTCAAAGAGAAATAAGATTCTGGGTGGCCTAATATAAAATCAGAGATATTTTCATATTCTTCTATGCCCCCCCCTCCCCTTTCTTCTTTTGGCCGATCATCTATCATCTGCACTGTTTGCCATTCGCATGCATCACTAAAAAATGCAGTAGGCTGCATTTTTACACCAGAACATCCTTATCAGCTTTTATTTTAAATAAAGCTGGTTTATAATTTGTAAGGTATTCAGTCTTTTTATATTTATAGAAAAAAACATATACAGTGTAACCCGGATATAAGAGAGCTGTCGGGACCGGAGAATAAGTCTCTTATATCCATCCGGGTATTGTCTATTTTGTTTATGTAAGTATGGAAACACAATATATAACGCACAGAACACTAGTTTATTTAACAGTTATAGACATAAAAAATATTTTTCAATCAGTTTTCACAAATAATTCAGTCAAAAATTACTTTTTCTTAAAAAAGGCAGTCATTTTTGATTTTTGTTAAACCCGGATATAAGAGAGCTGTTGGGACCGGAGAATAAGTCTCTTATACCCGGGTTCGTCTTCTAACAACAACAAAAAAAGAAACCTTTTTTATGAATATTTTACGGATATGGCTATAGTGAAGGTCATAGAAAGCCTCACCAATGAGGTGAGAAAATTTAGCACCGTCTTTTGACTGATTTACGACATCACACTGTCACTCAGCCGGGTTTCTTTTATATCCGGGTCTAATTTATAGACATTAACACAGGCTGTAATTTAGAAACAAAGACGATGTCTCTTATATCTGGGTTACACTGTATAATGTAAGTATAACTTACCTTAATCATCGAAGTTCGTATGTTATGTAAATTAATCTTCCTAAGGTCATCAGACCTCAGCCTGTCTTGAAGACCCATATTACACAAGTTTCCATATATCATCATACTCCGTTTAACGTTCATGTTAGCTGCTGGCATGTGTTGGACAGCTTTTAGAAATTGACTTCCAAACCAACCTATCTCCAACCAGACCTTTATCTCTCAAGTTCAGCCTTATCACTCCATCCAATGTTTTCCTTAGCCTTCCCCTGTGGGCTGACTCCGCTACCTCAATTATCCTACATCTACTAACCCAGGAACTTTTATCCATTCTTTCAATGTGCCCATACCATCAAAGTCTCCTGTTCTGCATGCATCTCCCTATACTGTTCAGATTTAATCTTCCCCTGAGCGCATCAGATCTTAACCTGTCTTTAAGACTCACATTACACACCCATCGTAACATTCTCATATTTCTCTCCATGCAACGCATCCCCTCAACCCTTACTTGCCAGGTTTCACTTCCATACATTATCAAACTGAACACATACCTGACAGACTCTTCCCTTGGTCAACAATGGTAACGCTCTGCTGGTTAGTAATGCGAGATTATTCCTGAACTTACTCCATCCACTTGTAACCACAGTAGCAGCTGCTCCTCCAAGATTTCCAGTGGCATCACCAAACTTCTATAGCCTCGCCATCCAAATGAAACTCAAAATTCATTGTGTGGTGATTTATTATTGGAACTTTTGACTTACAATATTTCTTATCAGTGTAGAGAGGAGCAGAAGTGTACGATTTAAAGCTAGATAATTTATTTATTTTTTATGTAAAAATTAAATAATGAATTCATTGTGCAAAGTGTACAATACAACTAATCAAAAAAATACCTGTGTGGTACATAGGATAATGTCAGGAGCAGTGTAGGTGTTCCTCTTATATACATATACAGTTTAAGTGGTTTTGGAGTGTTTTTGTGTGATTAGTATCTTTAGTCCTGTATATTTTCTGGTATAGATGTATCTTCCTTAATAAAGGCTATTTTACTTTCTCAAACATCTTCATATTTTTAATACCGTGGTATTAAAATTTTCTGGTGAGAGCAAAACCACTGTATTCTATTAAATGCCAATGTTCTCAGGGCAGTCGGAAAACCATATAAGTCACTATTAGACGGGAGTAATTCTAGGTTAAAAAAAAAAAAAAAAAAAAGTGGAAAAAAGCAATTTTTCAGCCGACAGAGCCAATATTTTTTTTTTCTTTCTAAATAAAATGCATTTCAGTGTATATTTTGAAGAATAAAGTTAAAGTCAATTACTTCGGGATCTATCAGAAGTCCCTATTTACTTGTTCCTCACAAGGGCAGAGTTAGACAAGGTTGGTTTTTAATGTGAGGAAAACCTAGCTCTAAAATAAAATTTAAAAATGTGAGGGGGGGGGGCAACTTGGATTGAGACAAAAATTAAAATTGCCTCAGTATAGAAGGATTTCTCCTTTACTGACTGAGGAGAGAACAGATGAAGTATAGTATCAGAATAGATAGATACATTTTGATTTTAGCCAAAAGGAACTGAAGTCAAGGAGGAAAACACATTGTGAAAGATTTTGTTGCTTGAAATAGATGTACTTGAATATTGATAGGCTCAGCCTGATCCCAGAGGTCACATTTATATACGAGTGTGTGTGTGTGTGTGTGGGGGGGGGAGGAGGAGATGCATTCACCATATAGTAAATACCTTAGGCATTGACACTCATCTTTTGATGAAATCACAGTGTTAATTGAGACAAAAAAGTTTTATTAATTTTGTTCATCCCAAACATTGCCACTGAAACATAAGAGACTACTGCGATAGAGGTAAGATTTACGGGGGAACAAGATATTTGTTCACATTACATTTAAATTTCTGCATATTGGTCTGGAGGAAACGGAGCAAAATCCAAAGGTAAGCAGTCCTAGGAAAGAAGCTATTAGAGTAAAGTTTTCTCGGATCTTGGGGGCCTCAACAGTGAAGGGGTGGGATGTTGCTACTGGCAGGAGGTATTTTCGTTAAGGGGGTACAAGTGCATTGGAGCACATTCTGTGGAAGTATTTTTAGAACAAGCACAGCGATGCAACACTGCTGACGCTGCAGGGACTGGAGTTTCAAATGTGCTTATCTCAAGGCTTATTTACCGAATTATGGGAGCTTTGGGGGGGGGGGGGGGGGAATAAAAATTCAGAAAAGCAACTCAAAATAAAAAATTTAAAAAAACATTTTTTTCTCAAACATTTAATTTTTATTTACAAAATATGAAAGACAAAGTTTTGTTTCGAAATGAAGCAACATATATTTAGAATTAAGCATCAGATTAGAGAGGGGAAGGGATAGGAGATATTTAGAATTCTTTAGTATCACTGCAATCGTCACTGTTTGCCTTGGGTAATGACCATGAATGAATTGGCATATCTTTCTTTTTGAGAGTGTGCTTCATCTGCAACTAGATAAGATAATCAATAAAAAGGGGTAAGAAGGAAAAAAAAAAAAAAAAAAAAAAAAAAAATCAATTAAGCACCCAGAATGAGCAGCGACTGAAAGGGACACATTTTGCTTTGACAGTTTTTTTTTTTTTTAACTTCCGGTTGAATCATAAACAGAAAATGCACATTTAAGCTTACCATTGCAGATTTTTTTAAATTAAAAACAGGGCTTCCTTGACAAAGTTTTACTTATATTCTTAAAAAAAAAAAAAAAAAAAAAAAAGCTAACAGAACGTTTTACGCACATAATAAATAGTTTTATTTGATTCGGCAACTTTGGAGATTTATGTAAAAAAAAAAAAAAAAGTTAAAGTTTTATTTACAAAGTTTTTATCAAACAAAATGTATAAAATTAAAAAATACAAAAATATTTCAATTAAAAGGATGTTGTGCAGAGTGTCAGAATTTGAAAGTTATTTTTTTTTTTAGTGCCTTCATGCCACAGGAATTCCTACAGATAGAAATCTACAACCGAGCATTTATTTAATAAACCGTTGATGATTCCAATAACTTTTTATTGTATGGACGTTATTGTCTGCAAGCATGTTTTGTGAATCCAGACAAATAAAACTACTTTTTAGACTAGTCGTCAAACTTTGTAAATAAAACACTTTAATAAAACTTGTACCTATCTGTTCACAAGTGGTTAAAAGATTAATCAAAAATACATTTATTATTTGTATTCAGACTAAGATTCGCATCTGGGTTATTTTCATAAAGATCAGATGACATCAGTCAAAATGTTAAGTGTATCTTTTCAAACTTGGAAACTTATAATGCGTTCAGTTCAAAATTCTGTATAAGATCTATGGGAGGTAGATTGTTCTTGTTCAGTCAGCCATGACCGTGTAGGAGTGTTAATCTTTCACTATAATAAACAGCAATATGTATTTCTCCAACAAATAAGGGTTGGTTTGGTTTATGGCATATCAACCTCTTATGGGTCATTTAACAAAACGTTAGTTTTTTAATGTTTGTGTTTTAATATAATTTTGGTGTTTGATTTGGTTGCATATCAACGCTTTTCGGGTTATTTAATGTTGAATCTGGTCATTTTGGTCAAAGTTTTAATGCTTCAAGTTCGTTATATATTTAAGTATTTATTCACGGGGTTCGGTCTTTATTCCATTATGCTTTCTATACCAATTTATACTACATTTTCTTTTTCTTTTAAACTTTCCAGTTTGAAATTTAAAAACTTGAAAAGTTAAGTAGCATAAACGGAATGTTAGTTTTCAAGGTGAAATTGTTTAAGATGTCGACAATTTCATTTTTAACCATTTCACTAACATCTATGATGTTAGTCAGCCGTCACCCCCCCCCCCATAAGAATAGGGCCACAAAGCAATAGTTGGTCAAATCTTGTGTAATTTATTACTTTAGCATTCATCCAGGATTCTTGCCATTTTCTTTTTTCTTTTTCTTTTATTATCCTGTTTATAGAAAGTCTGTCTGAATCCTAGTATTGGTAAGTATCATCCGCTTTTGTTTCCACAAATGCCGATATGACTAGTTATCCAGCATAATTTAATTTTACACTGCTTCTCGTTATAAATAGGTGGTCGGATTTAAGACTTTTGGGATTAAAGGGTTATCCAGTTTTTTGTTCTTAAGTGCTGTGAGCACAGATAGGGAGTTGGATATAGGTGATCTGGTTTTAGGGTTAGGTGATCTGGTTTTAGGGTTAGGTGATATGGAGAAGATGAATTTATCAGTTCTACTTTCTACTGGTTATTCTATTTGTAGAGTAAAAAACAATGGTTTTGTTCCCAGGAAGAATCTTTACAATATTATAAGAATTACGTTAGAAATTAACTGCCATTCATTATGGTACATAGTTGGCAAATTGCTTCTTTTTTAAATTTTTCTATGTTATCAACTTAAAATATTAGATCAGATTTATAAACTGTATGTTAAGTATGAGAATGTTACAAACATTTCTGTGGGGTGCAGATTAAGTTTCTAGGATCATATTACAATGATTGTAGGTGTGATTTCTTGCTTTTTATTACTGTTTCCCCCAGAGGCTTTGTATTTTTTTTTTTTTTTTTTTTTTTTTTTTTAGTGATAAAAAAAAAAAAATCCAATTGAAATGAAGTGCAGATTCCATTTGCCAAGTTCACTTTCGTGTGGATTCAGTCAAATGGAGATTGAAAGTTTTATTTTTTATTTTTTTAAAGAATTGAAGGACAGAAATGTTCTGTAAATTTATTAGGCAGTTTTAGCGGTAAAATACAATTTAAATGTTTCCACTCAAGGTTGAACCATCTTTGAAAAATAATTTAATAATTTTCTTAGAGATGATCATCTAAAACGGATTTAATATGGAATCTATTTTAGATTTGCATTAAATTTAATCCATGGTCGTTAGACACCAATTAAGCAAGATTCCCTGAATTTGAATTTTTTCTTAAGACTCCATAAGAAATTTTCTAAAATCAAAATCTTTAAATGATCTTTAAAGATTAAAATTTGACTAAGGATTCTAGATATACGGTTTAGTAGCATTATATATTGATTTTAATCTTCGTAAGGGGACATAGAAGTTGTGCAAAATTGTTCTGCTTGGGGAATTAATCTTACCCATTCTGGAACGATATTCTAGTATATACACATTATTTTGATCATGTAAAAAATGTCTAAAATTTAAGAAATTGAAATTCAGGGAAACTTGCTTCATGCAAATTTGAAAAATTTATAATTTCAAATGGAAGGTTGTGTCTATTATATCTTTTTAAAATACCCCAAAAGAAACTGGAAAATTGGAAATATATATATTGATGACTTATCTATTGTTAAAATTTTACACTAATTGGGGGTATGAATTTTCATGAAGAACTTCCATCCCTTTACATAAAACTAAGCTGTGTTCCAAAATTCATAATGATCGGTTCATTAGTTTATCATGTACAATGGAACATATACACACCTAACTTTATAAACATCCACCCCCTAAAAGTTAAAAAATAAAGTGTCCTTGTTACTCACAATGTTGCCGAGAATATACATTCCAAAAATCTATCGATCTCACACCCACTCACTAATTGTAAACGAATTAGTCATTACCTCCTCTCGGTGTCGGATTGCACGGTGACGAACCAACACTACCCCCCCCCCCCCCCCCAAAGTAGAAGTTAATGCTGTGCAGGATGCAACAGAATAGATAGTACACCCCCCCCCAAAAAAAAGGTAATCCTGGGAGGATGGTATCGTGAGTAATGAGCAGATGCTATAGTAATTTTTGTACTTATAATTTTTCAAATTAGAAAAGTTAAGTATTTTTCATAAAAATAAATACAAATTGTTTCGGATTCGTGAATGAAAAAAAACATGCCATTCTGAGGTCAGGTCTATTTGAAAATATGTCCTACTTGAGTGATATCAGATATGGTGTCATGCCAAGCATATTCCAAGAGGCCAGCATAACTGAGGTGCCGGATAGCCTTAAAATTCTAGTTTCTTTAAATAATAAAGTTCTACATGTACCGCCACGACCATAAACGGTAGAATACAAAACAAAATTAAGGCAGCAGAAGATGGTACCTCCAGCAAATTTGAAGACATTATTCCGATGTAGTTCAAATGTCAACAATTTTGTTGGAAGATTGCAGATCTGGGTTTCTTGTGTAGAAAACGCTTTAGCGCTGGGGGTTGAAATATTCAAGTGATCGTTCTCATTTCAGAACGGAAGAGTGGGGCAGTCTCATGTGACACATACGCAATCAGGACACTCACCGGCTTTGCTTTTTGGCATCCTGCTCCCATTTTCCTCAGGGTTTAATTGCATGCAGTTTGATTTTGGCAGAGGTTTTAAGTCCTTTGCTGGGCCTAGATCTGCACCTTCATTCTGTGTTAAGAGGGAGGTTATTTATCTATATGATACCACGTCCTTGTCAGCCACCGAGCAGTTTCGGATCGTCAGCTTTTGGCACTGGACAGGGTATAAAACGTTTGTTCCTATTTACTTGCCCCCCACAAGGGCAGAGTTAGACACAAGGTAGATTTTTTTAAATGCAAAGAAAATCCAGCTCCAAAAAAAGGGGCACTAAATTATAAAAATGGCCACAGTCTAGGATTTCTACACTGAGGACAGAACAGACACTTTGCTCCTAGCCAAGGGTTTGTAAAAAAACCCTTTAGTTTTATAGTATTAAATTGTGTTTACATTAACGTGGCAATAATGGACTTTTCTCCTTTGCCGAGTCATACCTGGACACGGCAACAATGGATCACTGACTGGTAACTGAAGCTAGCCATACTACCAAGTAATTGTTGGAGGCAAATCATACACAACAATAGCATGTCTTTTCGTGAACACAAACTGGGCATTACCGTCAGCAATGATTTGCTTTGGACATCATTCTTGACAATTTTAGATGTGCTGAGTGTTGATGTCACTCGATAAAAATCTTTATTCTACCACTATCAAGCCATCTATTTATTACTATAGATCGACTATGGTGCTATCACACTTAAAATTCACACCAATCTGGAGCCCCACATCTTGCTCAGAATATTTACTGCCTGGAAACAGTTTAACTGAATGAATACCCTCCAGAAAGCTGGTTTCCCTGGGCAGATTCATTGAAACTCCAACGTCTAGCAACAGACTTGCTAAAGACTCACAAAATAGTAACCATCTTCCAAACACTAATCTAGAAAACTTTTTTGATCTCCATATGTCTAACACGTAGGAATGTCTACAGAGGCAGAAACAGCACAGCTTCCAGAAAGATCTTTTCATGCTCAGAACTGCAGGCGCAGGGAACAAACTGCATCAAGTGTTGGCAGCTGAGACATCAAATCCTTTAACACAAATTTTTCCTGAAATTTACCAAGACATCTGATGTCCCCCAACCATACACGTGACACCTGTATACGACTCGTGCAAGTTAGTTTCCCCCCTTACAATTGCACGTTATCCTAGACATTACACATGCACGTTTGATAAATTCAACTTCATGCCTGTTGAGTTGTGCTTTGAAATGTGAAGCACTTTTCAAACTGTCCAGTGATGCCTATTTTTAAGAAAAAAAAATAAAAAAATAAAAATAAATAAACATACATAGAGCTAATTAAGCCAGTAAATTTAACATTTTAGTGTTAAAATAAAAATTTAAAGTTTTAATTTTCATGCAATTTAGTGATTCCATTAAATTTTAATCCAAAGAATGAGGATTGAGATTTAAGAATTTTTTAGGTGTTAAAATAAAAAAATTGTTACAAAACAAAGCTTTAAAAATAAAATCAGGCAAAAGTGTAGATAGCAATTGAGTTAGCTTTAAAAAGGGAGATGGGGAAGAGAGAAAAAAGAAATACATAAGCATTTTTTTAAGGGGGAAAGATTAATTTTGAAGTGTTAATAGCAATAATATATATATATATATATATATATATATAAATGTAAGTTTGTAATCCGAGGCAGGAGCAATGTGATATAGGTACCGGAAGGTGGAACTGATTAACAAAAATAAATGAGAAAAAAAGAATGGAATCTCCAATCAATTTAACAGTTGTTTCCATCTTGTTTTTTCGACCAGTCGGTCATATTTTTGATCTTTTGATAATGGGAGGTACCGCTCCCGAAAATTAAAGTTTAACTTTTGTCCGGAACTTTTTAATTGCTTGACAGGAAACTTTTCTATTTACTGTTCTGGTATTTAACCTTTAACGTGAAATATTAATAAATTGATTTGAGATTCCATTATTTTCTTATTTATTTTGTTCATGTGTTCCACCTTCTGGTACCTATATCACATTGCTCCTGCCTCGGATTACAAACTTACATTTTTCTTTACCAGCAATGCTTCAAGCAAACTACAATTTCCTTTTATATATATAACTAGGGGCAAACTAAGTCTTGCACAAAGCTAAATAAGGATGACCAGTGATTAATAATCCTGGTTCGCACAGGTAAGCATTTTAGAGTAATCGACTCGGTCACACTAAGTCAGACAAATAAAATTGAACGATAAATATTTTTACATGTAGAAACCACAAGGCAGCAAAGATTGGATGATGAGAAGGGAGGGAGGGGAGAGAAAATAAACATGCAAATTGAAGTGAAATACGAAGACTTTTTTTTTTTATGTAAAACATTTTATTATGACAACCAGTACTGCAGCTGCACAATAATTTTTCACCCTGAGATGGGAGTGATTTCTACTTCATGATAGCATGATCAAATGTTTGATGACTGTACACAGACTCAAGGTTTCAACAGGTTGGTACGATCCCATCCTAGATTGGACCAAAAGAAAATTGATCTGGTTAAAAATGGAGGTATGTGAAGAGAGAAATTAATAAAGAACAGTTAAAACAAAGTTATTTTTAATAAGAAAAAAATGAAAAACTTCATTTGTATTTAGATTCTTGAAATGGGGAACAGAATTTGGACACCCAATTATGCAAGGTTTTAGGTCTGGGTTAGTTTTAAAAAGAGTAAAAAGAACATCAGTAAGAATGGGAAACGGAGGGGGGAGGGGAAGACTGCTGTTTAACATAATTGATTTGTTTAACATTCACAGCTGGTACTAAAATAAACAGTAACCAAGTTGTGCAAGTTTTTAAGAAGGCCATCAAAACAAGCAGTTTCAAGGAAAGTAAATGTATAAAAGCTTTGGAGTGGAGAAAAAAAAAAAAAGGCATTTATGTAAGCAAAGAATTTACACTATTCAGAAGCAAGTATTTCTTCCAGTTAATCATAGCCAGGCATTTATGGTTTTCTGACTTTGTAACTTAGTCAAGTTGCCGGCAGCAGTAGCACTTTTAGTTAACCCTAAACAAAAACAAAATAAGTCTAATTTCGAGCTACAAAGACATATACAAAAATTTATATTAAAAGTAAGCACTCACTAACAATGTAGTTAGTTAAGGTTCCCATAAAATGGTTTCTCTAAAGTTAAAATCGTGACCCATTATATATAAAAAATAAAAATAAAAATGGGCCATTCCAGAAAGAATCGTTGAGGAGAAAAGACAAAGTTGGGAATGTACAAGTTTTTTTTTTTTGATGAATAAAAAAAAAAAAAAAAAAAAATGAAAGAGTTTAATGAAGGGGAAGGTAAGGGAGAAAAAAAAAAAAAAAAAAAAAGTTAAGAAAAGCGATTAGTCCATTCTCTGTAGTCCCAGCACTTCTTCCTCCAGTATCATTCTGGAATAGCCCTTAAAAGGCAGTTGTGAAAAGGCAAATTAAATTAACGAATGAACAGGATACAGACCTACACTTGAAACGAATCAGCGACTGTACGGGTGATAGCCAGAATGTCCTCTACTCTTTACAGCTTTGCCAGAATAGCCGCCAGCTTGTTGACCTACCAAAAAAGGTGACAATATTGTAGATCAAACAGGTATCAACGTACGTGCTGTAAACAGTACAGACAGCGAGATGCCACATGGAATGGCAATACTTGTAAACAAGTCTGCTTGGAACACTACGAAGTTAGGTTAGAACTGTACGGCATATATTTTTGCCGGGAGAACACGGACTCGCGTTATGCTACAAGTAGAGATCAGCAACGTTGGTGTCACACGTATTACGGGCGTGAAATTTTTAGACTGAAACTCGGAGTATAAGTGGAATTCCATTAAGAGGGAGTTGGATTCTAAATATATAAAAAAAGAAAAGGGCTGTTCCTACTGATAACATGGATTGGAAGGCCTGGACAAAACAGAGGAAAGAGATGCATTGGTAAGTGTTTTTTTTCTCTTCATAGCAAAGCTAAGAAAGCTCAAATGATTTTTTTTTTTTTTTTTTAAAAACCACCACAAAGCTGCCTTCCAAAGTCATGGACATTACTAGAACAGCCCTCATACTGCAGCAGATATAGTATCATGGGTCTTTCATGCAAGCCATTAACTTTGGATTACCCATATATACACTAAGCACTAATTAAATTCTGGATACATATATATATATATATAAAAATGCCGCCCATCCATATAATATAAACTTTAGTTATTTTTTTTTTCATGTTAAGTAAATGAGCCAGCATTTATCTAGTAAATAGGTCAATTGTAGCATCGGTATATCTTGGTACATTTATGTAGATTCAACCACCATATTAGAAGTTTCAGCTCAATGAATCTATTGAAAAAGAAAGAAACTAAATTAATAAACAATTGTATTAAAAAAAAAAAAATTAAATAAAAAGACTGCTCTACTGAACTACAGAAAAATCTTTAAGATATCAATATAGTTAAGCTTTTTTTTAAAAAAAAAAACTTTAAACCCAAGAAATTACAAGTTCTGTTCTATGAACGCAACCAGCTTTGTAGCTATAAGCAAGATAGCTAAGAATATTGCTACTGAAGAGGCATGCAGAAATATTAGTAATAAAGCTGGAGAAATATTGAGAGATTAAGCCAGTCATTTTTTTTTTTTTTTTTAAAGAAGCATGGGTTACTTATAAGATTTTAAAGAAATATGAATTATGCCGAGGGAAGAAGACGATGATGCAAATGTTCACCATCAGAATCAAACATGCAAGAGAATCAGCGTTTACTTACCTTGATCTTGGCCGTAGCCGCCCCAGCCGCCATAATCATATCCTGGAGGGAAGAAAAATAAAGTTAAAATAAAAAAAAAATCAGTTGAATGTAGTCTATCACTTGACTAATTGTAACAACTTGAATAGTGTTTTAACAACATTAACCCTTCAAGCACGCCGGTTGCTAAATCATGACTGTTTACACACACACAATTCCAACGACTAATTCAAATTCAGTAAGAATGAATCAGTGACCAATCAAACCACCACCCAGCTCTCAATTTGTACCTTATATGGGTGTGTTGCAATACCAGTTTAGAGAGAAATATACACTAGAAACCGAAATTTTGCAGTAGACCGAGACAGTAATCACATTATGTATTCAAGAGGCCGGCTATCAATTATACAAATCTGAAGATAAAAGTGACCTCTTGAGTCAGCCATTGAGCTCGGGTTAAATTGATTGCATCAGGAAAAGTGTTTGCAAATCCAAATCTTTCAGCTCACCAACTCTCAACTAGTATTACAACTTGTGCTAACATTTCGTTTTATTTATGCATTATTCCAATCTTTAGTTTTATTACCTTCTGTTAATAAACAGATGAAACGAGTGGGGGAGGGGGGGAAAACACTGAGAGAATGAGTTATAGACAAACTTCGTAAGACCGTCATTTAGCAAGTTAATTGCAAATTACGGCGTATTAGAAGAATGAAAATATGATGTACTTTCATGACATTTTTCCTTCAAAAAATCCTGAGGAAGTCTTACAATAAAAACGAAACGTTGAATATATAAAAAAGAAATCCTGGTTTTTTCCCTTTTCATTTCCCATATATATATATATATATATATATATTTACTTACTATTTTAACATGTATTTTGTGATTAAAAAATAAAGCCTAAGGGAAACAAACGCTTATTAACTCAGCTTTAGTATAATAACATAAAATAGGCATTCGATAGTCCAAGGGCTGAATGTGACAATCTTTTTAATGCGAGTGCAAAAATTAACCTGCGGGTTTTGACATTCCTCACAAAGGGTATTCACGGATGGCATACAGAGACGAATATAAATATCTGTGCCAGGTTAAGTATGATATTGCACAGATGAAACTTAGCTGAACAGCATTAAAGATGTTCACCAAAAATTATGAAAATTTACAGAATTTGAGAGTAAAATAAACAATTCAATTTTGGTAAGTGCTACATGTCAAAAATATGAGGTGTTTAAAAAGTTACAAGACTTAGGATGTACACAAAAAAACAAAAAAAAAACAGACACCATTGCTAGGTCATTTTCTTTTTTCTTATGCACTTGAAATGGTTTTATTATAGCCAGGTATATTGCCCTTTATTTAATCAAGCAATGCTAGGCAGCCCTGCTGGTTCTTAATTTAGCATATCCATCAAACAAAGACCTTTTTTTTTTTTTTAAATCCAGTGCTTCAAAAGGGATAAGTTGATAAATTTGTTCAATAAAATTTTGAAAGTGATTTTAATAGAATAGAACCAAATCGTATAAAGAATCTGAATTCTATTTTAAGAAATACAAATGGACTTACCATATCCATAGCCATAATTTTGTCCATAGTCACCCCAGTTGCCATAGCCACCCTGGTTGTTATAATAATTGTAATCATAGCCATAACCTCCATAGCCGCCATAACCACAGTAGCCCTGGTTATAATAATTGTTATAGTTCTGGTTATAGCCCTGATTCCAACCACCTTGGTTCCAGCCTATGAAATAAAAAACAATACACATTTGTCATCAAGAAAAAAAAAAAGGTTAGCTTAATGCTTAATTGAAAATCATATTTAACGATAAATAGATATTTCACAAATCTGTTAATTTACAAATTTGAAAGATCTAAGAAAACTGATATTTAGCTTAAAAAAAAAAAAGAAAGAAAAAAGTTACGGTAAAAATAGATTTTTTTTAATAGGGTCTTTTCATAATTTGTCTAGATTAAATTTAGGTTATCTAATAAGATTTTAAATGGGAAATATTAGAGCAAATCTAAAACTATATAAGAAATTCAGTATAAAATATATAGTGCATGTAAATAGTACATATAGTGTAATATATATATATTACATTTTAAAATATATTTTTTTAAATTAAAAATATAAATACATAAAAATAACCAAAAGGAGATTAAGGGAAGTAGAAGGGATTTGTCCGAACTCCAAAATACAAGTTTCGTAAAGAAACATTTCTTTTTTAGCAAAGACAAAGGTAAAGAGAATATTTTTAATAAAATAGTTTTGGGAAAAAATTAATCCCGGGCAAATAAAAATAGATCCTATATCAGGAAAGTTTCTGTTTAAGGGAGGTGGTGTTTGATCAACACTGCTGAGGAGCCATGAGATAAAATACAGGTTTGTTTTTAAATCCTTGAAACAGTTTTTCATGGTAAACAACCGATGAAGGCTAAGGTAAATTCTTGGAAGCAAACTAAGTGATTACAAGAGATGGATTGACTTACAAGCAAAGGAACTTGGAACTGATGAGTTTTTGTGCGCTTTCATACTTTTTAAAAAGGTTGAAAAACTTCCCACATACACACACACATATACAAACATGACAAGTAAAAACACTCCAAAAATCATTAAGAGTTTGTGTCAACAATCAGCACCAAGCTGTACAAAGCAGCACGAAGTTTGGAAATATTGGACATTTTATACCAATCGACATTTAAGTTTCATACAAATATATCCCATCTTTTAAGTATGAGATGGGTCAAAGTAGCATTGGAATTATCAAGTTTCAGGAGTCATATAGGTTGATTTAATGAGTGTTGAATAGCACTAAATCTTGGGATTCCACTTTCTACTGTTAACCGAGTGACTGTCCAATTTTGGTAAACCAAAAAGGGGAAGTAATCAATATAATCCTGACAGCAATCTTCATTAATAATGACAGTGTCATTACTTGTACTTCCAAAAAGTTGTATCAAAATAATCCTCAGTTCATAAGAGCATTTATCAGGATAAAACTGCACTTACCTCTTCCTCGACCACGTCCACCACCTCGTCCGCCGAACCCCCAACCAAAGCCGCCACGACCTCGTCCTCTCTGGCTAGCAACAGGAGTTGCTTTTTTAACCTGAGCCTATAAGAAGACGGGGGAAATATTACAAAAATTGATATTTTGATATCGGAATAAGAAACGTTAACTTGAAATGGCAGTCATTTGCATTAAAATTTGTTTCTTTTTAAAAAAAGGATGAATAAATAGCCATGAAGAGATTTTTTAACCAATGAAAATGACTGCCGCTGACTTCCTTCTGCAGGACCTGTAAAGTTAGCACTTTACCAAGATATTACTGACTCTAAGCTGATAAGTGAAAATAGACATTAGGGAAAAGGGATCGATTAAAAATGAAATGGGGAAAAAAATTTAAATACCACCAACTTTACACAGGAGACTTAAGAAAATGACAAGTTATTACTTCATAATCCTTTACTGAGAAACTTGATTTAAAATTCTAAAAAATGGTTAACAGACTGTTAATTTAAAAAAGTTTAACTGAAGTTACTAAAAATTATATAGATATAAAAAAATGTATACTTAATATCACCTATTGAATGCAAATTAAGACAGTTAGTGCAGAATATTATTTGGTTTAACAACTTCTAACCATTGAATGGGGCTAGTAGGAGGAGGAGGCTGTTGTAGTCACATGTGGCTGCGGTACCTCGTAGTTTGACCACCACCACGACACGGTAGTAGTACTCAGGAGGGTCTCCTTTGTCCAGCATTATCTCACATGAACTAGCGCCCCCGCAGCTGGAAGTGGAATAAAAGGAGCAATCATTTGTAATGCATTCAGCAGAGACCAGCTAGGATAACCATCGGTAGTAGTAGAGACATCAACATGGCAGAGTTACCAAGCTAGGATAACTTACGTACGTATTAAACCTTGAACTCCCGTTACTCTAGATTTTTTTTATTTTAATTGTTTAAAATAAATAAAAAAGGTAGATTCTATTTCAGCGTAGAAGACGGCAATCGTTCAGGATTGATGAATAACTTGTAGGACATGGAACGCTGCGGTTACCACTTAAATGTTCCATTAATTAGGAGGCATGGATTAAACAAGTTACAAATTGATGAGCTTACAGCATTACCTGGAAGAAGAAAACACTTAGGAAAGGTTCTTGTTAAAAATTTACAAAAAACTAAATTATGATATAGATATATAAATATTTTTTTTAATGTAATGATATAATTAGAATATATATCTATTAAGAAAATGAAAAAAAAAAAAAAAAAAGTTCTAATTATGAAGGTGGCCGTACGTACCTCTCTGGAACCTATTTGATGGCCAGCATTTTCACAAATCTTGTCCACAGCTTCTTCAGACTCAAATTCAATGAAACAGTAATTTCTACGCTGATTCCGCATCTTATCAAAGGGCAGCTCAAGCTTGGTAATCTAAAGATTAATGGAAAATAAAAAAAGTATTTAACACGCAAATTGAAGTTCCGGTCTGTTCATGAAGGTCTTGAAGACCCCCCCCCCCCCCCAATTACACCTGGATAAGCATATTCATTTCAACCAAATACGCCACAATATCGTGGAGTCAGCATCAGTGCCAGACATCCATAAAAAGGAAATACAGATCAATATTGAATTTCAGCTCAGAACCTCGAGATCATCTTATTTCTTCATAATTCACCCCCCCCCAATTCTACACCTATCCTGTCTCTAAACCAGAGATTGCTCAAAACTCCAGTAAAATAAGATAATGTCAAAATAAAGGGAGATTACCACCAGCAGGTACAGTGTAAACAATCAAATTGATGGCACACTACACACATCTGTTAGCCACCCAGTAAGCTAATCATTAAAGTTCCTCATAATTTTGTCCGGATTAAAAGGTGGCAGAAAAACCGGTGTTTTAACCGTAGCAGTTATATAATTACGATCTATTTTCTTTTTGCTAACAGGGTTTTACTCATGGAGTGATCGATGCGCTGTCCAGTCACATCTTTGCATGGAAGACACTTCCGCCAAACTTTTTCCCACACTTTTTTTTATATTAAAAGTCAGTTTTTAAATGTCAAATGCTCGCTTCGCCCTTAGTCACGACTTAGGCGAGGAGATGAAAGACTCGTTTTTATAGTACATGCATATTTACCAAAACATTTTTGTATTGTCTACATAACTCTTTCCCAACCATGTCTGCCGTGTTGAAACTGTATGAGTAACATTGATTTTAATCCTAGAAGTCTGTCCTTATAATCGAACCATGGTAACTTGTTTTTCTTCAAACCCAGAGGATGGATACTTGTGTAACAACTTTCCTCATACAATTCACAACTTCTTTCTCTACAAACAGGACATTTCTACATAGCTGTAGAATATATATATATATATTAAAGTGAAATATTTTGTTAATCAAACAATCGTTCAATTTTAAATGAAAAATTCATTTTTTCGCGAATTTTCATTGTAAAACAACCTTGTCAAGCGAGACTGTCTTATAGTGTTTTTTTCTTTCTTTTCTTCCTACTCATATTGGTGGTATTAACCCTGAGGGTCGGAAAAAAAAAAAAATTAAATTTTTCATTTAAAATTGCACGATTGTTTGATTTTCAAAATATTTCACTTTAATACATTATAATCCGTGCTTCTAAGATGATTTCCTTTCCTTAATATATATATATATATATTTTTAAACTCTATTTGATTTACTACTTGAAGATTATTGAAATAGAAACATTAAAGGGTTGAGGACTGAGCAGAAGTACACAGCCCCCCCCCCCCCAATTCTGGGGGTGGCTCGATAGCAGTTATGATTAAATTTATCGAGGGGAAAAAAAAAAAAAAAAAAAAGAAGTAACTGTTACCCCACTCCAAAAATTGATTATAAAAATATAAATTAAAATTACACGGGGCTGGGCACATGAGTACCTAGCATTTCTCATTCAATCTCGGGTCTTCCTACTAAGTTTCAACATAGTTAAAGGAAAACTGAACCGATTGCAGAAATACTTACTTTACCAAATTTGCCGAAATATTCTCTTATTTCATTTTCTGTTAAGTTCTGATCAAGGTTTCTGACAAATACTTTCTTTATAGGTTCTCTGGGATTTGCTCGTTTTGGATCAATATTTCTGCCATGAAGTTTGTGTTCTTTTTCAAGCAAAGCCTAAACAAAGAAAAATGTGCATTAGAAAAAGCGTTTCATAAAGACTAGACCTTTTTCAAGGCAAAGAACTTTTTTTTTAAAATTACATATATAGATTGAATGTATATCTTACCTTGTCAACTGTAAGTTCATCTTTGAAAAGAACGAATCCAAACCCCCTTGAGCGTTTTGTGACTGGGTCTGTTTTAAGATTACAATGTTCTACTTCCCCAAATTTAGTGAAGTATTCTCTTAAATCCTCTGAAGTAAGAAAAGGCATTTTTATATAAAGCACAGAAAAAAAAAAAAAAAAAAAAAAAAAATTTACAAGTAAGCGAAATTAAATTCTTTTTAATTAAAATTTAAATCAAGTATGTAAGCCAGTTTTCGTTAATCCATTTTAAACGTTTATTGGTTGAAAGCATCTAAATAAATTAGTCTCGAGATCAAATGTTTAAAATCATTATCATTATTAATATTATTATAATAAAGATAGTGCATCACATTGCAGTAGTTGTATTTACTTTCTTCCTCTAAAAAGTAGACAGGAGGGAAAAATAAATACCAATCAATATTTTTCAAGATGAGCAGTGAACGATCAAATGTTTATCCTGAAAACGACTGACACTGCAAGAGAGCAAAAAGGGACATTCAAATTTAATAGCGCCAAAAAGACGGAAACATTTCATACACATTACGAGGCAACTAAAATACACAATTAGCATAACTATATAAAATATCTAAATGAAGTTCTTTTAAATGTATCACATCAAAATGGTTCTTATCTAAATCTATATAAGTCTTGAAATCATAAGTAGAGAGCAAAGACCCAGACAACTTTTGTATGATTAATTTGCATAACTTTTAACAGTTTATAAATACTTGGCATTATTCATTTGTAATTGTTCTATTTTCATTATATAATATATATATATATATATATATAATACAATTTATTTTTAACAGGCCTTTGATTAGTCCTCGTGTCAGTCTTGATCGAAGTCATCCTTTACAGGCTCGGCGGTCGCAATGATCAAAGTTCGCAATCCCAGGGCGGCATGGTTGCGTTTACAAAGCTCATCCCAAGACAGCTTTGGGCTTCCAGCCTGTCGACTTGATGCGATGGACATGTCGGACACAGAAGATCCAGCTGAAGCTTTGCTCAACATGGTCAAGCCATCTCATTCTGCCCAGCCTAAGGCCATCAGATATTTCTTTCATGCCAAGCTTAGAGAAAAGATTCTCGGTGACTGTCGTTTTTTGGCTTGACATGGCAGATCTATCTAAATCATGGCTCTTTCGTTGCGCTGCAGTCTTTTGAGAGTGCTCGCCGATGCAGCCCATGTCTCAGAGCCATAAAGAATGACACTTCTCACACAGCTGGTGTACACCTGTCTTCTAGTCATGGCGACCAGATGCTTCTTTAAGATGGGCAGGAGTTCTCTAAAGCCCTTCCAGACAGATCTGCATCGGGTAATGGCAGCAGTTTCACAACCACCATCAGCTGAAAGGGAGTCGCCCGAGTAGAACTCAGGCTACAGCTTCCAGTTTGCTATCCCCAACCTCTTTCCCTAGTCTACAGTCGCTTAGTCTGGCTGTGTGGGCACAGTGAGGACATGTATTGCTACGGCATCTTTTGTGGACCCAGTAGGAACAGATAGCGCAGAAGATCTAGTTTATCTCTGTACCACTCAGGCAAACCGCGCAAGTGAACTTTCCTAACCTTATGGATTTCAGGTTGGGACCAGCAATCATTCCCTTCGTCTTAGCCATATCGACCGAGGACCTTGTCCTCCATACTATTCTTCCGGAGGTGATTTTCTCAAATAGAGCTTCGAGTGAAGTGTCGACAATTGCGAGGTCGTTCGCATACAGGAGGTACACAAATTTTAATGAAAACTTTTTTTTTTTTAAATTGCAATAGATGTATAAGATATGTAATCTAAGTTACACATTAAGAGAATACTTAGATCTAGATTAATAGAAGCAGATGTGGGTGGGGAGTTATTTTTGCGTGTAGCCAATGAAACTTTCGAAGTGGATATAAACAAATGACACCCCAAAAACGTTATTTACCTTCGGATCAAACCGACAGTTAAGTTTTTAGAGGAGCGTTCAATTTTGTTTACAAAAAAGTGAAAAGGGATCAAAAGGGGTTCTGTTCTATTTGTTAAACTATTCGTACCTAGCCGGCGTTTCTCTGGAGTATTTACTTCCATTTCATCATCATCAACCGGTTTATTTGTTGAATCAGGCCACAATTAATCCTCTGATGAGGGTGGGGCCTGATTGTCTAGTCTCGAAATCTAAGTCTTCCTCTCCACTCCTGTCTTTGGCAAGGCTTGATGGAATCCATACCCATGGCCTTCCTATCACGTTTGACTACGTCCTCCCAAGTCAACTTGGGTCTGCCAGTGGTGATGTTCTCTGCTGGCACATTCAACTGTCGGACTTTAGCAATCCAGCCATCGCTACGCTCAGTGTGACCCAACCAACGCAGTCTGTTCTTTCGCATGATGTCCGCAAGGCTTTTCAAGTCGACCTGTGAGAGCAGGAATTCAAAAGAAATGTGCTGCTCAGGCCTCAAACAGATCCATCTGACCATTTGTTTTTAAAATTGATTTTTAAATTTAATTATGTATCGTTCAATCAGTAAATTAATAATTGAACCAAATTGTAATAAAACAATAAGTTTTTTTTGTTAAAATGTTTTAATCTATAAAATTCTATTTTCATGCACGTCAGGTTTTCTCACATTAAGAAATGGAGGATAACCTATTTGCGGTTGTCAGTCGCAATCTCTTTGAGGACCCGTTCTTGCAGCGAGGGACTAGTGAAGGTGTCATCCTCCCGTAAAGCACCTGGTATTCCCAAATGGTCACTCATTTAGTACCGACAAGACTCAACGTAGTTAAACTTCAGTGATCTCACAGGAATCGGTGTATCAACGCAATTTGGATGCAAGTAACTTAAAAAAAAATTTATGAGGATTTGCTTGAAAATCATACATACTTCATGGCGCGACTGGAGGGCTGTTAGTGTTTGGTTTTCAGAGATTTTAAAAAATTGGATTAGCTATGTTTGAGAGTGCATGGAGTAGCATTCTGACCCCTATGTAGGGGGGGGGGGGATAATTTTAATTATTTTATTTTTTTAAATAAACGACGTGGAGCCTGACCAATACCAGATGGGTGACCATGTGTGAATGCTAGACGCTGTTTGTCATCTTCCCATGACCGGGGTATACATGCGGCTGAGGACCGCTTGTGAATTTGATTTTCTTTGGAAGAAGCCGGCATAGATCGTCCAGGGCTAATACCACACCACGTATTACCGGTTCTTTCGTTAAAGTCAGTTTTAATGATTATTTGACAGTTTAATCCTTTTAAACTTCGAAGAGTCACGAAGTAATTGATTTTTTTCTTAAACTTCAAAGATTAAAATGGCAGACTTGTTTATGATGAAACCGAAATGCATTCAAGTAGATTTATTTTCATAAAATGTGATTTCAAAGACTATTCGATCAATAGTAAAAAAATAATTCAATGAACAATTAAAAAGTCGGTTTAAAAAATTGACAAATTAGTGGGTGCGGGTCGATTGTCACACTTTACATTAAGTTTCACATTTTTATAAGTTGAAAATTTAGGGTTTAATCTATTCATAATTAAATTGTAAATTTAAAAAAAATAGGTAAAATTTATTTTTATTTTGAGTCTAAATTAAAAATTCTTAAAAAAAAATCAGTACCACAATTTGTTGTAATTAGTAAAACGAAAATGCTTGCACAAATCCATTTTTATTTTTGGAAAAAATAAAATCTGGGGGTTTTGACACATTTAGCAAACTGCACGAGTACAAAATGAAATAAGAAACCGCTTCGCCGAAAGACGAGGGAGGAAGATTGAGGGGGGGGGGGAGACACACAATTCTTCAGAATAGGTCTGAATTCTTTTGTAAAGGAGATATCTGAACTTTCAAATTAGCACGTAAAAATGCATATTGTTCGCATGCATCGCAGTAGATGGCTTAAAAAAAAAAAAAAAAAAAAAATTACCGATCGGTTACACCCATGTCGAGCGTACCTTGTCTTATTTTTAGTTTTGAACTCTGTTAAGAGCCTGCGTTTTGTTGTTTTGTTTTTTTAAATCACTTAGAATTTTTTCATAGGCCTACTAAAAATTTGAGCACTGATCAGGAACATTCAATACAATTTGACCCTATTTAAATATGAGCATGGTTTCCTTCCTGAAGCCGATAGAAACGTGACGAAATTACTTGTTTAAAAAAAACATCGATATCGTTAATACTGTATCTTTCTAATAAAATTGTGCAACTACTTTTCGTGCGTGTTTCTCGCCTCTACGTGACTTTTGTAATTAAGTGCACCAGAATGCATTTCTATTCGTGAACAGATCAAGTCAGACATTTTAATCGTTAATAGTGTATATACATAAAAAAATTTGAAATCATTTAAACTGGTTTGAAAATTCCAATTTTAAAAACAAAAACGAAAGCCTTCCGGAAAACTCCGGACAGATGCAATTGTTTACTAAATTAGCTAATGATAAATCTCATGCTCTTAATACATTCGTTAAAAAAAAAAAAAATTTCTACGAACTAATAAATCGGAATTTTATTTTGATTGTCATAAAAGGCTAGAGAGAAAAAAGTAGGGGTGCTTAGATAGAATTTTTGAAATAAGTGATTAACCAAATGGGGGGGGGGGGCTTGTATCATTTGAATGAAAAAGATGCGCTTGATGTGCACATTCAGGAAAGATTACCCCCCCCCCCGTGACACAGATTCCACAGGGAGGGGGAAGGATGCGTTGCATCATCGGAGTCTGTAGTCATGACAGCCGGTTCTACCCCCCACCCCCACCAAGGTGCTTATTACCCATTTCTGGTGAAAAGAAAAGACAAAGGAATGCATATCGCTCACTTTTTCAGACAATTTGCTGCGATTTCGTTAACAGTAATGCGTTTGTACATTCATTTTTACACTACAATCAAAGATGCGCGGTAAAAATAAAGAATTATTTGACTTTAGCCTATAAACATTAATACCAAACCTAATAAACTCATTTTCGAATAGTATTTTTTATTTATAAAACAAGCTGCAATGCGAAATGACGAGGTAACTAAAGAAAGCAGAGTACACATTTTTCGCGCACTGTCTTCGATTTCTGGTAGGAAATATTTACATTGAGAGTTTAAAAATTTGTTTTTTATTTATTATTGATTTTTAATCAAAGTAATTTTATAAACACAAAAAAAGAGTTTCCAATAAAAATCGATCTTAATTTGTTGAAATTTAAATTCCATGCATACTTCAGGATTTGTTTTTCGATTAATAGTAAATATTAAATTTTATCAACTAAAAATTTAATGTGTAATATCGAAGTCATCGACATGAGAAAAACACGCACGTGAAGTTGTCTCATAATGCTGATATAGAAGATAGAAAGTGGCGAGAATGAAAGTTCACAACTCAAAGTTCAGGGTTCATTTGTACTCCTAAAGACTATCCCCCCCCCCCGATAATGGAATTATGCAAATTCCATTTTTTTTGCGTTCATGGCGATATTTTAAAATTTAGGTTCAACAAAAAAAAAAAAAAAAAAAAAAAAATCAATAGCAAATATCGTATTTTACGATGCAATGTACACAATTGCTAAAAAGTTATCAAAAATATAATTTAATAAGGAAAAATGTATTTCTCAAAGAGAAATACGATTTCAAAAGAAATGAAGCTGCTGCTGCTACCCCCCCCCCCCACCGTTCCTCTATCAACTGCCGCAGAGAAGCCGGCGGGAAGTTAAGTCAAGAGATACTTCATTTTGAAAGCTTACAATTTTTTTTAATAGAGGGGGTAAATTAGGACATTGTAGATCTAAAACAAAACTGCAGCAAGGCTTAAAAAGAAAAAAATCTGCGTCTTAACGTTCACGCCTAAAAATAGTCAACAACGAACACTTCAGAAGGTAAGAAAAAAAGAAAAAAAAATGGCGATGTTTGGCGTAATGACGAAGACGTTACGGAAAAGTGATAAAATCGCAAATATTTTAAATTAATTTAAAGAAAAAAAAAAATTTCATTACTAATTAAAATATCCAAGAAATAATCAAGTTCTGGTACATTATATGTATATATCGTTACGGAAATAAGAGATAGGTTTTAAAATCTGCTGCCGGCAATACAACTGCTAATAACGCAGTCACGTGACAAAACGCCATCTTTGGTTGGCCAATAAAGACCTTAAAATAAAACGAATTATTTTTTTTATAGATTTTATTTAAAACAAAAGCTAACCTATGTTTAACACTTAAAGACGTTAAACAGTATATATATATAAAAAAAAAATTAAAAAAAAGCAATCGATTTCTGTATAAGTGCCATAAATGTTGACAAAGGATGGGGGTACACGTGCGACAAAGAATACAATACAACATATATATATATATATAATTATGGTTTCATATACACACTTTAGACAATATTTACTGCAGTGCTCAATACATAGCAGAGCGTCGTAGCATATAAATATACATAGCATTAAAGAGGGGGAAAAAGAGTAATAAAGGTTAGATTTACAAAGTATTGTGAAAAATAAACATTGAGGCGCCAATGTTCAATTAAATTCAGAAAAAAACATTTTTCTAAATATAAAATTATCCCAAATATGAAGAAATCGATTTTTAGAGGGAGAGAGGGGGGGGGCTTACTTGCTGTAGTTTCCCAGCTCAATCCACCAACAAACAATTTTCTGAAAAGGAAATAAAATTAGTTTAAGTAAAGGGGAGAAAAAAAAGGGTGGAATAAATAAATAAATGCATAGATTTAGTTTAACTATTGTATCTATTATAAAACTGGGATATTTTTATTTTTTTAAGGAAAAAAAAAAATTTGAAATCGATTACATTTGAGAAAAAAAATGGGGGAGGTGGAATAAGCATGCACGAGGGTTAAGATACAATTTTAGAAAAATTGTAAATTTTTCTAGTTATTATTTTACAGGAATTAAAAGTTATCAACGAAATAAAAGATTTGTTTCTCTTTCCCTCAAGTTAAGATAGAAGAAACCGCCATCTTAAACGGGGAAAACTAAAAAAAGGTGTATCTAAATAGGGGGACCGATTTATATAGACATAAGTGAAATTTTTACAGAGTGCAAAAACTGATATTAATTTTTTTTTTTTTTTTGTAAATAAAACAAAACCGGCAAAAAAAAAAAAAAAAAAAGTGCGAGGTGAAAATAGAAATGAACTATTTACATTTTATTTTTGTACTCGTTTAAAAATTACGGAGAAATAGAGATGTAACATTTAGAAATAGTTGCGCAAAAAGAACCCGAAAGAGGTAAAACAAAGAAAACAAGAGGGTCATCTTTTTTACTTACCGACTGTCTTCGTCTTCATTTCCTTTGTCATCGCCATCGTCCATAGTTTCCATTACGGCAGACTCGTCAAAAGCCTCGGCAACTTCTTGATTATTTTCGTGGCCGTCAATATTATTCGCTCCGTTTTCCCCGTCCATTTCAACGGGATCGGTCTGGAATTCTGTCATTATGAATTATATTTATATAAAGGATGAATTTTAATAATTAAGAGGGGGAAAAAAATTAAAAATTTACACGAGTTTTTGGTGTTTAGGTTTGTTTTTTTTCTTTTTATTATGGGTTTCTTATGTTTTTTTATGTAATAATCACTAAAAGTTATCCTAAACCCTAATAAAAAAACTGGAAAGTGCGAATGCTCTCGTCTCTCTCTCACACTCACTCCCTCTAATAACTGTGGCCTTAATGCAACAGCCTTTCGGGTGGAGAGGTCGTCGCTGATTGGTCCATTACGCACCCCCCTCTTTCGCTCATTAACATAATTCACATCTCGCGAGATTTGCATACTCATTAGCGTGAAAAGACGCGTGACCTCATTTTTTTTTAATGGTGACGGGGGTAGAAGGTGAAAGACTATATATATATATATATATATTTATTTATTTATTATTTCAATTGAAACTATACGAGCTTCCATCGATACCTTCGGTTTCACGGAAACACTGAAAATTCAGTCTGCAGGGCAAAAGCTACCGAAGGTATCGATGGAAGATCATATTAATGCTTAGTATCAATTTGAAATTATATACGCTCTTTCACTTTCACAAATAATTGAGCACTCTGTTTTTCTCATATAACAGGAAATTACATTATCAATTCATATAATAAAACTATTTATATATATATTTGGCATAGAATAATTAGTACATCATTTTCTGTATCAAAAAATAAATAAATATTACGCTCTGAATTTTAATTTTAATTCTCAATTAATCGAGCACTCTGCTGGGATTTTTCCTGCTATATTACAAAATAAGTTATATACATATATATATATATATATATATATAATATATATATATATATATATATATATATATATATATATATATATATATATATATATATAATATAGATATATATATATAAATAAAAATGTAGCTCATCATAACACTTCATATTTCTATTTTATTTAAAGCTCTATCTGGAAATTGGGTGCTTGTACATAGAAGCGTGCGGATTAAATTATCAATACCACAAAAACAGTATTATATACTTACGCAGCAGATTTAAATAAGTATCCTCACCAAAAAGTAGGAAAAATGATCGAGTAGAATTTTAATTATAAACAAAAATCAGTTTCATCGTATTTTGATTACTGCCATTGATTTATTACGTGTTAATATGACATACTGGGTTACCCCCCCCCCCCTGAATTTCGTGTTTTTCGTTCGAATCAATGGCCGACCCGATTAAACTATATAACGGATTTTTATTTTTTATTACAATTCTACTCGATAGTTTTTGCTAATTTTTGGTGTACAAACCTTTTTTTGCTTAATACATAAGCATATCAAAAAGTTTTTCGGTTAATTTAATTAGAACTGCGATTTTCAACGTTTTTCATATGCACCAAAAATTGACCTCTTTGTGCAAGCTCTGCCGTGTCTTGATTTGGCTCGGTACTAATTATTTTAGGTGATATCATGGTGTGTACATATATATATATATATATATATATATATATATATATATATATATATATATATATATATATATATATATATATATATATATATATATATATATATGTCATCCACAGGTATCTATTTTTTCGGTTCACAACTCATCAGTCTGGCTGGGCGTAGCGAGCGCATCAACCCCGAGTTTCGAAACCCGGACACCAGATCACTACCAACTCCTACCTCTATTCAACTATTAATTAATTAAGATAAGTTTACTAATAAGTTTCAATTATTAATAATTAATTATCAATAGCGTTATAGTTATTAGTAGAACTGGTACGTATTTGTGCGTTGTTTGACTTATATCGACAAACGAGGTGCGGCCTCCTCAGAGCCAATCTAATGATAGATTTGATCTGACGGGAAAATCAACTTCTAAAAATCGGAACTGGACCGAATCAAGAGAACAGACCTTACACTAAATATATAATAACCAGAAAACGTATTTGCCGTGCTTTGCAAGGGTACAACAGAAATAATTTTTTTTAAAAACCCCCCAAAAAACACGTTCATTCACTGCCAGAAAAAAAATGCTATATATATTAAAAATAAAAGCTTTCCAGATTGTATAAATGTCATTAACGTTTTTTTTTTTTTTTTTTTTGCAAATCTAACTTAGCGCTCTCAATTTGAATACTTTGAGAACGAAAAAAACATTATAAATGTCGCGCATAAAAAACGGCGTGCTTGACGAGTCGCTGTAAAAAAAAGACAGAAAGAACATTAATTCCTCTGCTAAAATGATATTAAAAGTAAAGGCTTTTTACGTAAAAATAAATTCATTCACTTCAGTTTTTGTTGTTGTTTTTTTGGAACTCGTAATTTTATTACTTCAGGGATAAGGATAGACATTATTAATATCATGCAAAAATAAAATAAAATCTGTCTCTCATAAAAATGGTAATTCTAAATTCTACCATATTTCCTACGTTGCTTCAATTTCTTCGGCGCGAGCACTATATATATATATATATATATATATATATATATATATATATATATATATATATATATATATATATATATATATATTAGTTTTACATGGATCGAATTCCAATATATTTTTCATAATCATAAAAAATCATATTGCCTCAATTATGTGTGTGTGTGTGTGTGTAAGCGCACCTATCAGGCATTGCCCGGTGATAATTTTTTTACTTTCATTTTTGATTCGCCTTTTCTTTCTTTTCTTTTGCTTTTTTTTTTTAACTATACCATTTTTGAAATTGTCTCGTTTTTACCCAGCTATTATTATTATTTGTTTTAAAATAAGCTTTGAGCGTTAAATTTAATTATTACGGTATGTTTTTGTTTGTTTGTTCGTTAAATTCTTAATTCAACCAAATTATAACCGATCTAATTAAAGGTAATGTTGTTTTAATTCCTATTTATCTAATTACCGGGTGTAAAAAGCTTCCAAAACTTTCAATTTTTTGATACATTCGAATTTGTTATGAATTTTGAAGCAAGAAATGTGACTTTCTATTCGACAGTTTAAATGCTTCCAAATGTCTCGAAGGGTAACGAAGTAATTAATTCTTCTTTTTTCTTTTTTTTAACGATTAACAAAATATTAGAATGGCTGACTTGTTTAGAAATAAATCGAAATGCGTTCTGGTGGATTTAATTTCGTAATTAATATCATTTTAGTTGTATTTTTTTAATTTTCGTTTTATTTTTACGCTATTGCAGTTTTTTTTATTTCAATAAATATATGATTAATAATAGTAATAAAAAAATTCAATATGTAATTATCAAAGTTACGCTGACGCGAGAAACACACACGCACACACGCGAGGTGTTCGCACACAAAAAAAACTTCACATAATAAAAAAAGAAATGGTTACTACTTCGGACGTTTTTTTTTCTCCTCAAAATGTTACGAACATGCGTGTTCAATTTCAAATGAATCATGATGAGCTGAAGAACTCATCGATTTCCTCACTTGCTATTGTTAATAAATCAATAGGAATAGCACCTAACTGCCATTTTTAGATGATCGCAGAATAACCGAATTCTTTACGATATTTCAAATATCAGATATTTTCGGGTGAAAATAATATCGCTTCAAATTTCTCTTTGCAAAATTAGAGTGATAATTTCATTCATTAATTTTTACGACTTTTTTCAATTTTTTTTTTAAAGTAAAAAGGAATTTTTTTAATATTTAACAGATGTCATTCACGATGAAGATGAAACATCAAGATTCCGAGATGAAGAATGCCGTAGAAGTAATTCTATCTTTAGTATTAAAAATAACTTTTTTGAGGGAGGAAAAATGAATTAATTTCGAAACAATTCAATTAATTACTCCCTAAAATAGGTTTTCTTTTTCTTTTTTTTTCTTTCTTTACGCTCTCTCTCTCTCTCTCTCTCTTTCCTACCGAAAAATGAATAATGCATCTTTTATTTGCGCTTCTTCTATTAACATGAGGCCGGTTTGTGATCAAAGTGTAGTATATATCCTATCCTCACCCCTCATTCAATGAAGGAGAAATCATTCTAGACTGAGGCAATTTGTATGTTTTGTCCCAATCTAGACTGTGGGTTTTTTTTTGGGGGGGGGGGGCTGGATTTTCCTCATATTAAAAAAAAAACGACCTTTTGCTTAACTTTACCTTCATGGGGAAGCGAGTAAATAGGGACACGAAGCCGGTTTAACGTGGGTAACCCAGCCCCCCCCCCCCCCCCCCAAATAAAGGGGGGCACTCTAGAGGGTTTATAAAAAGAAATACGCATTCCCCGGTGGGGGGGGGGGGGGCTAAAGCGACCGGCAATAAAACAATCCACCCTCCCGAAGGAGAAGGTAATGCCTGGGAGGATACTACCCCCCCCAAACCCGTCTCTAAAACCGAACGTCATAAGCCCTGAATATCTGTGTCAGAATAAGATGTCTGAATTTCATCTATTAGATAATGATTTCGTTTCACTCCCCCCCCCCTTTTAAAAAAATTTTTTTTTTTAGTTTTTAACGATATTTTTTAGAAAAGAAAACGTTTTCTTTTCTCTCTTTAATTTTATTTAACGAACCATTTTATAGTCGTGTTATCTTTTTATACATCTTTCGGCTCGGATATTCTAGCCATTCAGTTGCTACTTCTGTTTATTCTTACCTATGACCACTCCCCCTCCACCCCCTTTCTCTGCATCCAGATTCGTATGCATAAATAATTAGAAGTGGCAAAGCAAGCAGCAGCAGCTGTCTGCAAATTTAGTCAGAAACTGACATTTGATACAATTTTGGCAAAGGTTTCAGAATCGCAAGAACAATGCTCACGCAATACACGTTTAAGAGAACCTCATTGCACCTATCGTAACTTGAAGAATACTCGTCCCAGGACGAGTAAAATGAATTTCCCAAACAGAACAGTTTTGCACCACTTTTATAAGGGGGTTACGTAGATTAAAATCAACATATAATGATACTAAACCGTATGACTAGAATCTTTATTCTAATTTTGATCGATCAAAATGATGATTTTGATTCTAGAAAATGTCTAAAACGTAAAGCTTAAGGGGTCTTAAGAAGAAATTGAAATTTCAGGGAATTTTGCTAATGTGATGTCTAACGACTATTGCTTGAATTCAACGCAAATCTGAAATATTTTAATTTTCAAATGGGAGATTGTGTCCATATTATGCACCATAAAAAAACTTTTAATATACTAAAAAAAACCCTGAAATTTTGGGAATATTTATTAAAACTGTCTATTTTTAAAATTTCACAAAATTCGGAAGTATCTGAATTTTCACGGGGGGGGGGGGGGGCACTCCATTATTTGCCTCCTTTGCATAAAATTAAATATAGCCCATAGTCCGACCCCTTACGCCTAGCATTCATAATGACTGGTCAATTAGTTTAGGAGTGAATCCTGTAATGCAAATATAAAACCATATACACACCTAACTTTATATAGAGATCTTTCTATTAAAAAAATAAAATATCAAACTGCAGTTCCATCTCTCGTTAAGGAACACATTTTCCATCACCAATTCCATCGACAAAATTATACATAAGTATTATTAAAAGAATCGGTTCTTACCGGTATATAAGAATGTAACCCGTTGGATCACCCGTTGAGCTCGGGTTATAAGCAAGAAAACGTGAGTTTGCAAAGACGATTAAATTTAAAAAATAAAGACAAAATCCAAAATGAATCTTTCTGTTCACTATATCTTCCCTCTCTTCCTTTTATCCCCCTCTCTCCCCCCTCTCTCTCTCTTTCTCTCTCTCTCTCTCTCTCGCTATGGGTTATAATTTTTTTTTTTTTTAATTTAGTTCACTCCAAACAAGGCAAGTTCCCACATTTAGATGAACTATTCCAGTCTTTTGTTTTATAGTTAGTTTTATTACCTTTTGACTGTTAATAAACAGAAGTTCCGGAAGCGAGAATGATAGAGACTATATATAATAAAGGGGGGGGGGGCTTGAGAAGATAGAGTGAAAGAGGGTGAGAGTTATAGACAGAGTCTTAGTCAGAGATTGGTGAGTTTGTGAGTAAATTGAAAATCACGGCTAATTAGAACGGTTAAGATGGATTTTTTATACATAACATTTTGTGTGATTAAAATGTATCTAGAAAAAAATCCTCAGGGAAACAAACGTTGATTAACTCAGCTTTAGTATAATAATAGATAGATGGTAATCTGTTAGGGCGAGGTCCGGAGACTATGGTGGTTGATTAACTCAGCTTTAGTATAATAATAGATGCATAGGGTGTTCAGGATAAATTTGACACTTTTGGAAAAGAAACAAAAAAAACGTCATATCTTGGCTAATAACACTGATTTACAAAGAAATTGAGGCACGCACAAAAATACCCGTTTTTAACTAATTTGGGGGTGCTGAATTCAAATTTGAAATTCGTTTTTACTCATCACCTCTAGTTTTTTTAGATATGCATAGTGTGTATTTTGTGCATATATGGTACATAAAGGTGTATATCCATTCAGGGCTAATTCTAATATTGTGAGACTTATGGCTTTTTATTTTAGTTATTATGCACTAAATGTAAGTGATAGCATTACATTATATATATATAGTTATATAGGAAGATGGATTTTGGCAGTTAAGAAGTTGCTAAAGTCTTACGAGGATATGGGGTGGCGAATGTCACTCAAGATTTATTTTCTCCATTCCCAACTTCTTCCCGCAAAACCTTGTAGCAGTGAGTGATGAGCATGGAGAAAGATTCCACTAAGACATTGCGAAGATGGAGAGCAACTATCAAGGCAAATGGAACTCTGAGATGATGGGAGACTTCTGCTGGATGCTCTTGCGTGACATCCCGGAGGCAAAATACACCAGATCTTCTAAGAAAACACACTTTTGACTGTCTGTAGTACTATGAATTGTGTAATTGTGTCATCCAAGTATATTTATTCAATCAGTGTTCTTTATCTATCCTGTTTTATCTGTTATAAGCTGCTGCAACTCTTGAAATATGCACATTTATTCTCTGTTTATACTAAAATAAGACTATTTAAAAGCCAGAAAACTAGAGGTGATAGAGCAAAACTATTTATAAATTTGAATTTAGCACACCCAAATTAGCAAAAAACATCTATCCCCATTCTTGTCTCATACCAAAATTTTTTTTTTGTAAACTTGTGTAATTGATGTATTTGCAAAATTAAAAGAGGATCTTTTGCCACATACAGCTCACTCAAATCTATGAATAAATAATTTGGATAATATTCGACCAAATGTAGAGTTACAGGGAAAAGGTGGATAGGTCAGACTTTGGGCTGAGATCAGAGTGTAGTATCTCTTTTCTCATCGGTCAGAGGAGGAGAAATCCTTCTCGACTGGGACAATTTTAATTTTTGTCCCATCCAGAGTGATTTTTGGGGGGAGAGCTGGATATCCCACATATTAAAAACCGACTTCATGTCAAACTTTGTCCTTGTAGGGAGGCAAGAAAGACCAAACTAAAATAAAATTAACTCAGATGTTGAGATTTTTGATTTCGTCTTTATCATCAAAAAACTTCATCAGAAATAATAATTTCATGTGTATATATATATATGTGTGTGTGTGTGTGTGATATCAGCCTTTGAGAAAAAAAACCCAATTAAATACAGAAAACTCACTGCTTTGTTTATTAATCTACGCCCGGCATTTGGTTGAACAATTGGAAGCTCATATTAATATCATGTTTTGTGTGTGTGTGTGTGTGTGTGTTTTCCCCCTTGTATGGAGGATGATAATTTTCGGACGACATTCATCCTTCATCAGTCAATTACAGAATGTGAAAACCGGTAGAAGTTTTAAAACGCATGCATTTGTTAAAAACAATTGGTTCAAAAAAACTATACGAGTCTCAACCGTTTTTTTTTGTTGTTGTTTTAGGGATTTGTAAAAAAGACTTGCATATTTTTTTTTGAACAGATGCACCTAGTTTCTACCGGTTCTTGCATTTTGTTACTGGCTGATGCAGAAGTTGAGGTGGGAATGGAAAAAATGAATCTTGTGTGACAATCGGGCACCCCATATCCTCGTAAGACTTTAGCAACTTCTTAACTGCCAAAATCCATCTTGATATATAGTTATATAACTATAAATATATAATGTAATGCTATCACTTACATTTCTGGTGATACCAGATCAGGCTGCCCTGTGGCTCCCTGAGACGAAATTCACCTACATTGACGTTTTTTTTTTTTTTTTTTTTTTTTTTTTGTAAAACTTAATTATGTTCTACAAAACCAAAAACAAAAACAACAGCCCCTCTCCCTTTCTCCCTCCCTTTTTTATTTTATTTTTAGAACTTGAAGCATAAATCTTTTACTATAATGACCAGATTCGGCATTAAATAACCCAAAAAGGGTTGATATGCCGTAAAACAAAACTACCAAACCAAAAACGATGATTAAACATTTGAAGATATAAAGAACTTGAAGCATAAAAACTTTTACTATAATGACCAGATTCGGCATTAAATAACCCAAAAAGGGTTGATATGCCGTAAGACAAAACTACCAAACCAAACTACCAAATCACTTACATTTAGTGCATAATAACTAAAAAAAGCAATGAGTCTCACAATATTAGAATTAGCTCTGAATGGATATACACCTTTATGTACCGTATATGCACAAAATGCACACTATGTATATCTAAAAAACTAGAGATGATGAGTAAAAACGGATTTCAAATTTGAATTCAGCACCCCCAAATTAGGTAAAACCGGGTATTTTTGTGCGTGCCTCAATTTCTTTGTAAATCAGTGTTATTAGTGAAGATATGACTTTTTTTTTCTTTCTTTTCCAAGAGTGTCAAATTTATCCTGAACACCCATGCATCTATTATTATACTAAAGCTGAGTTAATCAACGTTTGTTTCCCTGAGGATTTTTTTTCGATACATTTTAATCACACGAAATGTTATGTATAAAAAAAATCCATCTTAATTGTTCTAATTAGCCGTGATTTTCAATTTCCTCACAAACTCACCATGAAAGTCGTCCGAAAATTATCCCCCCCCCCACACACACACACCCAAGGGGGTAAAAACAAACAATATACTAATATGTGCTTCTAATTGTCCTACCAAATGCCAGGCAGGAATCAATAAACAAAGACGTGAGTTTTCTTTATTTAAATGTTTTGGTTTTATTTTCTCAAAGGCTGATATCACACATATTTCTCTAACACATAAAGCATACGTGAATACTTTACATAATAAATAAATATATATATGTATATATAAAATCCAGGTAAAACATCAACAGGATAGTAGTCCAAAGAATTTCAACCGGGTTTATAAAAAGTGCTCACTATCAAATAGAGCTTTTATATATAATCATTTTTTAAATAAAATGAAATAAAATAAAGTAAAAAGAGAGAGAAATAATAAATTTATTTTATTTTTTTAAATATTTTATATTAATATTTTGTTATTTTTTTGACATTATTATTTTTTGATTTTGATTCTTAACGGTCCCAACCACGTGACTTTCCAAATTTAAATTGAAAATTTCTTTTCTTTTTTCTCCATTTCATTCTGTCCAAATATGATCTATGGTTAAGATCGGATTTTAACTCTGCCTAATGAGATCTCAGTTTATAATAGTTGTTGATCACTAACATCGACATGTCAGTGTTGCAGATTTTGTGCATGTCTGTGTAAATAAAAATAATCATATATATATATATATATATATATATATATATATATATATATATATATATATATATATATATATATGATTATTATTTTTATTTACAAATAAAAATAATCATATATTGAAAAGCCTGGCTTAAGGAAAAAATTAATTAAATAAATTGCTTTTTTTTGCGGAATATACCTTGCATTGAGCAACTGAAAACAGATCTGCCGCCATCGCTTTTCTAATTTCTTTTCATCCTTCTATCTATCTATCTATCTATCTATCTATCTATCTATCTATCTCTTTCTTTCTCTCTCTCTCTCTCTCTCTCTCTCTCTCTGTCTGTCTCTCTCTCTCTCTCTTTCTCTCTCTCTCTCTCTCTCTCTCTCTCTCTCTCTCTCTGCTTCGTTTTTTTCCAGTGACTCTCTTTACGGTAAACTTTTTTCATATGCATTCAATTCATTTATTTTGCATTCAACACTCTCAACATATTTCCACATTTAACATTTTTTCTCAAATAATATTTTATCTTTTTAATCGTTTCAAATTTTGACCATGGTAATTTTCTTACCAACTTATCCATCTGTATTCCTCTGATGATAAGAATTCAATTCTTTGAAAAGCCATGGTTTTGGGAAAAATAAATCCCTTGTTTTGAACAACTAAAGATGTAATCGATTTTGTATTTTTACAACTTTTATTCTCATCCTTTAACTTGCCTATATAATTGCTCTATCCCGTATATTTGAGCATGAAATCTTTTTCATGATAGGTTCTATTTTAAAGATATACATTATATCTTTATTTTCTTGTTCCTTATATATATATATATATATATATATATATATATATATATATAAGAATGGTAGTTTGCTTGAAGCATTATTGGTAAATAAGTATATGGGTATTTATGAAGGCTAATAGCAATGCAGAAAACCGGAATGGTCAAAGAGAGGATGACCAATAAAAAATAATTGAAAACAATATTTATGGTACTAATCTTAACAATTATTTATTTATTTTTCGATAAATCTTTCACGTATAATATCAGTAAATATAAGACTTACTGTTAATATTAATAAAATCCGGGATGATGGAAAATCTTTTTTGATATTTCAGGAGAAAATCCCCCCTTCTCAAAAAAGGAAAAACCAAAGTTCTATCTAAAAGAAAGAAACATCAATTTGTTCTATCCTCTCTTTCACAATTCCGGTTTTCTGCATTGCTATCAGCCTTAATAAATACTCATATATAATTTCGAACGGAACCCTTTATTAAATCCACGGGGGTAGCATACTCTCGTTCCATCTGCCATGACTGGGAAGAAGTCTTCAGTAATTTGCAATTCTTCGTATCGCCAGCACTGAGGATTGAAATTCAGTTCTAAGTGACAGCCTTTTCACACATGCCTCGGTCGATAAGTCAGGAATAAAGAGATAAAAAAGCCTCCCACTGTCATGACGTCACTTCCGACTTCCCTGATACGCCGACCCCTTTCTCTGCGCTATCTAACAGTATTACGCTACAATTTATTTTTAAAAATAACTTAGTCCGGCCCAGACAATCGATATTATGGTATTAACTAATCACAGAAAACAAATCCAATACAGCAATGGGAATAACTCATATTTTTAATTAAAGAATATAGAAAAAGATTGTCTCCCTTACAATTAAAATTAAATTTATTTTTTTTGCATAAGTTTAAACATTTAAAAATTGGGCAAACAAATATAAATTACAAACTAAAATGACTTCACTGCATCTTGAACAACGACGTATATATATATATAGTCTCGGAAGTTTCTCAACCTATATTAAATAAAACCAAAAAAAAAAACCAAAAAAAAAAAACCTTATAGTCCCAAGTCTTCCAGTGGAAAATCACTCATGTAAGTCAATTTATTTTTTACAGTTATTATATTAGTTTATTTCTAACACTATTTTAAGGGATCATCAGTTGTTTACCATGAAAAACTGTTTCGGGAATTTAAAAACAATACAGTATTTAATTTCATGGCTTCCCAGCAGAGTTGATCAGACCCCCACTTCCCTTAAAAGACAAAAACATAAACGTACCTTATACTAAATCTACGTTTTGTTCCATATAAATGTTTTGCTAACTTATATTAGTTATTTAAGACAAAAAAAAAAAACAGAACAGAAACTTTCAATTCCACCAATATCGCATCTGTTGTAAGGATCGGTGTTAGCGACTTTGTCCTTCAAACTAAGTCCGCATATGGTCCTAAGGCAGCTCCTGTGGAACACATCCAATTGGCGAATGTGATGCCGGTAAGGCGTCCACGCCTCACATCCATACAGAAGACCTGTCAATATTACAGCCCTATACACATTGATTTTTGTCTTCAACTTAATGCCTCTGCTACTCCAAAGACGATGTTTCAGCTTGCCGAAGGCATTTGCCGCTTTTGCAATTCGGTTTACGATTTCATCATCAAGTGAAGCAGCAGAATTAACTTTGCTACTTAGGTAGGTAAAGTTTTTGACATAGTTCATTGGTCTGCCATCCACTTTGAGTTTTTCTAATGGAAATTCATGGACAGGCTGATTTTGTTTCACTCCTTGAACTTGTTTAGGGGTAGGGCATGGTTGATGGACCACCTCAGTCTTCTTTAAACTGATTGTTAAACCAAAAGCCCTACATGCACCTGAAAATTTTGTCAAAAGATTCTGAGCTTCTTCAAAAGAAGTCGCGACCAGGGCAGCATTATCTGCAAAGAGAAGGTCCCGAATGATGGCCTCTCGAACCAAGGTTTTGGCTTTAAAACGCTGATGGTTAAAGAGCCCACCTGTGGTTCGGAATTGAAACTTAACACCTGTGCTTTCATCAGCGAATGCGTGCCGAAACATCACCGAGAAGAACAGTGCAAACAGCACAGGTGCCATCACACAACCCTGTTTCGTACCGTTGGTTACTTCAAAAGGCTCTGAGGTTTCCCCATTGGAAACGACCTGTGCTTTCATCCCTTCATGAAAGGAGATTATGACATCAAGCATGTTGTTGGGGATTCCAAGCTTATGAAGAACTTTCCAAAGTGCTACGCGGCTGACTGTATCGAATGCTTTTGTCAAATCAATAAAAACCATGTACAGTTCCCGATTTTTTTCACAAACTTTTTCAGCAACTTGACGAAGGGCAAATACCATGTCGATTGTACCTCGACCAGAGCGAAAACCACATTGGGACTCTGGGTAAATCTCATCAATAAGATGTCTGATGATCCTGTTCAGAATCAACCGTGCAAGAATTTTACCTGCAACAGAAAGCAGAGATATCCCGCGATGATTATCGCAAGAATTCCTGCTTCCCTTGCTCTTATAAAGATGCTTGACATTACTATCCTTAAAGTCCTGTGGGACTCCGCCAACTTTCCATATCTCCACAAACAAGATGGTCAGTTTTTCCTCGAGTGCTCTTCCGCCATGTTTGTACACCTCAATGGGGATGCAATCTCTGCCCGGTGCCCCTGACGATAGCTGTTTTTTAGCTTGAGATACTTCCTGAACTGTAGGTGGAAAAGACAGTTCCGGAATTTCGGGATGCTGCGGAAGAGAGGAAATGATGTTTTCGTTAGTCACCGATGCAGAGTTAAGGACAGTTTCAAAGTGCAGATAGCAGATTTGTAAGTTAGCAGTGTTTCTCCATCCTCAGCAAAAACTGGGGCAGAACCATTCATTTGAGGACCAAACACCTCTTTCAGGCCAGACTAAAATGACTTAGAATCCTTCCTGTCGGCTGCGTCCTGAAGTTCCGCAGCCTTGGATGACCACCAAGCCTCTTTCAATGCCCTAAGTGCCTTCTGAACTTGTGCTTTGTGAGCTCTATACGCCTTCTGTTTCACTGTGGAATTTTTGTCCTCGAGCCATGTTTCTTCACTTCAGTGTTGTTTTCATCAAACCAGTCTTGATGTTTCCGCAAAGGGAAGCCCAAAACCTCAGCAGACGAGTCATAAACAGCATTGCGCAATGAATCCCAAGAACTTGAAACGTCACTATTTACCTCTACAGAAGCTATAGCGGTCGTAACTTTTTCCTTCAGCTCATTTTGTGTATCTGCCTGTTTTAGAGGCAGAACATTTAGGCGTTTTGGAACAGAAGACTTTTTCACTCTCCTCTTGTCTAAATGGAAGATGGTCTTGCCGACTATAAGTTGATCGGAGGTGCATCCATGATGTTTTTCGACAATGCTTTTGTTGGAAGTACGTGTTTGTCACACTGAAGTTAAATTCTTTGCATAACGTCAGGAGTCGCAATCCATTTGAATTCATTTTTCCAACACCATGGTGACCCAGAACACCAGCCCATGTTTGAAAGTTGAGCCACTCTCGAGCATTGAAGTCTCCCATCAAAGCAACCTTATCCTTATGCTGAATTTTTTAGATTAAGCTACGCAAATCATTGTAAAGATCAGCTTTGCATTGATCTGAACTATTCATAGTAGGGGCATAACAGCTGATAAGTGTTGCGAATGTGTTGTTTTTTAGTGGAAGTCTTAGGGTCATAATGCGATCTGAATGACTTACTGGGAGTGTTGGATAATTATTAATAAATAAATATTTTTTATATCCATAGACATATATATTTTGTGTTTTATACACTTGTCAGTATGGAATTACATAACCGTAGCACCGGTCGAACAATTCAAACTCCAGATCCAAATATTATGAACCCTGGTTTCATAACCATTCAGCCAACGTGACGATCACACTTTGAAATGCGAGAGAAATATGCCTTGTATATTTAATGTAAACACAAGTACTGGGATTCTAAAGAGAGTTTCCATCTCCTAAGGGAGAGAACCTTGCCACATGGCTAATTCTTTTAATCTTCAAATTTTTTATCTCTCAAAAGAGCTCAATTTTATGGAAGATTGATAACTATTAATAAATAAATATTTTTAATATACATAGGCATATATTTTTCGTGTTTTCTATATATATATATATTCAAAAAGATTTTGTGTACTTTTGTATTTTTTATATACTTTTTATATTTTCAAATCTGTGCTAACAGTAATATAGTTTTATTCTATGATCTCCTCTGATGATAAAAGCTTGCATTTGTGAAAATCAATGAGTTAAGGAAAGAAAAAAAAAAGTTTATTTATATATTCCTTGATGATTCAATAAATATTCTTCTTCTTCCAATATTAATTCTCATTTTATATATATATATATATATATATATATATATATATATATATATATATATATATATATATATATATATATATATATAGGGTGATTCATAAGTCACTTCACTTAGCTATTTAAAATGATTACCATATGAATCACAAACATACTATGAACTTTTGATAATTGTTATCTTACTCTCTAATTACTGCTATTTGTTATTTTAAATTTGTTCGTTTATATATTTGTTTCTATATATATTTATTTCATAATCAATCAAATATGCTATAAAGAGTCGTAAATTCCTTGCAAAAAAGAATGGAGCTATGCATGCAGAACGAAGGTGGAAATTTTGAAAATTTGCTGTAATTTTAAACTCCCATAAATGAATTTGTTGAATAAACTTTCTGTTTTGTATTACCGTATTTTTGAACTTTAGAATTTCAAAAATAAATAGCTAAGTGACTTATGAATCACCCTGTATATATATTCACCTCTAAATTAGAAAATAATCACATCCTCGACTTCTTTGATATTACTCTGCACAACACCTCAAACGGCCTAAACCTCTCAGTTTTTAGAAAACCAACGAATAACAATGGTCTTATACATTTTTTCTCCAACCACAACAACAGAATAAAATCCGGAATGATCATAGGCTCATTCCTCAGAGCTCTTAGAATTTGCAGCCCCGCCTACCTCCGCAACGAAGACACTTATATCCAGAACACTTACCAAGCTTTAAAATATTCTCAATTTTTCATCCAAAACGCTAAACGCAAATCCTTTAATATCCACAACAAAATAAAAAACAGACCAACACCACAAAAATTTCATAACATCACAACCGACATGACTGAGAAAAATAAATCTTACATAGTTCTCCCCAATAATTCCATATCTGTTTCCTTACAAAAGAAATTCAAATCTGACATAAAAATAGTAACAGCAACTTCGAAAACAATTAAGGATTTACTTAACACTAAACCTTGTCCTCACTACCTCCTAAGGACACCTCTTTCCTAGCGGGCATTTACAAAATAAAATGTGCCGCATGTCCGATGTTTTATATTGGTCAAACAGACAGAAATATAAAAATCACACATTTACGAACACAAACAGGACCTCAAGGATAACAATATCACTAACACACTAGTCATACACTAAAACACTTTTACCGACAATTTGGACTTTACAAACGGCACCCTCCTCAAAACGGAATCTTCTCTCCCACGTCGCAAGTGCATCGAAAGCGCTATAATACTTCTCTCATCACCATCTAACGTAAACCTCAGACTCAGATCTTATTCCTTAAACAAACATCTGGCAAAAACCGCACTGAAACAGTGCAATATTTCACGCCACTGCGATCCCGGTTATAGAAACTTTTCTTTTTTACTACATTTCATCCATATTTCCATTTCTTTTCCTTTTTTTTTCTCTCTTACCCCCTTTTCTCATTTTAACATGTCTTCCGCATGCGCTCCATTATTCTTTCTTTTTTCAAATAGTTAAACACGTGCCAATAACATCCCGTTCTGCATTCTTCTTTTCCTATGTTTTTACCGTTATCAAATAAATTTAAAATACTCACTTTTTCTGAAGACGTTCGGTGATCCGAACGAAACCGGTAAAATCTTTACTTTCTTGATGATTTATTCCTCTATTTAATTTGTTTTTCCATTGGTCTTTTTCACCACCCCCCCCCACACACACACATATATATATATATTTGATGAGATCTCAGTTTATAATAGCTGTTGATCGATAACATCGACATGCCAGTGTCGCAGATTTTGTACATGTCTGTGTAAATAAAAATAATAACATATAAAAGCTCTATTTGATATTGAGCACTTTTTATAAACCCGGTTGAAATTCTTTGAATTACTACCCTGTGGATGTTTTACCTGGATTATTATATATATATATATATATATATATATATATATATATATATATTAAAATAAACATAGTTTGAGTATCCGACAATTGTTTCAGATTCTCCTCGGCTCCTCCTCAGGGGTATAATTTGAGGAGGAGCCAAGGAGGTTCTGAAACAATTGCTGGATACTCAAACTATGTTTATTTTAATATAAAAGCTTTAATATATATTGAGCACTTTTGAAAAGTAATGGTTTTGTTCATTTTGTTAATATTTGAACTTAATAAATTTATATATATATATATATATATATAGGGCCGGCGGGACAGTTATAAAAGGTGGAGGGCGTCTCCTAAAAAGTGTGCGGGGGGGGGGGGGGGCCGGCGGTTAAACACATGTATATCAACTTAAAGTGGGGGGGGGCTCAAGTCAAAACGTGAGGAGGCTAGAGCCCGCCCCCCCCTCCCCCCCGGTGCCGCCGTCTATGATATATATATATATATATATATATATATATATATATATATATATATATAAACCCAACTTGCAATGCTGAACACCATAACACAGAATGTAACGTGAAACTATAATTTTAATTGCAATTTGATTTTTTTCTAATAAAGAATTTAGTTAATATTTATGTGATACTTTAGATATTTCAATTCAATTGTGTATGAAATTAAAATAAATTCCATAAATGTTTTTGTCGTTTTTTAAGATGATTCCTCTTCTTCAAATGTTATTCTTAATTTCTTCGTTTCATTTTGCAGTTTTTTCTTGAATTTTTTCACTCAGAGAAAATGTTGCACCATTCGTGAGTTTTTGTAAACATTATGAGAAAAGTATTGGTCTTTTTTGCATAAAACTGATGACTTTTTAATAGTATCGGCTCAGTATATTCGGGAGTTAATTCCCTTGAACCATATTCAAGTTATCTCTTTTGAATTATACTGGTCAACAAGTTAATGAACTCTTCTATTGAGAAGTACAAAAAGACTTGTGCCACGCATGCATGAGATTCAAACCGAGGCTTATTCTCTTTCTTGCTGTGGACGTGTTCCACCTAACTCTAGAAAGACTGACTAGAGTATTCAACGAACGTTGTCGGAATGTGCATTATAGCTACGTGTCAGTCTATTTTTAACTTCCCCGAACAGGGCTCAACTTCAATCTTATTAAAGGGGTTTATTACAAGAAGAAACATTGAAACAAAAATATACAACAAAATCACTAAACAAGCAACTTACATTGAACCCTGTTCCTGTAAGGAAACAAGTTTTTTTTCCTCGTTGCCAGAATAAGGATGCTAAACATAAGGTTTAGTATAATTCTATCTTGATTTTAATCTTCATAAAGGGGACATAAAAGTGGTGCAAAACTTTTCTGTTCGGGGAATTAATTTTACCTGTCCTTGGACGGGTATTCTTCTTGTTGTCTAAATAAATAAACATGAAAGTTTTTTTTATTCATCACTCCTACTATCAAAATGGCTTACTGTTATTTAAATCAATAATACAACATAAAAATTTAAAATACTATATATATAGTACAGACGAAAGACCCCCAAAGACAGCATTTTGAATGTCTAATTTGCATAACTGTTAGTTAAATAGTTCATAATAAATTAATATTTTGTATTATTTATTTGTACTTCTACTATCTTATGTTTCCTATATACATGCAATAGTGTTGTCGATATTAACAGTAATTAATTAAAGTGATTTAATATAAAAAAGGATAAATTACTAAAACCTTTCTTAAAATAATTGTTGATTAATTTTGCAGGGAGGTGATTTAAATCAAACTAACACTGCTAACTAGAAAGAAAGATATACCGACGAGGCATAAGCGAGAAGAGGTCATAGAAAAAAGGGAGGGAGAGGATGACTACTTACAGGGTGATTCATAAGTCACTTAGCTATTTAAAATGATTACCATATGAAGCACAAACATACTATGAACTTTTGATAATTGTTATCTTACTCTCTAATTACTGCTATTTGTTATTTTAAATTTGTTCGTTTATATATTTGTTACTATATATATTTATTTTTATTTATTTAAATTTGTGTAAATCATCATATGTGCTTTTTTTTTAGGCAGTATGTCATTTACAATTGAAGAGCAAATTTTTATTGTTATTCATATGGCCAAATTTGATGAATCTCCCACACTTGTTGAAAGGCAATGACAACCTCAAATCAAAAATCACTGCCGAGTTTGTTAAAATTAATCAATCAAATATGCTACAAAGAGTCGTAAATTCCTTGCAAAAAAGAATGGAGCTATGCATACTGAACGAAGGTGGAAATTTTGAAAATTTGCTGTAATTTTAAACTCCCATAAATGAATTTGTTGAATAAACTTTCTGTTTTGTATTACCGTATTTTTGAACTTTAGAATTTCAAAAATAAATAGCTAAGTGACTTATGAATCACCCTGTACTTGCTTGTTCTCTCTCTCTCTCTCTCTCTCTCTCCCTCTCTCTCTCTCTCTTTCTCTCTCTCTATCT
Organism: Sepiola atlantica; assembly: GCA_963556195.1. Lineage (NCBI taxonomy): Eukaryota > Metazoa > Mollusca > Cephalopoda > Sepiida > Sepiolidae > Sepiola > Sepiola atlantica. Next base: position 130,254,341 of record OY744518.1, read on the forward strand.
CGCTCTCTCTCTCTCTCTTCCGTTTTTCTTTTTTATTGTTTTTGAATTCAATGATTGTTTTGATAGGAAGACTTTCCTTTCTAAATTATAAGTTAAAAAAGAGCCCCTTCGCTGCTGATAAAAACGTTCATTTTAATTTTAATTTGTTGCTGATAACAAAGATGGAATCCATTAAAAATTATTCCTAATCATATAAAGTATTTTTAAAGGAATTAAATCGAATTTAATTTTATTTTTCTTAACAATATAGACGAAAAGTAAAAAAAAGAAAATGGCTATTCAGAATGGTATACTGATTTTGTAGAATGAGAGCTATCAAAAGCAAATTTCTAGCTGACGTCACTTTATTATATATATGGGGTGTAAAAGGGCCTCTTTGTGTGATTGCTTCTGGATACTCTTATGGAGAATGCACCGCGTTTCCGTGACTTCGCATCGTCAACGTTCGGGCAGGTCTCGGAAGCGCCCAAGAGTTGACGAGGCGAAAACTGTTAAACGATAAATTGAAGACTGGCAGACGATAAATTCAGACAAAGAAAATCAAAGTAAAATACATATATAAAAATAAAGAACAAACTAACCATAGCTAAACAACTGTTATTAATTAGATGTTTTTTTTCTTTGTCAAAAGAACCATTGCAAATTAAATGTTTAAAAAAAAATGGGTTTTTTTTTTGTGCACCGAAAAGTTTCAAAAGATTTTTTTTTATATAACAAACAACGAAACCACTGTTTTTCTTCAGTTGCTCTCTTCATTCCATTCATTTACCCCTGAACTGTAGATGTCATAAATGCTGATAATTATTTCCTCTGGCGGAGGGCAGCCCTGTGAAGTGGTTTGGTCGCACGAGGACTAATCAGACTCCGGGGTGTATTAATTTCTACTGGACCTTTGAAGAACTACTTCCAGACCCTGAGGGATTTAGACAGCAGTCAACAGAGAGCTTCCTAGCACCAACGAAGAACGACACCCTCTCTCCTGCCTCTGGGCACTAGACAACCGAGCACGTCTATTCTCAAGATATACAGCTCAAAGAAAAGCGTCAGCAGAAGTTTATTACTTATTACTTTAGTACTTTAATTCCTTTTCTTCACTGTCTAAACTTTCGACAACCTACATCCAACGGTGTAGGTCACTCAAATAAATATAGCATTGTTATTTAACTAATTTTTTATTTTTTTTCAATGTTTTTTTTTTCTTTTTAACATTTTTTGGGTTCGAGTTAAGGGTTAGGGTTAGTCTTTCGCTAGCAGTGACCGTTGCTGACAGAACTCAATGAGTCCTTCAGGAGATTCAACGTGTTGACAAAGATCGTAGAATTTCATTTTTTTTTATAACGCACTACAGATCGTAGAAATTAATTTCTTCTAAAAGTTATCGTCTGCTTGTTTGCAACCTGATTGTTTAATGCCTGCTGCAACCTGATTGGTTAATAGTTTTGTCAGCTCTCGGGCGCTTCCGAGACCTGCCCGAAAAAAGTCTAATTTTCTTTATGATCTCATCTCTACCTCTACGTGTTCTTTGGTTTGTGCTGATTCATATTTATTCACATGTATTTGTCTGTTACCTGAAATAAAAAGTGTCAATATTTGCAGGATGCCGACCGTGTCCCCCATGTTGGCAATCGAAGAAGTCTCTGCCTCACATCTTTCTTCTGACTCCATTTTTCATTGTTTTACCCCTGATCCTGTCACAGGGTAGTGTTTATCTATCTAATATGTAGAAATTTAAGTTACCCACCCCCCACACACACACACACCATCGCTCAGGCGAATTGATTTCCTTATGGTCTTATTTGAAAGATAATTAAATTTGTGTCGAAATTACAAAAATGTTTATATTTATTTATTTATATGAATAAATCGTAACTTTTTTATTTTCTGTTTACAAGAAACTTATGAATAAAATGTTTATTATTTAAACTTTTGATTTCAAGTAATCACATTTGTGAAGTGATAGCGAGCTGATAAAGCCAGCTAGTTATATATATATATATATATATATATATATATATACCATTTCCTTATAGAAAATTATGAAAATTATGGAAATATCCCAATGTGATGGAAAACGAAAAAGGAAAAACCAAAATTATTTATATAATCATCAACGTTTCGTTTTAATATCAAGACTTTCTCAAGATGATTAATTTGGAGAAATAACATACAAGTACAATATTTGAAAATATGTGGTACGCTAAAAAAACAAAAAAACATTTTTTTCGCGTCACAAACGCACCACATATTTTCAAATATTGTACTTGTATGTTATTTTTTCAAATCAATCATCTTGAGCAAGTTTTGAAATAAAGACAAAACGTTGATGAATATATAAAAAATTTTGTTTTTTTATTTTTCATTTTCCATATATATATATATATATATATATATATATATATATATATATATATATATATATAATATTAAATTAAATTTTTTATTAATATTTTACCTATGTACGACGTCGTTTTGAGCTTACGGCTCTCATCAGTGCAGGGAAGTAACAATCTCAGACAGTCACAGGGTGCGATTCCGGTTCACAGAGACACTTTGAATCTGTAAGCGTTCACTTAGTCCTTGGGGCCACAAGGGATCGTCACGTGATTACGGAGAAATTAAGTGAAAAAAGAAAAATTAATCTTGCATTGATAAAGGCTTCTATTTTCAATTTCATAATACTGACCCACCAATGCTTTGAAAGTAACGACCCATTTTCTCAAACTTCTAGCATGCCAATGCTTTCTTCGTTCTACAACCAGAATTTGAATTCATAACCGCCAACGACATCGGCACGGATACACCATAACAAGGACATTTTATCGAAAAAACAAAAGGAAAAAAGTTTGTTTATATTTGTTTTTGTGTTTTTTGATGAAAAAAAAAAAATGACACAGTTTTGTGTTTTTTGATTGAAAAAAAAAATGACACAATACTGGTCAACTCTGATGATGGAATATTATTCCGAAATTAATAAGATTAAAGTTAATAAAAAAAAAAATTAAAAACATTATTCTTGCATTGATAAAGGCTTCTATTTTCAATTTTATAATATACATATATATATATATATATATATTATCATGTACATGCACTTTTGATTATTGAAAATTTTTATAACACAGTAGTTTTTTATGTGCCCTGTGATTGGATGAAAAACAACCAATCATGGGCCACATTTCCTAACCTCTGCCGAACCCATGTGAGCAGGGTTTTCAAATATACGGCACAATCACGTTGACACACTGGTTCCCGTTAGATCACCGAAGTTAAGCGGCGTCGAGCCTGGCCAGTACTAAATGGGTGACCATTTGGAATACCAGGTGCTGTATGTGCTCTCTGCTTATCTCGGCATTGTTTCCAGTCGTTTTGTATTACTACTTGCCATTGGAATTAAGCAATGCCGACTCAAGAGAGTGGTTGTTGGGAATTGCGCACCCCTTGCAATTACAAATTCACGCACGGGCCGTCTGAACGAACTCTATGCCTGTACCAGCAGGCATGTATTTCTGTGTGTATTTTATGCACATGGGCGACGCCGAAGCCCCATATTCAAAAATACTTTCAATATACTGTTTTCCACATGGACCAAGGGAGAAGTTAACAGACGAAACTCCAGTTAAGTCTACAAAAATACCACTTTTTATTTTGCAACCAACATTTTTCTTCTTCATTCATCTTTTTCCTTATATAAAATCTCTATATTAACTGAACCGTTGTTTGCGCTCTTTCATGTTTTAAGCATTTGTCTTTCCTCTACAGCGGACGTGAAATTTCGTCCTTTATTTGAACGGGAAAAATCAAAATATAATGATTTGTAGTGCATTGCACCATTGTGCACGATGATTTATTATTATATTTTATCATATATTGTTGCATACCCTTTAATTTCTCGTACCTTTTCTTTTTCGCCGTGGAGTGGTGTCGTCTCGATGTCGTCTCGATGTCGTCTAGTGGTTGAGTTCTTTCTTCGCTTCTGTACTGCCGTGAACATCGCCGTCTGCTGTGTGAGAACAGCCCTATTTTGCACTCGGTTGTACGGTTCCACCCGCACTAAATTGCGGAAGCAAAACCAAACGATCCTCCACACATACGTCCACTCAACATGCATCCGGCCTCACAGATCCATTATCCAACAATATTATATCATTATTATATCATTATTATATCATTATATTTCATTATTAGTATTATATTTCGTTATTATTATTGTTATTACTATATTTTATTATTTTTCATTATTATTATAATTATTATTTATTATTAAAAGAATACAATTCTGACAATCGGATCTGCCATGAAACTGCAGTAAAGTGTTAAAATAAACCCCTTTTAATCATTTAACATCCTCCCCTTACACTGCTGCTACTATTACTCTCTAGTATTTTTCTTTTCTTCTTTATTTATGTCATTTATTTATTTACGTCATCCTCTGACTTTCCTCTTATGCTGCTCCTACTACCACTCTCTCTATTTCTCTCCTCCCACCACTTCCCTCCTTATTCCTTTCCTCCTCTAAATCGTAAGTTTCATATTCATATCAGTCAAAGATACGTCCTCGACAATCCATCGGAGGGTGGGCTGCTGTTGCATCAACTGGCCTTGCTCTGTCAGGGTGAGCTATGGTCCTATTACTATCTAGTATTTTTCTTTTCTTCTTTATTTATGTCATTTATTTATTTACTTTCTCTCTTCGAGAAAGCGTTGGTTTATTTTCAATCGCCTGAGGAATTCCAGTGGGACTGCTCAGGCTATTTTTCCAGAGCCAAAGTTAACCACCTTTTTGGCGCACTGGCTTTTCCTATCTCCCACCTTCCTGGCCTTGTGCACATCTTACTACGATGGGAATGAAATGAATATCATAGCCTCTGCTCCCCAATCTAAAACATTCAATATGAAAACAAGCAAGATCAGAGTGTTTAGTATTATATAGACCTATCAACCTCGGGATAAGATTTGGCATTCTTTATTTCTTTCAAAATTGATTGAAATCGGCTGGCATTTGCATAATACAATATCCATTACAATTAAATGCACATTAATGTTATTGTAAGAACTTTATGTGCAAAGTGTTGATCATAATTAAAGTTTTATGAATCCCAGATGAAAGATGAGATGTTCAACCAAATTGCTATCCACAATTTCAAGCTCTTTACTATTTTGAAAGAGAAGGCGACCATTCGAGATTATTCAAATTCTTTTTGTCAAGTGTATAAGACAATATAAACAACAGCAACAACAACAATGATAATAATAATAATAATTATTATTATTAATAATAATAAATGATGTAAATATATATATATATATATATATATATATATATATATATATATATATATATATATAATAACATTTATAAACAAATATTAAATTATATTTACCGACAGACGACGTCGTTTCGAGCTAATTACTCTCTTCAGTGAAGGAAGTGATAATTTCAGACGGTCATGACGGTTCACAGATCCATCTATCGGCCATTTCAAATTACCACGTGGTACAGAGAATTTAAGATATATTTATGCCATTACAGCGTAAACATTAAGACAGACTAGAGAACTCGACAAGTAAAAGATGAGAATAGATTGTAAAAATACAATATCTATTATGTCCTCAGTTGCTCAAAGCAAGGTTTTTCAAATAAAAGAGATTTATTTTTTCTTCCTTAAGCCATGGCTTTTCAAAGAATGGAATCTTATCTGAGGAATACAAAGAGATAAGTTGGTAGGGGAATTACCAAAAGTCATAATTTGAAATGATGTAAATATAATATAAGATAAATACAAGTATAGAAAGTACAGAAAATGTCCAATGCAAAAAGAAGATGTTAAAAATATAGGAGAAAATTCACGTCAAAAAAATTGTAGCAGCAGGTTCAAAAGCGATAAATCTCGGAAAGTTTGCCGTCAAAAATTGTAAAATCCGTTGAATTTTGGAGAAGTCAAACCATTAAAGGCCAAGTAATCCTATATATATATATATATATATATAAAGTCAGTTCATATTATATTCCAATAACCATGGATTTATTTTATTATTTTTATTTTTTCACATATTTCCAAAAAAACATAATATTTCTGTGAGATATATTTTTTACGGTCCGTTTCATTTGTCTTGTGCCAAACAACATTTTTATGTCAATATCGTCTCCGCAACACTACAAAATCATCAAAAAAAATTCACAAAGAGTAAAAAGTTCTTGGATTAAAATGTCTTGAAAATATATATATATATATATATATATATATATATATATATATAAAGAAAGAGGCAAAATGCCTTCAAAGAACCATGTGTTAGATGCAGATATTTTTATTAAAATCAAAATCAAAAATCAAAACATTTTTTTTTCTTTTTCATCTTGACTTTTTGCATCTAACACATGGTTCTTTGAAGGCATTTTGCCTCTTTCTTTATGTTTAAAATTCTAAAGACGCTTAAAAAAATGAACTTTCCCAAATTTATTATATATATATATATATATATATATATATATATATATATATATATATATATTGTGTGTGTATTTAGGCCACATTCTTTCATTTAAGCAAACATCGTTAAACATAACAAAATTTCTCTGCTTGATTATACCTTTTTTTATTTTTTCAATTTTTTAATAATCTTTTTTGTGTCAAAATCAAAGGAATTAATGAATGGTCCATAAGTATCACTAGCACTTTCGATTCTTCGTCAAATCATTTCGGGTGACAAAAAATAAATGAACAAAAAGTTGGAGAAAAGAAGCGAATAAAACAAACAGCCGAGAACCAGTATATAACCGACATAACTGTAATCCTTCCAACGAAAGTGAAAAATAAGATGTGCAAAGCAGACCTGGAGATACAGCCTACTTGATGAGCTGAAGCCCGCTGGATTAATTTCGGAATCTAAAAAAAAAGGCCGTAGGGGATGAAATAAAGTGAAGAAAAATTGTGTAATCCCTAGGCTACACCGGGAGCAAAGAAGATTAAACAATCTACTAATATAACACTGCACATGTGTCTGTTAAAAAAAGAATGTTCTGTCTATAAAATTGAAAATATTCCATTATTTTTGTTCAAATTTCAATCGATTTCATAGATTACATATTTTATTCAGTTCAATAATTTGTTTAGTAATATACATTTCCCGAGTTTTACACAAATATTCTTAAAGTTGAAAGATGCAACTGAATAACGTCAGCAGTTACATCGGTCAAAATGCAAAAAACAACCACGATGAGCATAGTTGTTCAAATAATATCATCAATTCTCATCTAAAAAATTCCCAAACATAAAAGTAATTTGAGAAGTAAAGAAATGAAATACATTGTGTGGATTACTTTCTAAACACAACTATTTGACAATGCCTGCAGGAGACCTGGAGATGCAGCCTTCTTGATGAGCCCACTGGATTAATCTGGGAATCTAAAAAAGGCTGTATAGGAATAGAAGAAAGTGGAGAAAAATTGTTGAGTTCCTAGGTTCTAACAGGGAGCTAAGAAGACGAAACAATATTGCTGAAATGTGATCTACCTTCATGTGGAAAATTCTGTTTTTTTAACACAGCCACAGCTAAATATTGCTACAACTATAATACTTTTATTATGTTTCTGAATTTTTTAGATTAGGATTGATAATTTGCATAATTTGGATTATTCGGACTACTGTTCTCATCTTGAGTGTTATTCTTCTTCGAACTCGGGAATCTGGCCGGAATTTCGAACAGAACTCTTTATTTAATCCATGGAGGTAGTATGTTCTCGTTCCGTCAGCTATGACAATTCTTCGTATCGCCCGCACCGAGGATTGAACCTTCAACCTTCAGATGACTACTACATAGAACTGAATTTGACTTAGTACTATATCCACTGCGCCACGTGTCCTTGCAAATTACTGAAGATTTCTACCAGTCATAGCTGACAGAATGAGAGCATGCTACCCCCGTTGATTAAATAAAGGGTTCTGTTTGAAATTCCATCTAAATTTTCGAGTTCGATAGAAATATTCCCGAATTCAAAAAGATACACCTGAAGAAGACCGGAGGTTATAGCGGCCGAAACGTTGTGAGAATAACACTCAAGATGAGAGCAGTAGTTTTACTATGTTCTTTGCTACGTGTTACTCTGGAATTCCTATCCATAACGTCATTTCCTGAACACGTCAGCTTAAATTCTAAGCTTTGATTTGCTGTTTTTTTCTTACCCTACCTTCATGTGGAAAATTCCGTTGCTACAATTGAATGGACGCATCTTAAGAATATTCGTTCTTGTTTTCAACGACAACATTTTCGGTATTATTACTGTCCCAAATTCACTTTTCAATTTGGTACCGTGCTGCTACCAGAACACCACATTTTCTGCCATTTAGGGTTTAGCTTCCTTGAAAAAGTAACATGACTCTTTTGGATAGTGCTTCATTTTTGCTGGTTGCAACTGGGCGCTACCATTGCTAACACAACAATAAAAGACTTTTTTTCTCCCTCCATGTGTCTACCGTCAGGCAGAATTTCCATGGACAGAGTTTCTTTGCAAGGGCTTCCAACCTGTGGAACACAATACCGCAGGACTGCTTCCTTGCTGATTACAGGTCGTCTTCAAATCCAATGTTAACAAATTCTTGTCATAAACCCCTCCATAACCAATCAAACGCAGTTCATACCATTGATCGATATTAGTACTTCCATAATGTTCCTCATCTTTCGGCTTCTTCTTCTTCTTCTTCTTCTTCTTTCAGCTGATAATTATTATGTCGCATTGACCCTTATCCTCGAATGGCTCTTCGCCTTGATAATTAGTGACCCGATAGTTAAAAAAAAAAAGAAGATTCTGAATGCCTAAAACTGTAGGTCCACCATTTTTCACGGTGTATTTTCAGAGTATTATTAACACATGTCTATTTGTGAGATTGTCTGGATAAAGTTGAGAATTATTCATTTGATTAAAGACACATGTTCACCCATTACATTTTTGTTTCTTTACTCTTTTAAGTCGACTGGATGTTGTTCTATAAACGGTCTTGATTAGTTAATGATGATTCGAATCAACACATATTAGGATTTCGGCACACAGGCCAGACAGTTTTCACCGATTTGCAAGTTTACGCAAAGCTAGGTTTTTATTAAATTTTAATCATTAATTTAATACAATTTTTTTAAAACTAGTTGCCCCGACCCGGCGCTGCCCAGGATGCAGTGAAATCATTTTAATTTTTAATTCAATAAAATTTTTAAAAAACTCGATGTACCTACCCAACGGTGCCCAGGATGCAGTGAAATAATTTTAATTTTTAATTCAATACACTCTTTTTTTACTAGCTGCTCCGACCTAGCGTTGCCCAGGATGCAGTGAAATCATTTTAATTTTTAATTCAATACACTCTTTTTTTTACTAGCTGCCCCGACCTGGCGTTGCCCAGGATGCAGTGAAATCATTTTAATTTTTAATTCAATACACTCTGTTTTTTACTAGCTGCTCCGACCTGGCGCTGCCCAGGATGCAGTGAAATCATTTTAATTTTTAACTCAATACACTCTTTTTTTTACTAGCTGCTCCGACCTGGCGCTGCCCAGGATGCAGTGAAATCATTTAAATTTTTAACTCAATACACTCTTTTTTTACTAGCTGCTCCGACATGGCGTTGCCCAGGATGCAGTGAAATCATTTTAATATTTAATTCAATACACTCTTTTTTTTACTAGCTGCTCCGACCTGGCGTTACCCAGGATACAGTGAAATCATTTTAATTTTTAATTCAATACAATTTTTAAAAAACTCGATGTACCTACCCAGCGGTGCCCAGGATGCAGTGAAATCATTTTAATATTTAATTCAATACACTCTTTTTTTACTAGCTGCCCCGACCTGGCGTTGCCCAGGATGCAGTAAAATAATTTTAATTTTTAATTCAATACACTCTTTTTTTTACTAGCTGCTCCGACCTGGCGCTGCCCAGGATGCAGTGAAATCATTTTAATTTTTAATTCAATACACTCTTTTTTTTACTAGCTGCTCTGACCTGGCGTTACCCAGGATGCAGTGAAATCATTTTAATTTTTAATTTAATACAATTTTTTAAAAACTCGATGTACCTACCCAGCGGTGCCCAGGATGCAGTGAAATCATTTTAATTTTTAATTCAATACACTCTTTTTTTACTAGCTGCCCCGACCTGGCGTTGCCCAGGATGCAGTGAAATCATTTTAATTTTTAATTCAATACACTCTTTTTTTTACTAGCTGCCCCGACCTGGCGTTGCCCAGGATGCAGTGAAATCATTTTAATATTTAATTCAATACACTCTGTTTTTTACTAGCTGCTCCGACCTGACGCTGCCCAGGATGCAGTGAAATCATTTTAATTTTTAACTCAATACACTCTTTTTTTTACTAGCTGCTCCGACCTGGCGCTGCCCAGGATGCAGTGAAATCATTTTAATTTTTAACTCAATACACTCTTTTTTTACTAGCTGCTCCGACATGGCGTTGCCCAGGATGCAGTGAAATCATTTAAATTTTTAATTCAATACACTCTTTTTTTTACTAGCTGCCCCGACCTGGCGTTGCCCAGGATGCAGTGAAATCATTTAAATTTTTAATTCAATACACTCTTTTTTTTACTAGCTGCCCCGACCTGGCGTTGCCCAGGATGCAGTGAAATCATTTTAATTTTTAATTCAATACACTCTTTTTTTTTACTAGCTGCTCCGACCTGGCGTTACCCAGGATACAGTGAAACTATTTTAATTTTTAATTTAATACAATTTTTAAAAAACTCGATGTACCTACCCAGCGGTGCCCAGGATGCAGTGAAATCATTTTAATTTTTAATTCAATACACTCTTTTTTTACTAGCTGCCCCGACCTGGCGTTGCCCAGGATGCAGTGAATTAATTTTAATTTTTAATTCAATACACTCTTTTTTTTACTAGCTGCTCCGACCTGGCGCTGCCCAGGATGCAGTGAAATCATTTTAATTTTTAATTCAATACACTCTTTTTTTTACTAGCTGCCCCGACCTGGCGTTGCCCAGGATGCAGTGAAATCATTTTAATTTTTAATTCAATACAATTTTTAAAAAACTCGATGTACCTACCCAGCGGTGCCCAGGATGCAGTGAAATAATTTTAATTTTTAATTCAATACACTCTTTTTTTTACTAGCTGCCCCGACCTGGCGTTGCCCAGGATGCAGTGAAATCATTTTAATATTTAATTCAATACACTCTTTTTTTTACTAGCTGCTCTGACCTGGCGTTACCCAGGATGCAGTGAAATCATTTTAATTTTTAATTTAATACAATTTTTTAAAAACTCGATGTACCTACCCAGCGGTGCCCAGGATGCAGTGAAATCATTTTAATTTTTAATTCAATACACTCTTTTTTTACTAGCTGCCCCGACCTGGCGTTGCCCAGGATGCAGTGAAATCATTTTAATTTTTAATTCAATACACTCTTTTTTTTACTAGCTGCCCCGACCTGGCGTTGCCCAGGATGCAGTGAAATAATTTTAATTTTTAATTCTATACACTCTTTTTTTTTACTAGCTGCTCCGACCTGGCGCTGCCCAGGATGCAGTGAAATAATTTTAATTTTTAATTCAATACACTCTTTTTTTTACTAGCTGTCCCGACCTGGCGTGGCCCAGGATGCAGTGAAATCATTTTAATTTTTAATTCAATACACTCTTTTTTTTACTAGTATCTCCGACCTGGTGTTGCCCAGGGTGCAGTGAAGTCATTTTAATTTTTAATTCAATACAATTTTTTTTGACATGTTGCCCCGACCCGATGTTGCCCAGGAGGCGGTGAAGTCATTTAAATTTTTAATTAAGTACACTTGTTTTAACTAGCTGCCTAGACCTGGCGTTCCCTTGGATGCAGTGAAGTTATTTTAATTTTTAATTCAATACAATTTTTTTTTAACTAGATGTATCTACCCAGGATTAAGTGAAGTCATTTTAATTCAATACAATTTGTTTTTAATTTGCTGCCCTGACCCTGCGTTGCCCAGGATGCAGTGAAGTCATTTTAATTTTTTTTTTTATTTGTCTGCACATGTTTTAAACTTATACAGAAAAAGAAATAAAATTTTAGTCATAAGGGAGACAAATCTTTTTATATTCTTCAATTAAAAATTAGTTATCCTCCTTGCTGATTTTTATTTTTAGGTAATTATTAGTTAATGATGATTCGAATCAGAACGTATGTTAGGGTTTCGGCACATAGGCTAGACAACCTGTCACGAATGTGGAATTTTACGCAAAACTTGTTTCTATTTCATTTTAATTGAATACAATTTATTTTAATTAGCTGTACCTATTCAGTATTGTCCGGGATGCAGTGAAATCAGTTTTTATTTGTTTGCACATTTTAAAACTTATACAGAAAAAGAAATAATATGTTAGTTGTAAGGGAGACAAATCTTATTACATATATTATTCAATAAAAATATGAGTTATTCCCCTTGTTGATTTTTTTATTTTTAGGTGATTATTTAAAAATGTTTAATATTACTAATTGTCTGGACCGGACTAAGTTATTTAAAAAATGAATTTATAGCAAAGTACGTTATCATATACCAATAACATGGTACAACAATAACAAATGAAATATTGGCTAGTCAGAAGCAAAGTTTAAGTTGGCTCTGACTTTGAAAATCCGATAATACAACTTTATATATTAAATAAAGTCTCTATTTACTTGCCTCCACACGAGGCAAGAGTTAGACACTAGGTTGATTTTTATTGTGAGGAAAGTCCAGCTCTCCAAAAAGGGGCACTGGATTGTGACAAAAATAAAAATTACCTTAGTCTAAAAGGATTTCTCTTTCACTGACCGAATACAGAACAGATGAAATTCAGTATCAGAACAGATACTACACTTTGCTCCTATCCTAAAAACCAAGGAGTCTTAACATATGTTAGTATTTACCCCCCCCCCCTATCGCAGGAAGCTGGGACACAGGTCGAAAGATGAGGTTTGAAAAGCCAGTGCTTAAGAAACAGAGCACTCTGGCCTACAAAAAATGCTTGAGCAGCCCCGTCGGTATTCCCTGGTAGGGGCACCTCAGGCAATTAGCAATAAACTAATCCCTTCTGAAAGAGAGAAGATAAAGCCTGGGAAGGTGGACTTCCTAGAACTGCACAGAACAATACCTCAGCCCGACCAAAAAAAAGGCCACCTAACTCAAATGGCCGAAACTCTGTCGGACTGATTGTCGAGGATGTATCTTCGACTTGGTATGAAAAACAACACACCCTCAAGGTCAGGCTGACCCCCTTGGTTGAGTTTACATATGTTAGATAAAGTCAATCTTCTCAGAATTATTAAATGTTTTTGGTAACTTATCGTAAGCTGATCGTAATCTGACTATCTGAAAGGTATGATTTTTCAAGATGACATCTGACCTTGCTTAGGAGCATTTTAAAGAAATTTTGCTTTGGCTATTTTCTAGTATATTGATGAAGAACTACATGATTGAATGCATAAGTTCTTCTGACTAAAATGGTGTTGTTGCTGTTGTTGGTTATTGATTACCTTTAAATGTTATATCAATGAATGTTCAGCTATTTGCCATTGTACATATTATGCCATTGCTTCGGTGTGGTTGATAAGTCTTTGAATAGTGTTAAATGCATTATGGCTGAGTGAGAGAGATAGAAAGAGAGAGAGAGCGATAAAGAGAGAGAAGGGGAGAGAGAAATAAAAAAAGATGGGGAGAGAGCAAAAGAGAGGGAAAGGGTTGAGAGATAAAGTGAGAGAGAAAACGGGGAAGAGAGAAAAGAGAGAGAGGGGGCTGATAGAAAGAAAGAGAGAAAGGGGAGTGACAGAAATAAAGAGAAAGATAAAGAAAGAAAAAGATAGGGGGATAGAGCAAGAGAGGGAGAGAAGGGGAAGGTTGAGGGATAAAAAGAGAGAGAAGGGGAGAAAAATAAAATGAAAGAGGAGGGTGATAGATAAATAAAGAGGGAAGGGGAAAGGAAATCAAGAGAGGGAGAGGGAGGAGGATGAGAGATAAAGAGAGAGAGAGAAAGAGAGAGAGAGAGAGAAAAAGAGAGAGAGAGAGAGAGGGTTTGGTTGGTTTGGACCGTTTTACAGCATATCAACTCCTTTGGGGTTATTAAATGTCAGAACACAAAGCATCTTGCAAACTCTTCATAGCATACGATTAGTTGAACACAAGTTGTTATTTTACCCATAGTTGTTGGGTGAGAATTGTGGGTTCATACCTTCCGAAGTAGTTTTTTTTTTTGGGGGGGGGGTGCAGGTTTTGGTGGATGCACCTCATAAATAGCAAAGTTCACGAACAAAATAATGTGCCCATGTTACTCACCAGGTTGCCGAGAATATATAGGTAATGTAGAATTAGGTGGAACACGTCGACAGCCAGGAAGAGATCAAGTCTCGGTATGAATCTCATGCACGTGTGGCACGAGTCTTTTTTGCATTTCACAATAGAAGAGTTCATTCTTTTGTTGACCAGTATAATTCAAAGGAAATAACTTGAATATGGTTATGGGGAAGTAACTCCTGAATATACTGAGCCGACACCATTAAAAAAGTCATCAATTTTATGCAAAAATATTTTTCGATAATGATTGCAATAATGTACAATGGTGCAACATTGAGTGAAAAATTTTGAGAAAGAAACACAAAATGAAATGAAGAATAAATTAAGAACAACCTTTGAAGAAGAGGAATCATCTTAAAACAGCAAAAACAATTACAGAAATGTATTCTAATTTCATACACAATTAAATTGAAATATCTAAAGTATCACATAAATATTAACTAAATTATTTGTTGGCAAAAAATCTTATTGCAATTAAAATTATGGTTTCACGTTACATTCTGTGTTATTGTGTTCAGCATTGCAAGCTGGGTTTATATATATATATATATATATATATATATATATATATATATATATATATATATATATATATATATATATATATATATATCGCAAGTTGGGTTTGTTTACTGCAAAGAAACATTAAGAAATAAATGTTAGATTTCATTTTGATGTGATTTATTCTAATTTTTGACATAGCTCCTGCTATCCGAACTTTTTTACAAACTCCTCATATCTAGATTCTTGGCTAAGTCAGAATATGAAAATTTCTAATATATATATATATATATATATATATATATATATATATATATATATATATATATATTATTGTGAAAATATATGTTTTTGCATATACTTTCAATACTTTATATTTACCAACCTCTTCCAATTTAAGCTCGATGAATGTTAGCCAATAACAACAGAGCATATATAAGTAGGCAAAGTTCAATTACATTCAAAAAGCCAAGATTTCTTTATTTTTCTTACAAAACATTTTTCAACACAAACATCCTTACCTATATATATATATATATATATATATATATATAAAGTTCAATTATATTTCAAAAGCATAAACTTTTTTCTTACAAAGCATTTTTCAATACAAACATCTTTCAGTGCAAATTATTTAACGAATCAAACCAAATATAATGTCAATATTTGATCTGTTCACCTCAAGCTCGTCAGAAAAAGTACATGAAAAGTTCTCAATTTGAAAAAATTACAACATATTTTGACATGGAAAACAAACGTTCAGATGAAAAACTTTGAACTCACATGCGACCCTCAGAGGTCTGCCTTCTTGAGTCGAGACTTAGGTGTTAGCATCATAAATCAAGCAGCCTATTCCAGCAATTTTAATTCAGTTTAATTCTTCTATTTAAGCAAGTGATACTTATTGTTTATCTATAAAATACTAAACTTAATCAAAAATAATTCTAATTGCAAAATTTCCTCCATTAGTATTGTGAGTGTATATTTACTTCGTTTGAATACGAAACTAAGTGCAGAGTTAATATCAATTTTGTATTCCATTTAAATGTGTTTTTTTTATTTTCTCATTTTCTAAACAATAACGTTGGTTATAATACCATATTGGTTACTATTTGAAATAAGATAAACTCTTCTCATCAGATATATACCGAACTCTAACTGACAAACTTCAATCTGAACCTTGTGAAACGGATGATTCCAGCACCCAACTAATGTACAGACAGGATAAAATGGACGTTACCAATTGCCGTCGGACCACCAGCCTCTTACAAAAATATTTGGATTCCTAAACAATTTGAGTATTGTTCTTTTTCAAACATTCATTTCCAAAATAACAGCTGTTTTTATTTTTTGTTTTGACGTGGTTTTGGATATCATCCACCCTGACTTTACGCTCTCATCTCAACATAAGACTCTTTACCTTTTGGCGTTTATTTTGTTTTCATTTTATATAAAATTTTCAAAGTTAAATGTTGCCGATAATATTTACAATTACATTGTCGGCTTTTCCCTATCCTCTGATGAGAAAAGTTTATCTTTGAAAATCCATGGATTAAGGATATGAAGCTCCTTGCTCTGAACTTTTGATGTTCTAATAAATATTGTATCTTTACAATTTTTTATTCTCATCTTTCATCTCTAGAATATATATATATATATATAATAGAAATACAATTTTGTTTAAGAAATTGATAAGATGCCAAGATTTTTTTTTATATAATAAATCAAATATTCTGGACGGACAACAGTCTTTTTTTAATGAAAATAAGAATCCAATATTGTTATATATATATATATATTTAGTATTTCTCCATGCCGACCGTTTGGGAGCGAACTCCCAGCGACGACGCTCTCCTTGGTGTAATGTTGAGACAGTGTAGTGTCGAGATCGTGTGATGGTAGTACAAATGAAAATAAGTGTGATACGCTGATAGGTTATAACAGAAAAATTTTTTCACATTAGAAGGCATTTATTTAAAAATATAAAAAAATAAATAAATCTTTTCGATTTCTTAAACAAAATTGTATTTCATTTTAAAAAATGCCTTCTAATGTGAAAAACATTTTATTATATATATATATATATATATATACAGGGTGTCTCAAAAAAATGTACTCACTCTTAGAATGGCAAAATGTGCAGAAGATGTCGAGTTTGCACACAAAATTGTGTGGAGCGATGAAGCAAAGTTTTCTCGTCATTCTACGAGTGAGTACATTTTTTTGAGACACCCTGTATATATATATATATAATAAAATGTTTTTCACATTAGAAGGCATTTATTTAAAAATATAAAAAATAAATAAATCTTATCGATTTCTTAAACAAAATTATATTTCATTTAAAAAAATGCCTTCTATTGTGAAAAACATTTTATTGTATATATATATATATATATATATATATATATATATATATATATGTAATAAAATGTGAAAAACATTTTCTTATATCTATAGGGATAGCACGGTGGCTTAGTGGTTAACGACGTGGACTGAGGATTAGATGTGTCGGGTTCGAATCTAGTTCGTTCCACAAAAACACTTTCATCAAAACCCGCACCTGACCTTGTGTCTAACCTCCTGGTAAATAAAATACTTAAGTTTGAAGAGTCAGCCATAGAATACACTCCACTCGAGGTAATGTGGTAAAAAGAGCAATCGCTCATGGATTCTTCAATATTTTATATATATATATATATATATATATATATATATATAACTTCACTAGAAGGAAACATACAAAAATAAAACAATCTCCAAATCCTTTCAAGACAAAAAAAACAAAAAAACTGTGAAAGCTGGAATCAGATAACGATAAACAATAGTACCAAAACCTTATGTGTAGTGAGAAAAATTACCCCAACCCCAAGCCTACACACATCTCCATGTACAAAAAGAATAAAGGAAATGGTCCATTCTTCTCACAGACCTACGTTGGCACTGGCGTATGGAAGCAATTCTCACCCACCCTGTTCCTTGTTCTATTCCCATATTCAAAAGTAGCAGACAAACGTTTTTTTCTTTTATAGGAGGCATCCATGATATTAAACACATTTCTGTACTTTTCTTTTAGGAATGAGTCACCACTGTACCTAACCCTAACCCTAACCCTAACCTTAACCACTTATCAAAACTAAAAGCCACTCGAGGATAAGGCTTACTTAGATGGATGGATTGTCAGTTGAACGATAAAGAATATTATGAGAGGATTTCAATAAAATGAATCGAAGGAACCAAAATTTGATTAGTTGTGAAGACAGTTTATGAAAAATATTCCTTTGACATTGGATTTGAAGAGGACTTTTTTGTAGCCCTCAGGGAAGCAGTCCCATAGTAATGTGTTCCACGGATGGGAATTTCTTGGAAAGAAACTCTGTTCATGGAAATTCTATTTGATGTTCGGCGCTCGGAGTAAGAAAGGAAAGCTTTCTGCAGTGGTGATAGGAAGATGAGTTCTTGCTGTGAATATCTTATAAGGAGGGATTGAAGCTAAGTCGTTCGGTGGGAAAGTATCATTGTAACCCCGGAAAATAAAACTCGTTTTAAACTATAGTTGTAGTTTTGCTTGAGTCCTTCTGTTACAGCACTGACTGAATGCACACAGATGCATGTTCACATATATATTGTTGTAGCCCTCAAGGAAGCAGTCTAATGATAACGTGTTCCACGGATGAGAAGTTCTTGGAAAGAAACTATGTTCATGGAAATTCTATTTGATGTTAAGCACTCGTAGGAAGAAAGGAGTAGAGAAAGACTAGCAACATATTTTCTGAGAAAAAGGGGGCCGAAGAGAACAGAAGTGACCATCCACCACTAGATTGTGAAGTCGATTTTGAACTCTGTCAAGGCACGAAAGAGTACTTTGTGTGCCACCTTCCCAGATGTGGCAGCAAGATAAATATCTTATGGCATTAACTCCAAGATGGTCGCTAACTGAATCCAAATCCTCCAGCATGCCACTCTTGTTCTTGGTTTCAATCTGCCCCCGGAGGCGGCAATATATACTTTTGAAACGGTACCTGCATGATAAGGTGTTCATGCTGTCTTGGATAAACAAAAACATTACTCGAAAAGTTAAAAAGTTTTATTGGTAATGAACTTACATCAAGTGGCTTCATGCCTTGTCTGGAGCGATTTCCATAAAAAAAAAGAAGAAAAACTTTGAATGAAAAGAATTGATCACTTTTGAATGTCTTTGAAAAGAAAAAGAATGAATTTTTTTTTAACCGCAACAGTTAAGACTTAACAAAGTTTATTCAATCAAAACACAAGTAACTATTGTCACGCAAAATTATTTTAAAAGACAAAATTTAGAAATGTTTCAAAATAACAAGTAATCTTTTCCAGTAAAAAAAGAAGTATTTTTTCAAAAGTAAAAAATAAATAAATAAATAAGATAAACTTGTGACGATAGAGATTCACACCTACCGGATCCAAAGCGCCTGTAATGTCTTGCTTATCGAGTAGCCATTTGCAAGATGTCAAAAGCGCATACTCAGTGTTGTGGGTTTCTGTAGGTGTCTGTAAATTGCATGAGTGGACGCCTGTCTGCGCATTTAAAAAATTAGATACAATAACAATGAGGCATAAAATGGACGTGAACAGACGAGAAAACGATTTGTAAAAGAGTTGTTAGTTTTCATCATCATCATCATCATCATCATCATCATCATCATCATCATCATCATCATCATCATCAGCAGCAGCAGCAGCAGCAGCATCATCAGCAACAGTAGCAGCAGCAGCAGCATCATCATCAGTTTAATCTCCGTTTATCATGATAGCATGTGTTGGACGGTTTTAAGAAATTAACTTCCAAACTAACCTAGGTCTTTATTTATCTCTCTTTCCCTCAGATCCATTTTTATTACTTCTTCCCATGTTTTCCTTTGTCTTCCCCTGTGAACTAAACCTGCTACCTCAACTGTCCTACATCTACTAAGCCAAAAACTCTCATCCGTTTTTCCGAGGTGGCCATACCCGCAAACTCTACTTTTCTGCACACATCTCCCTATACTGGCCAGATTTAATCTTCCTCTGAGGTCATCAGATCTAAGCCTATCTTGAAGACTCTTATTACAGATCCATCGTATCATTCTCATATTATTTCTCTCCATGCAACGCATGTCCTCAACCCTCAGTGGGCAGGGTTTTATTTCCATACATCATCATCATTGTGCAAACATGCTTGATAAACTCTTCCCTTGGTCAACAGTGGTAACGCTCTGCTAGTTAGTAATGACAGAAGTTCTCTGAACTTACTCCATCCACTCCTAACTCTTGCAATCACACAAGCTTACTAGTGTTATTCTGTTTGTTTTTTTAAAAAGAGTTTTTTTACGTGTTTTATTGTCACTTTACTGTGCCAAAAAAAGACATTTCTATTTGTTGCAAACCTTTTTAGTATTTTATGGACAAAAATAAATTCATCGTCCTCAAAAGCAAAAAAATGGAAGGTGTACATTTGTTTATTTCTTTTGTGTTTGCATACATTTTTACCCTCAAGAAGCATGACATTATTGAGTAAAAAATAAATATTTATTTGTTCATTCAAATCCCAAAATGCAATAAATTGTTGATAAATTAATTTGCCTGTGCCATATTATTGAAATGGGATGATAAACGAGTATTTTTTGTGCCTTTAATTTTTCAAGTTACAATTTTTGGTACGAAATACAAATAATTATATACAAGGTGACTCCCTCCCTCCAAATGTCACCCACCGATGGAATCGTTGATAAAATTCACAATCCTTTCTACAATCCAACCATATTTGGTACAAATAAACGCTTCAATCTATGCCTGACTTGTCCACCAAGTTTCAGTCATGAATGTCCAACAGTCTTTCTTTTATCACCATTGAATGATACACATGGACTCTTTGGTGATCGTTTCATCAGTAGGGAGTGTGATCCTAAATAGGCTTCACATTCACCGAGCCATACCCCCTCCAGATCTTTATCTGTGGGGTTATCTGAAAGATACTATCTATCAAAACAATCCACAGACTATTCCTGAACTGAAGAAGGTCATCACAGTCGAAATCAGGGCAGTGCAATGAGACGAGTGCACCAGAGTTATTTACTTGTCCACCAAGTTTCAGTCATGAATTTCCAGCAGTCTTTGCTTTGTCGCCATTCAATATTATGTGTAGACATTTCGGTGTTTCATTTCACCAGTGGGAGCTGTGATCCTGAATGGGGTTTACACTCACCAAACCATACCACCCAGATTTATGTCTGTGTGGTTATGTCAAAGATGATATCCATCAAACAATCCTCAGACTGTTCCTCGATTGAAGAAGGCCATCACAGCCAAAATTCCTCGATTGAAGAGGGTCGTCACAGCCAAAATCAGGAGAGTGACAAGAGAGGAATGTCTCAGAGTTATTGGTAATTTTGCACGCTGTATCAAGGTGTGCTTAGCATTGAACGACGATAAAACAAAGACTGTTGGACATTCATGACTGAAACTTGGTGGACAAGTCAGGCATAGATTGAAGTTAATTTTTATGTTATTAATGATTTCATGGTATTTTTTTTGGGGGGGGGGTCACCATATATATCTATTTCTATTAAAAAGAGTAAATATAAATGGTTTTGAATTTTTTGCGGAATAAATCTTATTCTGAAACTATAAATGCTTAAATAAAAGGTACTTATCCAGATTAGGACCCAAGCTAAAATCGACTTGGCGTCGATAGTTTCCGGATATATAGGTAGACGGCCACCAGAAAAAGCTGAATGAAAAGTCAGTTGTCTGCGTCCAAAAAAATCCAAAACTAGGCTGAATGTACAACTGGTAAATATGCTTTTTTTTTTCACATAAAATTATTTTTTTGAAGAAAAATATCACTGAACAAGTGTTAAAACGGTGTTAGGGTTATAAAATGTTTTTTCTGCATGAAAAAGTTTGTTTTTTCACTGAACAAGTGTTAAAACAATGTTACGGTTAGGGTTAGGGGTTAAGGTTAGTTAAAATTCATTATCGCTTTGATCAATTTTTATTTCCAATTAATGAATTTCGCGATTCAATCAATTAAAATGTTAACTTGTCTACTTATTTTCTCGCATTCTGATTGGATAAGTGTTTCTGCATTTTCCGGCCGTCTACGTAAACATCTGGAAACTACCTACGCCAAGTCGATTTCAGCTTGGGTCCTAATCTGGACCAGTACCTAAATCTTATTCTGAAACTGTAAATGCTTAAATAAAAGGCCAAAACACCCTCTACAAATTTTAGAAGTTTTTCTTATTAGGGGTGGGACGTAATGAGTGAAAATTTCAGATTCATGCGAGTAGTATTTTTTTGTGTTCATTTATACATAAATAACACTAAACAATCAAACATTTTGAAAATTTTGCAAAATTCAGAAGGTGCAGCCAAAAGGTTATTTTACATTCATGAAAACCCTTTCACAGCCTGAAAATGGTCCTAAATTAAAGTACTATATCAGATTTAACCATCTATATCCATTCATAGCTTTTGAGGATGTTTTAGGACCTGCAATGTCGCATGAAACCACTTTTTCACCGAAAAATGATGGATTTTGAGTCCCGTGGAGCCCTAACGGCTATTTTTGGCCTGCACCTTCTGAATTTTGCAAAATTTTCAAAATGTTTGATTGTTTAGTGTTATTAATGTATAAATGAACACAAAAAATACTACTTGCATGAATCTGAAATGTTCACCCATTACATCCCACCCCTATTCTTATTATTTGCTACTTAACTAACAAGTTAAGTAGCAAAATTCTTTCCTTTGGTGTCAGTTAACAATGAAAATGTCTGTGGATTCTCAATAGAAACGTTCATAAAACGTTTGTTTTTGTAGCTGTCACGTTGATGTATTTTGTGCCTGTGTGAGAAAAGAAAACACAGTGTGTGTATATGCCATTAGGTGTATATATGAAGCACACACTGTTCAAATATGCGTATGCCTCTTGGTTGACTCTGTGTGTGTGTAGGAGGAATAGTCGGCTCATTGAGAGAGAGAGGAAGGAAAAGGTTATCTATTCGGCAGCCTCGTAACTCTCGCTTTCCCCCTATTTTTTCCTTTAGTCCTCACATTCCATGAGCGATGTTTCTGACAAAGGGGGAAGAATTGCTGTTCTTCCGGGTTGGCTGTTGTTTCGAGTTGTGTAGTTTGTGGAGATTTTCAATCTTCTCATATTATTCATCATCATTGAACTGTCAATCTATCCATCTCATTAGTTCTTATCCTCGAGTAGATTTTTGGCCTTGATAAGTGGTGACTAATTAGTTAAAAAAAAAAAAAGATGCGGGTAAAGGTGTCAAGAAAGTTCCTTTTCTACTAGATGAAGAGGAGAATCCAGTGTGTGTGCATGTCATTATGCGTATATGTGAAGCACACACTGTTGAAATATGTACGTGACTCTTGGCTGACTCTGTGTGTGTGTGTGTGTGTTTCTCTCTGTTTCATTTTACTTCAGTCGAAGTTCTCAGAAATCACACGGGGCCTCTTCCTGGGGCTAACACATGATCTCTATATGAGATACATAGATACCCGAATATTCTATTAAAATTCTCCTTTATTTCTCAAACATTGACTTAGTAAAAAAGTTAAGAATAATAAATTTCTTCTCTCCCCAACTGACCAGTTAAGTATGTCATAGTATATCTTTCTTGTGGATTCCAGGACAAGAATTCATCTAGTCTGGTGGAGTATTCAGCTACGTGGTGTTACTTGAGGTAACATCACTAGGAGAAGATGCACTATTCCTCGTATGAGGGGATCTTATTTGTGCTGCGGATACTATGTAATTTTGAATATTTGGTCAAGGTTTACTTGTAGAGGTAAGTATCCTCATGTAAGGTTGTCCTGACAAACCCTTGTACAGAGAGACGAGAGACCGAAGACACTCGAGGATAGTGTCTAGTAGGTAATTCAAACTCCCCAGTAGGTAATTCAAACTCCCCAGTATGTAATTCAAACTTCAGCCTATTGAGAGAGAGAAAGAAAAATGTTATTTATGTAGCAGTTATAAACATTGACATTTCTTTCCTCTGGCGGAGAGCAGCCCTACCAAGGTAGTTTGGTCACACGATGGTTATGTGTTCCACAGATGAGAAGTTGCGTTTGATGTTAGACATGGGGCAGAAAGGTAAGTTCTTTTCAGTTGTGGTAGAAAGACAAGTTCTTGCTGTGAATGTCTTACAAACAATAATCAGAAATTGAAGTTCAGTTGAGCACGTATCATGAAAATAACGATAGAGTGGAGAAAGACTAGCAACGTCTCTTCTATGAGAAAAAGGCTGTAGAGAAGAGAAGAGATGATTCCCCACTAGATTGCGAAGTTGATTTTGAATCTAATGGGATTAGAACTCGGTTTGCTGCTTTGCGGCATTGGGCAAAAAGAGAAAGACTTATAAGAGTGGTTGGAAGAGACGGCATTGGGCAGAAAGAGTAATAGATCGATAGATATAGAGAAAGGAATGATAGATAGAGATAGATAGATAGATAGAGAGAGAGGGAGAGAGAGAGTGCGAGGGAGAGAATGATGGAAAGAAAGAGTGGTTGAGAGAGACGGTATTGGGCAGAAAGAGAAAGAGTAAGAAATCGATAGATATAGAAAAAGGGATGATAGATAGATATATAGATAGATAGATAGGGAGAGAGGGAGAGAGAGAGAGTGAGAGAGAGAGAGAGGGAATAATGGAAAGAAAGAGTGGTTGAGAGAGACGGCATTGGGCAGAAAGAGTAATACATCGATAGATATAGAGAAAGGGATAATAGATAGATAGATAGAGAGAGTGAGAGAGAGAGAGAGAGAGGAAAGAGAGACTAGCAACGTCTCTTCTGTGAGAAAAGGGACTATAAGGAACAGAAGAGATCATCCCCCACTAGATTGCGAAGTTGTTTTTTTTCTGTCAAGGCAAGAAAGAATGCTCTGAGTGGCACCTCCCCAGATGTGGCAGCAATACTCCATCTTATGACGTATCTGACTCTTATACAGGTAGAGGATTGC
This sequence comes from Sepiola atlantica, assembly GCA_963556195.1. Taxonomy (NCBI): domain Eukaryota; kingdom Metazoa; phylum Mollusca; class Cephalopoda; order Sepiida; family Sepiolidae; genus Sepiola; species Sepiola atlantica. Next base: position 130,279,162 of record OY744518.1, read on the forward strand.
ATCAGGAGTTAGGTTAGGGTAAGGGTTAGGGTAGAGTTAGGGTAGAGGATTACTCTGACCAAATCTGAAACTTGCCGGTCATTGGTAGAAAGTTGTGGCTAATGATTGCCTCTCTCTCTCTTTCTCTCTTTACCTCCCTTTGATCTTTCAGCATACTGGACGATCATGATGAACAGATCATTTATCTTCTAAGATTGTGTTGTTGAATTAATTGAATAATTAATGTAAAAAGAATGTCAGATGGCTTTTGATTGTAGCTAACAGAGGTGACCTCAGACCTCGGAGGAACAATACACATGCATAAATGATGAGTTCAGGTAGAAGACAAGGTATGATTTTAAAATGATTGAAGCAATTAAAGAAGTACATGATCGCCTAAGGTCAACTCGATTATGCATGAGCGATGTAACCGCAACACTTTATAAAGGGTTGCGAATTTGAGTTTTTCGATGAAATTGAAGAAGCCTGTCAAGTTGGGCATCCTGGACTCCCCTTCCCCTCCTTCGATCTCACACCAGTGGACTTCTGTTTTCGGGGATACGTTGAAGACCCGAATGTTTGACCATCGGCAACAGAGAAGCCTTGAACAACTTTAAAGCCGCAGAAGAATCCTTAAAAGATGTCCTCCAGTCTGTCATAGAAGGAGGTCAAAAATGGATGGTCACATTTAATGCTACTAAGACAAAGCTCATTTCTTTTAACACTAATAAGAAATCTTTCCAACCACCGATTGCCATAGCTGATAGCACCCTTCGGCCTAACATTCACATGCACCATGATTTTTTTTTTAATGGAAATTGATCCAAATAAGGCATGAAACCACTTGATGTTCTACCAAGAACAAATATGATCATCACAAAGACAGGAGATGCCTATTAGCCTTACTCTTGAAAAACCGAGGCTATAGATAGGAGGAAAACAGTCAGCAGGAAAAGAGTTCCACAAGCCTGCAGTTTTTGGAAAGAAGCTACTCGAATAGGAAGCTGTATTACAATAAGGTATCAAAACAGCAAATTGATGGAGACCACTAGACCAACAAGTCAAACGAGCTGGAACAAAAGAAGCAGGGAATAGATCACATAATTCTGAAGAACACATGCCATAATAGTATTTATAGAAAAGACTGAGACTAGTAACATCACGTCTGTGAGAGAGAGAGAGTACAGAGAAGAAGAAAGGGTAGGGCCAATCAAATTACAGATACGTTTCTGCACCTTATCAAGAATCCTCAAATTAAATAAATACATATAATCCATCCATCCGTCATAACGTCAAGGGACGTCGTCGGGGAGTCATGCAGATATTTTATCTGTCCTAACTTTTCAGTGGGCATGAGAGAACCTGGTGGAGCCCATGTTCTCTCCAGGCCACATACAGCACCTGGTATTCCCAAATTATCACCCATCTGATACTGACCAGGCTCAACGTCGCTTAACTTCAGTGATCTAACGGGAACTGGTGTGTCAACGTGATTATGCCACGTACACGTGATTATGCCGTATACGTGTACGTGTAAATGTACTCGTGCATAAACTTAACCGGAAGGTGTCATTTTAATTTCAAGATTCAGAAATGAGACGATCATCAAAGTGTCCCACATATTATTGAACGTCAATAAAAGAAAGACTGTTGGACATTCATGACTGAAATTTGGTGTACAAGCCGGGCATAGACTGAAGTTTTTTTGTAGCAGATACGCTTGGATTGGAGAAAGGATTTGGAATTTTAGTAACAGTTCCATGTGGAGTGGGGGGGTCACACTGTACTACTACTACTACCACTACCACCACTACTACTACTACTACTACTACTACTACTGCTACTACCACTGCTACAACTACCACTATTTCTATTATGACTATCGCCACTACCACCACCACTACTACTAGAATTAGTGATACTACTACTATTACCACCACTACTACTACCATCATTTCTACTACTACTACCACACCACCACCACTTCTATTACTACCACCACTTTTACTACTACTACCTATACTACCATAACTGCTGCTACTACTACTACCACCACCATCACCACTACTACTACTACTACCACCACTACTACTACTACCACCACCACTACTACTACAATTAGTGATACTACTACTATTACCACCACTACTACTACCTCCACTTCTACTACTACTACTACCTCTACTTTTACTACTACCACTACTACCACTACTACCATAACTGCTGCTAATACTACCACCACCACTACTACCACAACCACTTCTACTACTACCACTACTACTACCACCACCACTACTACCACCACCACTACTACCACCACCACTACTACCACCACCACCACTACTACCACCGCTTCTACTACTACTACTACTACTACTACTACTACTACCACTTCTACTACTACTACGAGGGAGTAAACAATTCTAATCTTGAGTAGGGAAATATAAATATGACTGCAGACATCATCGTTTACATTGGATAGCCAAACAACAATTTGGCCATTATTTTAGAGAATTAAAAAAGAACAGTCGATTACAGTGTTGCGATAAGAAGGCGTGAATACAATTCATACATTCATATTTTTATTCTGCACCCTCCCTCAGCCTCCCCACTCCCCACTCCCCACCCCGCTTCGACACATACATCGGATTATTTCCAACGTACGTCCTTGCATCTCCATCAGAATCTGTTTTATGGTCCGTCATTCCCTATTTACTTGCCTCCCCACGAGGGCAGAATTATGGCCCATCAGTTCCCTATTTACTTGCCTCCCCACGAGGGCAGAATTATGTCCCATCAGTTCCCTATTTACCTGTCTCCCCACGAGGGCAGAGTTATGGTCCGTCAGTCAGTCTGTCACACCTCATCTTTGTTTTTAAATAAATCATAATATTTTTTAAACTGCACGGCCAGTCTTTTTGAAAATTGGTGGGTTGATTGTGTAAAAATAGCCATTAGTATGTGACTATCATTTGGGTTGGATTGACCTTATTTTAAACTATATGATTTTATTTAATATGTAACACTTAAGTTGGAAATAGCATTTTCGTTGGTCTGTTATGTTTAATTTTAAAATTTTGTTTGTAAATTATGTCTAAGTTTGAATAGCACTTACGTTTGTGTGTTACACGTAAGTTCAAAATAGCATTTTTTTTTGTCTGTTGCTCTTAATCTTTAAAATAGTATTTTGGGTGGCCTGTTACGCGTAAATGTAAAATAGCATTTACGTTTGTCTGTTACGCATAAGTTCAAAATAGCATTTTCCTTGGTCTGTTGCTCTTAATCTTTAAAATAGTATTTTGGGTGGCCTGTTACGCGTAAATGTAAAATAGCATTTACGTTTGTCTGTTACGCATAAGTTCAAAATAGCATTTTCCTTGGTCTGTTGCTCTTAATCTTTAAAATAGTATTTTGGGTGACCTGTTACGCGTAAATGTAAAATAGCATTTACGTTTGTCTGTTACGCATAAGTTCAAAATAGCATTTTCCTTGGTCTGTGATGCTTAATTTTTAAATAGTATTTTCGTTTGTGAGTGACTCTTAAGTTTGAAATAGAATTTTCGTTGATCCGTTACGCTTACGTTCGAAATATCATTTGTATATGCGTCCACGCATCTCAATAAGAAAGTCTGTCTGTTTGTGCGTCGAACAGTCGCACATAAGCATGAAAATGCATTTTCATCGCTAAATACGCAGATTGAATAGACGCATTCTTAAGAATTAATCTATTCTTGTTTCACAGAATACAATATTCTTTACCAAGGAATTCCAAACTTTATCTTTACTTCCGTAGCTGATCACTGTCCCACTTGTGGCCCCTCCCTTATTTCAGTTCTAGCATGCTTCTAAGTATAACTGCTAGTCTGTCGCAGAACATTGCCCAATACCCCAATGCCCATACTGCCAATTCGATCGCAGCATCGCTCTAGTGACCATAATGAAATTCTGTCCCAGCCAGAGGCATCCGAATTGGGGAGCATCTAATCATATTTAAACTATCTCCCTTTCTCATAATATTTCTCAGTACTAGGACTTATACTTGAGTCTTTGGGGCATCCAATTATATTCAGACTATCTCCCTTTGTCATAATATTTCTCTGTACTAGGATTTATACTTGAGCCTTTGGGGCATCCAATTATATTCAGACTATCTCCCTTTCTCATAATATTTCTCAGTACTAGGATTTATACTTGAGCCTTTGGGGCATCCACTTATATTCAGACTATCTCCCTTTCTCATAATATTTCTCAGTACTAGGACTTATACTTAAGCCTTTGGAGCATCCAATTATATTAAGACTATCTCCCTTTCTCATAATATTTCTCAGTACTAGGACTTATACTTCAGTCTTTGGGGCATTCAATTATATTAAGACTATCTCCGTTTCTCATAATATTTCTCAGTACTAGGAATATACTTTAGTCTTTGGGCATACAATTATATTCAGACTATCTCCCTTTCTCATAATATTTCTCAGTACTAGGACTTATACTTGAGTCTTTGGGGCATACAATCAAGGAGTTGGCCCCAAGCATCACAAGGGAATCACCAGAGCTCTGCGTGCTGCTGGTCCCAGTGCACATAACTCCAGTGTAATCAAGTGGATTATCTTGTATCGGAAAATACAAAAATACACAGAAGTTTGAATATGCTGCATCTAGGCATATCTCCAATAGAAAACTTATCAGCAATGAGCCAAAAACACAAATACATCTAACGCACTCTCTCTTTCAACTCTTTATACATGTGTACAACATCTTCTCTCTCATATCACATCTAACATACATCTAACACACTCTCTCTTTCAACTCTTTATACATGTGTACAACATCTCTCTCACATCACATCTAACATACATCTAACACACCCTCTCTTTCAACTCTTTTTACATGTGTACAACATCTTCTCTCTCATATCACATCTAACATACATCTAACACACTCTCTCTTTCAACTCTTTATACATGTGTACAACATCTTCTCTCTCACATCACATCTAACATACATCTAACGCACTCTCTCTTTCAACTCTTTATACATGTGTACAACATCTTCTCTCTCATATCACATCTAACATACATCTAACACACTCTCTCTTTCAACTCTTTATACATGTGTACAACATCTTCTCTCTCACATCACATCTAACATACATCTAACACACCCTCTCTTTCAACTCTTTATACATGTGTACAACATCTTCTCTCTCACATCACATCTAACATACATCTAACACACTCTCTCTTTCAACTCTTTATACATGTGTACAACATCTTCTCTCTCACATCACATCTAACATACATCTAACACACCCTCTCTTTCAACTCTTTATACATGTGTACAACATCTTCTCTCTCACATCACATCTAACATACATCTAACACACCCTCTCTTTCAACTCTTTATACATGTGTACAACATCCTCTCTCTCACATCACACACCAAATAAATATTTCGATCGCTAACTATGTCTCATTATTTCTATAATATCAGCCTTAGGAGAATTGTTTCCTTTAGCTTCTCTAAATCCACCACTTCTTAATATCATTCGCATTTACTTAAGTGTAAAATGGCCGTTTGTCTGTCTCTCTGTCCCGGGAAATAAAGAAACACATGTTTAAAAAATCTCAATACCCATACTGGTTTCTTTGTACAGATTTAAAAATACAATAGGAAATATTTGTTAAATATTGGACAAGTAAACCCACAAGTATATAAATTGCTTAGTTGAAAATAAGTTCAGTTGGGGTCAACTTGCTGAAGTTGGGGTTAGGATTACTAGACTGTGGGAATTGATAGAAACGGATGTGATGTCATATGTCTCAAAAAGAGAGTGAGGAAGAAAAGTCTTCAGTTCTTTGAAAGCACTACATGATGCAACATATTAATTTAAAATGTGCTGATAAGATATGATTAAACAGTGATTATCGATATCTCTTTGACTCCCGCCCCACTGGTCAGTGATTTAGAATGAAGATCAAGTTGAATAAACCTCCTCTGTCTTCCAACAGTTTTGTCTTGACTTAGTCCTTTTCGAGGTATGAAAGAACTGATTTGCATTTGGTTTGTTTTATTTTATGGCATATCAACCTCTTATGGGTCATCTAATGCCGAAACATTAGTTGTAGTATGGTGAAAGGGTTTTATGCTTCAAGTTCTTTATATGTTCAAATATTTATTCATGGTGTTTGGTTTGGTTTGGTTTGGTTGTTTTGTTTTACGGCATATCAACCCTCCTTGGTTATTTAATGCCGAATCCGGTCATTTTCGTTAAAGATTTTATTCTTCAAGTTCCTAATATATTCAAGTATTTATTCATGAGGTTTGGTTGAGTGAAAGGGAGGAAGGGAGAGGAAGAAGGGGGAGGGGAGGGAGTGAAAGGAGGGGGAGGGATGAAAATAGTTGTTTTATGTTTGGACTTTGCAGAACATGATTGAGTTTGCAAAGAGAAAAAAAACAATAAAACAACAATGTTTGGTGCATTTTGGGTCAGGAAGCCGATATCTTCCGACAGCCTGATCTGGTAGCACCAGCGATTTGCAGGTGGCGTTTCCGCAGTCTGGCAGGATCACAGATGGGTTGCATACAAGAACAGGCAGCTAACAAGGTATGATTATAAACTTTCATGTGTTTTCTTAAAAATGGGTGCACCTTGGTTTTCTGCATGTATGTTACAAGGTTGAAACGCGACAGCAGTATTGTTTTTTCTCTCTTTTTCTTCATTTTTGTTCAGCCATGATGCTTGTTGATTAATAGCAGCAGATGTAAATAATGACAGCACAAAACCATTTGGGGTTTAACAATTGTTTTGGGTTTTAATTTGTATTTACAGTATACCGATCTACTTACATGATACACCCAACCACCCCCTTAGGGAAATAAGAACATCTTCCCAAAAACACAATATCCTTATATGTAACATTTTTATTGGGTTCACAATAAATTTATATTCATGTAAATAATTATTAAAGTACTTCCTTGTCTCGTCGTTGTCAATTCCCTATCGGTTCATCCCCTGACGATATATCATTCTTTGAAAAGCCATGGTTTAAGGGAGGAATAAAATTTTTTCTCTCATTTAAATCCCCTTGTTTTGAACAATTGATGACTTAATAGATATTGTATTTTGCACAATCTTTATTCTCATCATTTACTTGTTTTTATATATATATATATATATATATATATATATATATATATATATTTACATGACTATATATATATATATATATATATATATATATATATATATATATATATATATATATATATATGAAGAAGAATGGAAAGGAATTAGAGAAGCAAAAGCCAAATCATAATTCAATTCAAATGCTCAGAGCAAGGTATATTCCGCAAAAAAGCCTGCCTGCCTGCATCCACGAGCGTACCTCTTATTGGACATTTTACACTTTGGATTTTCTATTTTCGCCGCACCTGAAGTTGTGGCTTCTTGGAATTTAACTTTGAATCCTCTCTCACAACCTTTCGGGCCTTTTAACGACCTACCTATCTACTTCTCATTCTCTCCGCTGGACTTTTCGACACCGGACTTTTTAGCAATCGGACATTTGCTTGCATTCGGGCAGAATTTTGCCCTGTGTTTCTTCCCCTACAACTTTTATTTTATTTTTTAAAATTATAAATCTTGGCCTTTGCCAACTTATCTATCCCAGCGACTTCCTCTGATGATAAGATTTTGATCTTTGAAAAGCCTGGCTTAAGGAAAATTTAACTTGAATAAATTGCCTTTTTTGCGGAATATACCTTGCTCTGAGCATTTGAATTGAATTATGATTTGGCTTTTGCTTCTCTAATTCCTTTCCATTCTTCTTCATATCTACCTGCTCTATCCTGGATATTGAGCTGTATACTCTTCACAATAGGTTTTACTTTTCCTAAAAGTTCGCTTTTAGTACACCACTTTATATATATATATATATATATATATATATATATATATATATATATATATTCATGTAAATAATTATTAAAGTATTTCCTTGTCTCGTCGTTGTCAATTCCCTATCGGTTCATCCTTTGACGATAAGATATCATTCTTTGAAAAGCCATGGTTTAAGGAAGGAATAAAAAAATCTCTTATTTAAAACACCTTGTTTTGAACAATTGATGACTTAATAGATATTGTATTTTGCACAATTGTTATTCTCAGCATTTACTTGTTTATATATATATATATATATATATATATATATATATATATATATATATACATATATATATATAATGTTTATACAATAACTATTGCTTGCACAGCAGTATTGCTTCCAACAAAGCCTTCATGACTCTGGGTTCAGGCATTGTTTCAGAGCCAAAGCATCATTACCACTAACCCAGAGCACCTGAGCAGTATCTCACAATACTACCAGACTTTGTTGGATTGTCATATCCACGCTGATGCAGATAGAGCCTTGTCTTGTATTTTCTTCATGTATTTTTTCTTACATACTCTTGTTTCAGTTAAAATTCCCACAATATGTCTCACAATGTGATAATGTAGGAATTTACGATCAATCTTCTGTTGTAATAAATTCTATTTTCGCACAAAAAATACCGTAATATTTATTTTTATTGCTTCAGAAAAAAATCACTTTCAACCCGAGAACAAATTCCAAAACATATTGTTTTTTCTCTTTTATTGCATTATGGAGGACTACGATCGTTTCAGAGATATTGATTATCTAGCTATAAGTGAAACAAAGGGACAAAGCTAAATACACTTGAGACCCTAAGCCGTTGAAAAGTCAGTTGTTGTGATTTCATTGAATAGTTAGATTGAAATGTGATTCAGATAATGAGGCCTCACATCAGTGAGGGGGGGGGCGATACACAAAAAAGCATCAAGAGAAAGGCTCTGAAACAGTGCGTATTCTCTCCTGATGACCCGACATTGTCTGGAGGCTGAAATGGAGTATTCCACCAATAAAACAACCGAGGAAATATATATATATATATATATATATATATATATATATATATATATTTACAAGCCTACAAGGTAAACTGTTTCTCCACAATAACAATATCTTCTGTTGTCAGCTCGCTTCATAGCGAGTTTCTGCTACCGTTCCGGCAGCTAGTTTCATTCTGTTTACTATTTTGGTTTTATTTTAATTAATTTAGTTTTATGCAAAAACGGTAAAAAGGAAATAGAAGTGAAATAGCTGCTAGGTGGAAGTATGGGTAATGTGGGCTATATTTAGTTTAATTTAGTTTCATACGAAGGTGGCAAAGAGAAAGTGGAAGCCTTTAGTAAAAATTCAGATACCTCCGAGCTTTGTGAAACAGTATTTACAGAAAAGACTGAAACTAGCAACATCACATCTGTGAGAGAGAGGGCTCAGAGAAGAAGAAACATATACGTTTCTGGATCTTATCTAGAACCCTCAAATGGGACACAAACCCACCAGCTCAAATATGACAACAGTACTCCATACATGGTCTGATCGTAGACTTGTAGAGATAGAGAATAGCCTTGATTGGTAAATGCTTGTATTTGAACATATGTATATATGGGATCAATTGAACATATGTATATATGGGATCAATTGAACATATGTATATATGGGATCACTTGAATATATGTATATATGGGATCAATTGAACATATGTATATATGGGATCAATTGAACATATGTATATATGGGATCACTTGAATATATGTATATATGGGATCAATTGAACATATGTATATATGGGATCAATTGAACATATGTATATATGGGATCAATTGAACATATGTATATATGGGATCACTTGAATATATGTATATATGGGATCAATTGAACATATGTATATATGGGATCAATTGAACATATGTATATATGGGATCAATTGAGCATATGTATATATGGGATCACTTGAATATATGTATATATGGGATCAATTGAACATATGTATATATGGGATCAATTGAACATATGTATATATGGGATCAATTGAACATATGTATATATGGGATCAATTGAATATATGTATATATGGGATCAATTGAACATATGTATATATGGGATCAATTGAACATATGTATATATGGGATCACTTGAATATATGTATATATGGGATCAATTGAACATATATATATATGGGATCAATTGAACATATGTATATATGGGATCAATTGAATATATGTATATATGGGATCAATTGAACATATGTATATATGGGATCAATTGAACATATGTATATATGGGATCAATTGAACATATGTATATATGGGATCAATTGAACATATGTATATATGGGATCAACATATGGGATCCAGTGCTGCAAAGCATCGGTCAACTCTTCTCATATTCTTTAAACAAATTAAACGAATTTCAATTTTTAAAATTACTTTTTTGCATCTTCGGTAATCGAGCGATCCTTTCTTTTACAAAAAGAGAGATAAGTGATAACGTACGTACAAAAATTCAATTGCCTTAGTGTATTATTATATAGATGGGCTGTACCCAAAAGAACGTAGGGTCGATCATTCAATCGAAAGCAACATCAGGCTTCCTGCTAATATATATATATATATATATATATATATATATATATATATATATATATATATATATATATATTTATTTATTTTGGTACAGAAACATTAGTACAACATTCGTACCGTCGGTTTCAAGCACGGAAAGTCTTAACCATCCGGCTCTCTTCAGCTTCTGTTGTACTAATTTTTCTGTACCAAAATAAATAAATATTATGCTCTTAATTTTTAATTTTAATTCTTAATTAATCGAGCACTCTTCTGGGATTTTCCCTACTATATTACAAAGAAGTATATATATATATATATATAGGTAGAAGGATGAAAAGGAATTAGAAAAGCAAAAGGCAGATCTTTTTTCAATTCAGTTGCTCAAAGCAAGGTATATTCCGCAAAAAGGCAATTTATTCAATTAATTTTTTCCTTAAGCCAGGCTTTTCAAAGATCAAAATCTTATCATGAGAGGAAATCGCTGGGATAGATAAGTTGGCAAAGGTCAAGATTTAAAATTTGAAAAGATCTGCCTTCTGCTTTTCTAATTCCTTTTCATCCTTCTACCTATCTATCTGCTCTATCCTGTATATTGAGCTGCATACTTTTCACAATAGGTTTTACCTTTCCTAAAAGTTCGCTTTTAGTTCTCCACTTTATATATATATATATATATATATATATATATATATATATATATATATATATATATATATATATATATATATATATGTACTAGCGAGTCACCACTTATCAAGGCCCATAGGCTAAGGCTAAGGATAAGGGTTAATGAGTTTGTTAGGAGGACAGTGAAACAAACATGTGAGGATTCGTAACAATGGTTGAGACTGGTCAGAAATTAGATCATTAAAGAGGACGGCTCAACAAGAATTTGTTAATATTAGATTTGAAAACGACCATGTTATAGTCAGCTGGGAAGCAGTCTCGTGGTATTGTGTTCCACAGACGGATAATTCTTGGAAAGAAACTTTGCTCATGGAAGTTCCATTTAGTTTTAGGTACACAGAGGGAGAAAGGAAAATTATTTACAGTTGTTGTAGCTAGACGAGTTCTTGTTGTAAGTGTTTTACAGAGGGGAGGGGCATAGATTGGAGCTCAGTCGAGTAGTGCATGTGTGTTATGTATACTAATATTCTACTCACGAGGGCCATTTCATGCTACTTGCCATTCTCTAGTGGGACTGGTTCCATTAGACGTTATCACATGTTGGAGATTATTAATTATTAATTATTAATTATTAATTATGTTCATACCATCTAATGAAATCAATCTCACTTGAGAATTGCAAATGGCTGTCATGAAAGGGAATATTAGTATATACAAAAAAAATGTGATCCATTGGCTCACCCATTAAGCTCTGATTAGATTGTTTGTAATCATAAAAAAATGAGTTTGCAAAGTTAAATATTTAAAAAAAATTAGTCTCTCTCTCTCTCTCTCTCTCTCTCTCTCTCTCACTCTCTCTCTCTCTCTCCCTTTCTATCTACGGTTATGGCTTAAATAATATTATTACTTGTGGCGATATTCTCTTTTGTTTCCAATGGACTATTCCAATCTTTATATTCTTTCTTTTCTTATTACATTTGACTGTTAATAATCAGAGAGAGAGAGAGAGAGAGAGAGAGAGAGGGGGTGACGAAAGCGAGAGTTATAGATACCGTATTAAAAAAGAGATATGGGGGGGGGTCAAACAACAGAGAGTGAGAGAGGGTGAGAGTCATAGATAGAAACTTAGTAAAAGATGAGTCACTTGATGAGTTAATTGCAAATTACGACTAATTAGAACAATTAAAATGGAATTTTTTTTATTCAAACATAACTCAATCCCTAAACTGAAGAATATTTTAACATGTATTTTATGTGATTAAAGTATATAGAAAAAACCTTACGGAAACAAACGTTGATTGACTCAGCTTTAGTATAATAATTGATAATATACACACATATATTCATATATGTACACTCTAAGATATTGAGTACTCAACATATATACATATTTCCAGTACACACACACATTTGAATTACCTACTAGACACCGTTCTCGAGTGTCTTCCGTCTCTCTGTACAAGGGTTTGTCAGGACAACCTGACATGAGGATACTCCACCATGCAAGTTAACCCTGACCAAATATTCAAAATAACATAGTATTCCAAGCCCAAATAAGATCCCATCAACACGGCTATACATTGGCTCATCCGAGGAATGGTTCACCTTCTTCAAGTGATGTTGCCTCTAGTAACATCACTATACTGGATACTCCACCAGACCAGATGAATACTTGTCCTGGAATCCGGTAATACCAAGAGATCAATAGAAAGTTATACTACAACATAATCAACTGGTCAATTGGGGAAAGGAAAATTAATGTTCTTCACTTTTTTACTAACTCAACGTTTGAGAGATAAAGGAGAACTTTAATAGAATATTCGAATATCTATGTATCTCATATAGAGATCAAGTGTTGGCCCCAGGAAAGGGGCCCCTTGATTTCTGAGAACTTTGTCTGAAGTAAAATGAAACAAAAAAGTAAATATATATATATTGTAGGAAAGAACTTGAATACCCCAGGAGAGAACTTAAATACCTACTAGGCACTGTCCTTGAGTGTCTAAGGTCTCTCTGTGCAGGGGTTTGTCAGGACAACCTGGCATTAGGATACTTCCCCCTACGAGTAAACCCTGGCAGAATATTTAAAATAACATAGTATTCCAAGCCCAAATAAGATCCCTTCAGTATGGCTACCCCACACTAGCTTTTACGAGGAATGGTGCACCTTCTCCAAGTGATGGTGTCTATAGTAACAGCACTACGCTGGATACTCTAGATTAATTTTTGTCCTGGAATCCGGTAAAACCAAACGACCACAATAGAGATATACCATGACAGAGTAAACTGGTGAATTGGGAAGAGGAAAATTGATGTTCTTAACTTCTTTACCTATATCTGTGTATCTCATATAGAGATCATGTGTTAGCCCCAGGAAGGAGTCCCTTGATTTCTGAGAACTTCGACTGACGTAAAATGAAACAATATATATATATATATATATATATATATATATATATATATATATATATATATATATATACACAAAAGGAGATTGTAGTTTGCTTGAAGCATTGCTGGTAAATGTAAGTGCAGATTAGTCATCCGAGGCTATAGCAATGCGATGTGGTTGCCGTAAGATGGAAAAGTGAAACGAAATAAACGCAGGGAGAAAGTGAAACTCAAAACGATTTATTAATAATTTCACAAAAACTGATTAAATACCAAATAGTAAATACTGTCCGGTAAGTAACAGATCGGCAAAGTGTAATCTTAAATTTTCGAAAGAAAAACTTTCATTATCAGAAGACAACAATAAAAGACTGAATCGGTCAAAGAAAAACGGGAAAAACCGGTGTCAGATCATCGACATACCGCAGAAAAACGGGGTTTTCCCGTTTTTCTTTGACCGATTCGGTCTTTTATTGTTGTCTTCTGATAATGAAAGTTTTTCTTTCGAAAATTTAAGATTACACTTTGCCTACCTGTTACTTACCGGACAGTATTTACTATTTGGTATTTAATCAGTTTTTGTGAAATTATTAATAAATCGTTTTGAGTTTCACTTTCTCCCTGCGTTTATTTCGTTTCACTTTTCCATCTTACGGCAACCACATCGCATTGCTATAGCCTCGGACGACTAATCTGCACTTATATATATATATATATATATATATATATATATATATATATATATATATATATATATATCTTCTTTGTAATATAGCAGGAAAAATCCCAGCAGAGTGCTCGATTAATTAAGAATAAAAATTAAAAATTAAAAATTAAGAGCTTAATATTTATTTATTTTGGTACAGAAAAATAAGTACAACATTCGTACCGTCGGTATAAAGCACAGAAGGACTTAGCCATGACAACAGAAGCTGAAGAGAGCCGGATGGCTAAGTCCTTCTGTGCTTGAAACCGACGGTACGAATGTTGTACTAATTTTTCTATACCAGTATATATATATATATATAATCAATATGATCAGTATAATCAAATATAAACCAAAAGTAAACTTTTAGTAAATAGAACCTATAGTGAAAAGGTTAAGCTCAATATACGAGATAGAGCAATTATAAAGATAGAAGAAATAAGAGTGATAAACATGTTCGAATGTCCAAATTTATTTCAAATTTCGATTGTTCAATGCAAGGTGTATTCTGTAATAAACCAATGCTTTTCAAAGATCGAAATCTTATCATCAGAGGAGAAAGGAAAGAATAATAAACACTGGTTTATTACGGAATACACCTTGCATTGAACAATCGAAATTTGAAATAAATTTGGACATTCGAACATATTTATCACTCTTATTTCTTCTATCTTTATATATATATATCTTTATATATATATATATATATATATATATATATATATATATTTTTGCCCTGCGTTTCTTTCCCTACAACTTTTATTTCATTTTTTCAAATTTTAAATCTTGGCCATTGCCAACTTATCTATCCCAGCGACTTCCTCTGATGATAAGATTTTGATCTTTGAAAAGCCTGGCTTAAGGAAAATTTAACTTGAATAAATTGCCTTTTTGCGGAATATACCTTGTTTTGAACTTTTGAATTGAATTTTGATTTGGCTTTTGCTTTCTCTAATTCCTTTCCATTCTTCTTCATTTCTACCTGCTCTATCCTGGATATTGAGCTGTATACTCTTCACAATAGGGTTTTACCTTTCCTAAAAGTTCGCTTTTAGTACACCTCTTTATATATATATATATATATATATATATATATATATATAATCCAGACAAGGTAAACATCCACAGGATAGTAATCCAAAGAATTTCAACCACGCTTATAAAGTACAGTGTCGCAGATTTTGTACATGTCTGTATAAATAAAAATAATCATATATATATATATATATATATATATATATATATATATATATATATATATATATATATATATATATATATATTGTGTGTGTGTATTTATACAGAATATTTTCATTTAGGCAAACATTATTAAATAATACAGAGTGTTTTTGCTTGATAAGACTTTCTTTTTTTTTTAAATTTTCCATATGGTCCATTTAGTGTTTCGGTCAAATTGCTGCATGTAAGTTCCGTGTGTTTCTTTTTCCATTTTCTTTCCTTTTTCACGAGTACTTTCAATTTGATTCGTCAAATCATCTTCAGGCGATGTTAATTTTGGTTTCTTACAAATATGTCTTTACTGTTGAGTTTTTTTTTATTATAACGGTCAGTAATTTACAACTTAAAAGGAGCGTCTATAATATTGAGATGTTACATGAGAGCATGATTACGTTCTAAGAGCGTGCAAGATTCAAAAGTTTGATTGCTTAACTGTTAAGAATTTGATTACGTTCTGAGCGCGTTCAGGATTCAAACGTATAATTGCTTAATGGCTAAGAATTTGGTAATGTTTATCCTGTGATCTGCTGGGATGACGAAATCTACAATTTGGCATTTTTTTTCCTTCTTATTAACTATTATGACATCTGGCCTCCTTGATTGGATGAGTTTATCTGTTTGCACCTTCATATCTCAGAGGATTTTGTGATTTTCGTTTTCCAGTACTGTCTTCGGTTTGTGTCTATACCATTTGTCCGCATGTTCAAAATGTAGTTTTTTGCATAGTTCTCAGTGTACGGCTTTCCCCATGCAGACGTGTCGGTTCTTGTATTCTTTTTGGGCTAATTTGCTACATTCACTTATTATGTGATTTACCGTTTCGTCTCTTTGGCCACAGAGTCTACATTAACTGTTTTCCTCGGTTTTATTTATTTTAGCTTTAATGTAGTCAGTTCTAATAGCATTGTTCTGTGCAGCTGTCAGTAGCAATTCCATTTCTCTGTTCAAGTGTCCTTTCCTTAGCCATGTCTAGGTATTTTCATGCGCCTCTTCTCTTGTCATTCTTGTGAATTGTCTATGTAGCTGTTTCTCTTCCCACTTCTCTTTTCTTGTCTTTTTGTTTCTGGTTTCGCTGCTTCCTTGGTTGTCCATTTTGACGGTGCCTCTTGCTGTGGTGATCAGCCTTTCTGTATTCTGGGTTATGTATTTTTGCAAGTTCTTTTTTTGTGTCTTCCACACAGTCTTCAATACTTACCAGTCTTCTTCCCCCTTCGTTACTTTTTACGTAGAGTCGATCAATATCATATTTCGTGTGTGGTGCATTGTGCATGGTCATTAGTTTCCTAGTCTTCTGGTCAAGATGTCTAATTTCTTCTTTATTATTATTATTATTATTATTATTATTATTATTATTATTTCATAGTAGTCTCAACCTTTGAATATTTTTAGTTGGAGTTTTCTTTTTGGAACATCAAGTCAATTCCCTTGACCTTAGACATTCAAGCTGTACCTGAACACTTTCGCTGTTCCTAACAGGCAAGCCTTTTGCAGAATTAGAAAATAAATTGTCTCATCAATCTGTTTAAGCAATTCATGATGGCTTTTCGTTATGGTTCCAAGCGTTCCAATTACAACGGGAATCACCTTTACTTCTTTACATTTCCATAGACTAACTAATTCCCATTTTAGATCTTGATATTTATGTATTTTTACGTGTTCTTTCTCCTGCACTCTGGTATCGAAGGGGCAGGCTATATCAATGATTAAGCAAGTTCTCTTGTTTTTGTTTAGAAAGATTAAGTCGGGTTTTGAAGAACCTTATCAGTTTGTATGCGCATGTCCCAAAGAAGTTTGACATTGTCGTTCTCCTGTACCATTTCTGGCTTATGCTCATACCACTTCTCATTGTGGTCCAATTCATAACGTTTGCATATACTCCAGTGTAGTACCTGAGCGACTTTGTCGTGTCTCCATTTTTTATACTGGTGTTGTAAGACTCCATTTTGTTAAAATCTCGATTTTTCTAGCATATTTACACATTTCAAGCGTGTTTTTCTTCAAATTACATACGTAATAATAAATAAATTTTAACCTGAAATGGTTCTTTATTTAATAATATTTAAAAAAAAAAAAATAAATAAATAATTTTATCGGCTTTACACAATTTTTTTTACCGCATTCTATTTAGACCGCCGATCTTTACATTTTCCAAGTTTTGTTGTCAACTTTTACAACTGCAATCGAACTCATCACAGAGTTGGAGCTGTCATTTTAAAACTGTTTTTTGGGCCATGTAGTAGCAACTAAAAGCCGACTATCACGAACGCCATTGTAGCCGCCTACAAGATGACATCATTCTTTTTTCATCGTTGTTCCCAATGAATATTCTATTCACTGAAATCTACTTTCAGGTTTTCATTGAAAGAGAAATTTTTAGACGTGTCCTCTCATTTCTATAAAAGTACCCCCCCCCTCCCACGATGGTCGTTAGTCATGCTTCATTTTTTTTTTTTCAATAAATCTTCATATTTAAAAAAAAAACTACAAGGTCAGTAGGCCTCCATTCAGTCTCGAAAAGACAATGGATACCCCCTGTAAGGATGCCTGCGCCGGAAGTCTGTTGTGAAGCAAGGGTTGCGCAATCTCCAACCACACCATTCCTGAACCGGTATTGCTTGAGTCCAGTAGCAAGGAGAAGTCCATGATGACTGGAAGCAATGTTGGAATAAGCAGAGAGCCTCTCCCTCCTGGTATTCCCAAATAGTCACTCATTTAGTACTGACCAGACTCAACGTTGCTTAACTTCGGTGATATTATGAAAATTGGTGGGCGATTGTGACAATTGCTCTGAATATGAGCCTAAAATATAGGTTGGATTGACTCAAGCGCTTTGAAGTTATTTAAACAATACAATTTTCTTTGGTCTGTCAAAGATGAGTTTCAAGTAGCATTTTAGTCAGTGAGTCATGCTTAAGTTTGAAACAGTATTTTTATTGGTCTGTCATGCTTAAGTTTGAAGCAGTATTTTCTTTGGTCTATCTTTCTTAATCGGATTTCCGTTGGTCTGTCACACTTGAGTTTTAAATAGTATTTGTTTTAGTCCGTCACGCTTAAGTTTGCAATAGCATTTTCGTTGGTTTGTCATATATAAGTATGAAATAGCATTTTCATCGGTCTGTCACACTTATTTCGTAGATTTAATGGACTTATCTAAAAAAACAACAACTTTTTTTTATTGTTGTTGGTATGGTTAGTTAGTGCGATCAGAAAGTCAAATTAGTGAAGAAAAAAACAAGAATAACATTTTTTAAAAGTGAGGTTCATATGATGCGAGGATACGTTCTTGACACTCAATCCGACAGAGTCTGGGACATTTTTGAGTTGGTGACCTTGTTTCTGTCGGGCTGAGGTATGGTTCTGTGCATTTCTAAGAGGTCCACACTCCCAGGCTTTACCTTCTTACGCTTTAAGAAGGGGTTACTTTAGGGCAGAATGACAAATATGGCTACAAAGCTCAGTGAGAGATATACATTGAGAGATTCCCGTCGCCTCAGGCGATTAGCAATAAAGCTAATAAATACTCCATTAAAAAGAAGCCTCGTGTGTCCATATGAATTGATCGAGATGATGATAACAATGAGAAATGGAATGCCGACGGGGCGGTTCATGCATTTTTTGTGGGCCAGAATGCACACACCTCTTGTGCACTGGCTTTTCAGTCCCCGCCTTCTGACCTTATGTCAGATCTTCCCGCAGTGGGGGAAGGGAGGTCAATACCAACAAAAGTGAGCCGTTCAATTCAAAATTGTTCAAAAAACTTATTATCTTCTATTTATTCGTTGGCTTCACGCGATGTAGATTCTGTTGAAAGCAATGAAAGAAGTCATTGTCTGTTAACGTATGAAATTCAAATCTTATGATTAAAACCTTTGTTAAATAACTTTTATCAAACACTAGTCGAAAATCCCTTCTATGCACATAACTATGGGGCAACACCGGGATATACAAATGCTACCTCTAGATTCGTTAATAAAATTCACAATCGTTTCTGTAGTCCAACCATATTTGGTACGTCTATGTCTGACTTGTCCACCAAGTTTCAATCATGAATGTCCAACAATCTTTATTTTATCGCAAAGAGAAATAAAGATGTTATTGATTCGGTGGCAACAAATGGATAAGATCAAACTAGTGATAATCAAAGACAAGGAGAAAAAAAGAGAAAGACAAGAAAATAGAAAAGAAAAAAAGAGAAAAGAAAATTAAAAAAACGAAAGAAAAAACAGAAAAGAAAAAAAGAAAACAAAACAAAAAAGAAAAACAAGTAGAAGAAAGAGAAGAAAACAAAAAAGAGAAGAAAAGAAAACAGAAAGGAAAAAAGTAACCAGAAAAGAAAAAACGAAGAAAAAACTGAAAAGAAAACAGAAAAGAAAAAAGAAGAAAACAAAACAAAACAAAAAAGAAAAAAAGGAGAAGAAAGAGAAGAAAAGAAAAAAGAGAAGAAAAGAAAAAAGAAAAGAAAAAAGAAAACAGAAAAGAAAAAATGAAGCAAAAAACAGAAAAGAAAACAGAAAAGAAAAACGAAGGAAAAACAGAAAAAAAAAAGAAAACACCAAATAAAATAGAGAAGAAAAGAAAACAGAAAAGAAAAAAAGAGAAAGAAACGTAATTACTTATATCATACTTAAAAAAACAAAAAACTTTTATTCACCCCAAATAAGGCTTATTGCCACTGAGACGCAAGGGATTACTGTGATTAGCGCCCCAATTTATAGGGGGCATCCTAAGTGGGGAGTTATGTAGCAAGATGTTTGTCATATTACAGTTTGGAAAACAGGGGCATAGATTGAATTTCAAAGGCAAGCTCTCCGAAGAAAGATGCTATTCGAGTAGAAAGTTTTCCGACATGTTGGATATTTAAAGAAATAATTTTTTTTCTGCATACGTAATGTTAGTCATTATTTAAGCTTTTTATTCCAGGAATTTCGCTTATTCCAGCTATTCATGCAATTATAAATATATAATGACTTCAAGGAGTGTTTTTGAGGTAACTAGGTTGAGGACAGATTACCTTTGACTCTAGGGTTAGGGTTAAGGAGAGGCTTCCTTAAACATTTAGTTTGGATTAGATTATTATTTGTATTATTTGTATTATTTGTATTATTCCGAAACATAAATTATTATTATCTCCCTTTTTTATACTCTTCTCTCTTGAATATGTAAAAAGATCTGTATGATAATACGTGT
>OY744518.1:130304782-130309782 GCA_963556195.1 Sepiola atlantica
TATATATAATAAATTAGTTGAGAGAAACCTCTAAAGTGCTCGATCGTAGGTTCTACAAGAGCTAATATAAAGTATTTTATTTAATAAAAGGTAATGCCTGGAAAGGTGGACCTCAGGCCGACATCAACAAAGCTAGACTGATTGTCGATGACGTACCCCCTAACTAGTACGAACAGCACCTACTCAAGCTGTGTCCGACTTGAGTCTTAGGGGAGGAATACAATCACGATTTGCCCCGTGTTTCACCAGACCTCTCCACGCCACTGGAAGAGAGGGGCTTTCTTAATCTTTTACATGACTTAATCCGGGCCCTGCATGATGTAGGTCACAGATGTTTTGAAAAGATCAATAAAATTTCGTCTTCTCTAGCGTAACAGTTAGCTGTTCCTCCCTCGTTTATCAGGATTTCGTTCCTAAAATGTGCGACTCGAGTACAGTGAACAGCGAATTGTTCGAGAGGAGAATTCTGAGAGACGTCTTATCGATTTCTAGTTCGATAGTTCAATACTTTTAAAACATTTATAATAATCATGTTTGAATAAATATCGATTCGTTTTAGTAAATTGTTTACTAAAAAGATCTTCTTACAACTTACATCAGATGAGAATCATTTATCTTATATATAAAACTAATATATATATATATATATATATATATATATATATATATATATATATATATATATATATATATTGTGTATTTAGGCAACATTTTTTCATTAAGGCATGTGTTGTTGAAGACGACAGAACTCTTCTGTTTAGTGATTCCTTTTTTATTTTTTCCATTCGTCGAATGATCTTTTTGACGTGTAGATGGAATGAATTGATGAAGGATCCATGTGTTTGACTAACGTTTCAATTCTCTCCGGAATCATCTTCAGGTCTTTAATGGCAAAAATGAATACAAAGTGAGTGAAAGAATGGAATTTCTTAAAAAAATACGCCGGAAAACCGTTCACGTAAAATACGGACGTCTACTTTTTAAAATGTGACAATTGAAACAGTTCTTCGTTTATTTATTAATTTTATTTATTATTCTTATTATTTTTAATTTAAAATAGTGGCTGATTTAATTTTGTCTCGTCTAATAATTATGGAGAAGGAAAATGGCGGAGATAGGCAGTAAGTAATTTTAATAAGATGTCCCTATTTTTTTAATTGAATTAGGCGACACCGGTTGATATCACTAAACTAGGCTAAGCATTTTAGGAATCACTAAACAGAAGAGTTCTGTCGTCTTCAACAACACACATATATATATATATATATATATATATATATATATATATATATATATATATATATATATATATATATATATATATATGTGTGTGTGTGTGTGTCCACTACAAAATAAATGCCTAACCAAAAGTATTGTATACCAAGCCACAATATTTGCCAAAGAAAGACATAATAACAAGAAATACTACGTGGGTATGACCTCCCTAGATTTTAAAACTAGATATTATGACCACAAAAGCACATTTAAAAACACAGAACGTCGAATTAAAACAGCACTAGCAACCCACTATTGGGAGCTCAAAGAAAATGGACGCTCACCAATAATTCAATGGAAAATAATACAAGCCAGTACATGTAGAAATTTAAACGACCCGTGTAGATTATGCCTGAATGAAAAATTTGAAATCCTAAACTTTAAAGACCCCCGAAATCTATTAAATTGTAGAAGTGAGATAGCAAACAGCTGCTTACACAGAAATAAATTTACCTTAGGCTAACGATAAATAAATAAACACAAATAAACTAAACAAAAAACTTAACAATTTAAAAATAAAAACCTAAAATAGAAATACAAGGAACCACGTGTTAAAATAAATTACCCCATTATATTGGCATAACAAAGGAAACAGGATAAGGCAAACCTATAGAAAACAGAACAATAGAAAAGAATATAGGAAGGAAGTAACACTAACCACACCTTTGTTCGTGGGAAGCCCAACGATTGGCTGAGAGAACAACAAAGAATCTGATTGGTTAACTAGCTAGCCGTTTATATAATAACACCCGGCAAAAATAACTCTATGCATTTTAGCCTGAAGATTCCCCCTGTGTAGCTTAATTGCCATAAATATATTTTCATAGCTTACTATATATATATATATATATATATACACACATCCACAGACAGATTGTTTCACTGTATCACACCTCTTCAGTGCAGCTAGACAAGCAAGTGCCTCAAGCCGAGATCGAAACTCAACTGTCGAGCTGACAATTTGCGCTTCTGACCACTACGCTATCATCCGACACCTGCTGAATGTAAGCGAAATCTCAATGTAAACGTTATATATATTAAGTTATGAAAATATATTTATAGCAATTAAGTTACACAGAGGCTTCCGCGTTTCATCCACGTCAGGAATCGTCAGATTCGAACTACCTAGCTCTACTCACGTATTGAGAGCACTGTTGAAGTAGATACTGAAAATGGCCACATAATATATTTTATTTCCTTATCAGATTTTATGTGGATATATATATATATATATATATATATATATATATATATAATTAAATAAATAGGAATAAATAATACATTCTTCTTTCCCTTGAACTGTGCAAACTGCGGCTGATATCAGGTTAACCAAAATCGTCTTTTTTCATTTTTGTCTTTTTCATTAACAGCCATGCCGAAACTCGAACGTTTTTAGGCAAATCAAAATTAATAACTGTATGATTTTCTGCATTTTTCTTCATCCTGAGGAAGTCTACAATAAAGACGAAACGTTGATGAATACATAAATATTAGTTTTTGTCTTTCCTTTTTCATATATATATATATATATATATATATATATATATATATATATATATACATACGGCACAATCACGTTGACACACCGGTTCCCGTTAGATCACCGAAGTTAAGCAGCATCGAGCCTGGCCAGTACTGTTGTACTAAATGGGTGACCATTTGGGAATACCAGGTGCTGTATGTGCTCTCTGCTTATCTCGGCATTGTTTCCAGTCGTCTTGTATTACTACTTGTCATTGGAACCAAGCAATGCTCAGGAGAGCGGGTGTTGGGGATTGCGCAACCCTTGCAATTACAAATTCACGCGCGGGCAGCCCCTGGTGGGGCACTCATACGTCGAAATCGACGGGAGAGTCCATCATATATATATATATATATATATATATATATATATATTTGTTATTGTTTATTATCTATGTACGTATACGTTTCGTCCTTTATAATCGGGACTCATCAGCATAGAGATATGACTATTCACTACCGGTCATGTGATTCGAAACCCCAGATTACGAGTATTTTGCAACTGAAATCTGACGCCTTAACCACTCGGCCAATGTTGAACGGCGAATAAACTGTGATAATTTTAACACTTTATATGGCGGCTTAACGTCTAGAGTGTTCTACTTTTTAATGAAAAGAAACCATTCATTTAAAGCTAGTGACGTCATGCTGTGTTAATACTACACTTACAGTGCTCCACTTTTTCTAGGAGCGACAAATAATAAATATATATATATATATATATATATATATATATATATATATATATATATATATATATATATAGTACTTGTATTGTTCTTGTTCCTAAATGTTAATCCAATGAAACTCCAGTGTTTATAAGATAGTTCTCATTAGCAGGTAGAGCTGTATTATAGTATAATTTTTTATTTTATTTATAAAAACATTATTGGCTACATATGTGCATACATGTTTCAGTTGCGACTTTATTCAAAGTCCAACATCTTCAGGCTATATTAACTAAACTGAGAGGAATGGATAAATTACATTCTTATATATCGTTTTCATTGGAGGAGAAGGGGGGAATAATTGAAGAGGCAAGGTATGTATCCGCTCAAGCGCAGTTATGTATCTATATATCCACATGCAACTTTATATCCACATACATATGTATTCGTACACTTGTGCGTATATACTCACACACTCACACCTGTATGTCTTTCTGTGATAGTTCTTATCTTTTATGACCCATATTCAAGTCTTCTTCATCCCAGTTGGTCATTCAGACGCTCTGTCTCGTATAGTCTTTTGATCACTTGCTAAGTCACTCCTCATCTTATTCGCTCTTCCTCTCAGTATATAAAACATTCAATGTGCAAACAATCAGATTATCAGATTTTTATATTGTACTTGCAGAACTGTCCACGGTCCTAATTTCTGTTAATTACGAAATTGTAAATAAACAAATTGAGCATGATGAAGCGGTGGTCAGTGTTTATATAAATAGACATTGTAGATATCATTGGTCTAATGGATACAGCTTACGACTATCAACTAGATGGTTTAAATTTCGATCCCTGGTTATGGAGAGGTGCTAATTTAGCTGTACTGAAGAGCTGTGATACAGCGAAACAGTCTGTCTGTAGATGACTATATATATATATATATATATATATATATATATATATATATATATATATATATATTGTAATCAAATGCAACCAAACTTTAGATTAGAAGAAAAGGCTATGAAAAATATTATACACAGATACATATCCCAAATTGACAGTAACAATAAAATTAGTGTCATTATTTACTATAAAAAATTTAAAACCCAAAATCTTGTAGTAAAAAACAATTCCTCCCAACCTAAAAACCACTAGAAAGAACCAATGTTATTTATAAGTTTAAATGCCCTTTGGGAGAATGTAACTTCCATAATAATAATAAAGCTAATACCTACATTGATTTTACAAGCACTGCCCTATCCCGCCGCTTCATCATGCATCTTGTAAACTCTAGCTCAATTTACCAACATTTACAAAAACATAACTGCTCTCCCTCTGATTTAAGACAAATTCTAGTTAATAACACTAAAATTATACATTCCGAAACCAATTTAAAAAAATCAAAAATACTGGAAACTATCTACATAAAAACACAACAACCTAAAATTAACAACATCACATATGAAACCAGTGGTAACATTTTAAAATGCTTAATGTAATGCGATTTTGTTCTGTGATGCCATCCAGCGTTGCTGA